>JAFIRS010000211.1:600000-1007547 GCA_018342105.1 Gonioctena quinquepunctata
TATTGAATAGAGATTTGACGTTATTAGAAATCAAAAGTCGTTTGTTGTCGTATCTACCACGCAGTAGGGACCAAGCTGTAGAATAGTTATCGCTGGTAAACTCGAGAGAACGAATCACCTGCGCTGCGCTACCCTCCAAAGATGCTCGTAAATAATGAAAACGTTGAATATTGTCCAAAGATTCATTTTTGTTTATCAGTGATTCGAATAAATCCGCGAATTCCAACCAATTTTGGTAAGAACCTTCAAATTTTGGTATTTCAATGGGTTTTAATTTTATACCCGTGTTATTTTGTATTTGCTGATTACCGCGTGCATTTGACTGGACAGATTCAATATTTTCTTTATAATCATTTAAAATTTTCTTTGCGATTGAATTCTGAATGTAATAATTTTTCTCAAAATTTTCTCTTTCTTGGTATTCACCCTGTAAATTATCTTCATCGACCTCTAATTCAATTCGATTCTGTACTTCATTGAATTCTGCTATCAAATTCAGATTGTTGATTGAACGTTCTTCAATTTCTATCATTTCGAGTTTTGAAAGCTTTTCTTCAGGATTGAGAGCGATTTTGTCAGTTATATTTTTCAAATACTTTGTGAATGATGTAAGTTTCGCTTTCAAGCTTTCCCCGCTTGCGTTTGAGACTTTCCATGTTAGAAATCTCAGTGTTAATTATTAAAATTCAAAAAATCCAAATAAATGCCTTTGTACCGCTGTGATGATTCAAAGCAAAGCCTTAGGTACAAGGAAATGAGTATGATAAGGATAAGGAACGAACCCACCTTCTGTCACGTATTGGATGCTGCTTCGTTTGCCTTGGTTTGGATACTGCCCAGTCCGCTGCTGTGAGACTCTCACCTCTCTGCTGTGCCGCTGCACCAATGTATTTCTATGCGTTGTTTTGTTGCGTTATGACCAATATTACGTTACTTTTTGGTAATTCTGCTCAAAGGACCATTTTTATGTTGATATTTAAAGTGCTATTGATGCAATATTTTACTTTTTCGTATTTATTTTTGACAATGACAATTATATCAAAATTACAAAATTACTATGGTCTTTTTCAGCCAACTGTTTTATGTGTTCAAATAGACATAATGAATATAGGCCTTAACACATGGATGCCGTCCTTCTAGTGTCGAAAAGTTGTAATTACTCCGGTATGTACTATCATACGAGTGTCTCAAAGACATCGCAATATCTTACATAAAAAAGTTGTAATGTAGTCGCTGTGACCACTAGTAGCAAGTTTTGTTGTACTAACGTCTAAAACGCTATCAAAACAGAAAAAGATATACACTGAGTGCATAAGCATTCCGCTTATAATAACTGACATTTACAATAGAGGTTATGTTGATGTTGAACAGTTATATTTAAATATTTTTTATTTATCACTCGAAGTGCACATACATATTATTTATGTCTTTCCTTGTAATGAAAACAATTGAAGGAACTGGATGAACTTCATTTTATTGCAGTGTCCCGATAGACTGATTGATTATTTTGGGGTAGTCACTCATCCTTCCTCTTTATATTTTTCTATACGCTCCGGTTCTCTTGTAAGGCAGATTGGATTTTTGTTTTGGCATTTTATTCATTCATACGGAACTGAATATTCTACATACATAACACAATATACCTATCCAACAAAAATAACATAACCAACAAAAATAATCTAACCTACATACATAATGTAATCATTACGACCAAAGTTCATCAGTTGATAAAACTACATTACATGAGTACAATTGTACAATATGCAGTCGTAGAAACGTTTCAAAAATCTATTCATCAGAACCACATATGTTCATTGTCATAATAACCTCACAGCAACTGCTCTTAAGTTCTACTTAACGACACATACAATTTATTTACATACAAACCACAGTACAACTTCATCTCGAGAATTCTTTATTGTACTCTCGTTATATCTACTACACGACGTCATAGCAACGCCTGAAGGTTATAAAACGCACATTAACTTTTTGGTTTTAAAACATACAAATACGTGGTCTTTAAGACGGTATAAGAAGTCATTATGTTAATTTTATGACTCTGTGCTACTTGGGAGGTCAAATCGATTTTGAATTGAGGGGCACTTTTCAACTTGAAAATTTCGACATTTGGGGATTAAATAAATTATTTTCAGAAAATGTAATTTTTGAGGATCGAACTGAGGCAAAGGAAAATTGAAATAAAATCATGCGTGTTCCCCATGGTAGAGGTAGAAGTTTTTTTAAGGTGGCAGCTTGTCCCTATTGGGGAGCACTTTTAAATATGAAAATTTCGAAAATATTTTAGAATTTCAGAAATTGTAATTTTTGAGGACCGAACTGATACAAATGAAAAACACGCGTGATTTTATTATACGTGTTCCCTATTCCCAATACTCGGTTGACTCCGAACGCACCTAATTTATGGGAGAGGTCGATTTGACACTGACAAAAACAGACAGTAGACAGTTCTCCTCCAACTTCGTTCGTCTGTTTAATTCGAAAACAGTTTCTCTTTCTTTAACACACCTAATTGATCGGTGTGTTTCTTTTTCAAAATTCATAATAATAGATAAAATGTGCCAAACGAACAACCCTCAAAGAAAAAACAACATAAACAAACATTAAAAAATATTGTAGGAAATTTACCAGAATTTTAAAGGTGAGTTAGAAGATTCGCCACTTCTAATTTCCATACATTCATATGTATACCATTTTCTTTCAATAATTTAACAGAAAATCCAAATGGAAGATGATGATCATGATGAACTATTGCAATGCACTGATGACGAATCCCTTTCTGAAACGGAAGATCAGTGTCTTCCCATCGATAAACCCGAAGAACTTTACAGACCTTCCTTCACATACCACAATCATTCCAAGCTAGAATTCCTAACTACAAAGTTGACATTGGTCTTTGCGACAACTGTGTTGGTGATTTTGCTTCCGCTATATTTGGAGGCTGTGAATGTAAGCGGCAATGCGTATTCCTTGATGTTCACAAACACATTCCTGTCCACTGTACTCTTCATTTTGACCATGGCCATAGCTAAGTGCTTTTGCGAGAAATACAGAAACATCAAGATGTTTGGTTTTCCCGTAAAGTTTTTCAAGCTACTGCAGCTGAGTGTGGTATATTTCCTTGGTGGATCCATGATAGTTTATGCTCTGGATAGAAAACGAGTTATTTGCCATCTACAGGACCCGATCAAAGGCATCGTATTGGTTTTCTCACTACTCTATTATTTTTTCTTCTGTCGAAAATGTGAGTAATGTTTTTTTTGGAAAAAATGCAGTTTAGGCAGAATCCACAGATTTGTAAAATCCTTTTTTTTTGTAAATAGGCCTGTTTATTAACAAACCCAAATGGAAACAAAAAATCCGGCGGTCAGTCATAAAAAAAAGAATATGATTTTTTTAAATCTATTATTTTTAGAACAGTAAATAGACTCACACGATTTGGGACGTGGTGTTTGGTGAATTTATTGTATTTTCTAAGAAATAAAGAACACAAAGTCATCTTCATAACGGAATCAATATAAATTGAATCACAATTGGTAGACCACAAGTGAAAAACAACTACTTTCCTGGCAATTACCTCGCAGAACGTTGAATGATATTCACCTGAAAATCTATGCAAACTTCCATAAAAATTGATTGCAAATGTTTCTTTCTGATAAGCTCGATTATGTTTAATTTATGTCGGGTCCGCCTAACAATCCGCATACCGGTTTCAGGCTTTTGGCCCTCATCAGTACGGAGTAGTCACCAGTCAGAGATCCGGAGAGCTCTGGCCTTAACAAATCCGAAGTCAAAACGTGGCTATTTTCAACCACTTAAAACACTCACCATTCATCCTTCTTTTAACAAAAATACCACACACACACTCACACCCTTTTTCACGTGTTTTTAGTACTTTTTTGTATGAAAAACTGCGGTTTTCTAAAATATCCACTTTTCTTCAGAATGTAAATACATACCAAGAGTCTTACTTTTTCCCACCAGAAGCATAGTAATTTTTATATTTACGATGTTAATTGATGATCGATGATCAAAAGTCAAACCCTACAATAGGTGCATTTTGTTGACCCTCGAACTTCTAGTTTACAGCCCAAGACCAGCATTCGGCGCGGATGTTTTTGAAGACCGGACGGAGGCATGCCGAAGACTTGCCTACATTCGGTCCGCACAAAAACAAACTCGGTCAATATCTTACGTTAAAGAAGGGAACACAACCTAACCTAACTTGGCTAACTTTGCTATCCAAATTGATGGCCAGCCAATCAACTTTTTCATACAACGCTTTGCTCGCAGACACTTCGGTAGCGGGGATTTTTCTGTTTTTACGAATTATTATTGAGGCACAGTACATGCTACTTCACAAATGTCGACCAATAGACAACACCTAGCCAACTAATTGAAACCTCATGATTGGCTGTTTCTTCTTCCACAGGAACAGAGATTCAATCAAAGGGGAGCATCTTGAAATTAAATAATTTCGTCAAAATACGTGACCGCCAAGAATTTTTTTTATTTTCAAGCTTCTAGAGAAATGAACTACCACATAACCAAAAATCTTGGTGATACGTGAATTCTCCCTAAACTGGATTTTTACAGTTTTTTATTAATTGAAATCCGCTCATTGATGACAATAATTAATTTGCTTGCAGTAATGGGTCTCCAAAGAATTTTTTCTGCAACTACCATCATTGTTGGTTTGTTTATTGCTGTTGATTATGGTCTCTGTGATGAATTTAGATGTAGAGGCTATGCACGTGAGAAAGTATCCGAAGATACAGGGAATTGGAGCTGGCAGACTCATGTTGCGTGGACCACTGTGTATATTGCTGGGCTGGCATTGTTTGCAGCATACTTTTCCCTATTGGATAGATATGTTTTGGCAAATAATGATATGGTTAGTTTGTTAGAACACTTTAAAATGTCACTTCACTTGAAAATATTTCGGATACAAAATTGGAAGATGATTCAATTACATATAAAAACAGTGTTGAAAAGAGGGCTTTAAAAATATACCATGTCATACAGGGTGACCCAGGGGTGCCAGCAAGCTCCATAACTTTTTTTCCATCCAAGCTTATCGGCTTACCACACATTCAATTACCCTGTGCCAGAAAATATTATTTATGAAGAAAAATATGAGTTCCTATAAAGCACAATCCGTATTCACAAAAATGACACTAGAAATAAATCTATATGGGCTGCGAAATCACTCTAATAAATCCATTGAGGTTCAACTCATTTCCAGTTTCATTTCAGAACGTGTTATTTCCCAAATTTTCAAAAATAATTTAATTTTTATTCATCTGCTGTATGGGGTCGGCTTTAGAATAGCCCCATGGTAAATCCTGCCTGTCGTAAGAGGTGACTAAAAGGATAACCGTAGGTGGAAGATGGTCTCATCGCCCGGTAAAATACCACCATATCGACTTTGTGTGCTGTGAAATGGATCATTCCATGTTTCAGTGTTCGGTCGATACTTTCCGGTCTCCCTCTTTCCTTTTCCCCAATTCCTCCTTTATTTTCAGGTGCATAATAATAGAAATAATGATGAAGTCTCCTAGAGTAAAACACTCCGGAAGCAAAATACCTCTCCATTCGGATTTCCGGGCGAGAGGTACTCGAGGGACTCAACATTGAAGATTAATTTTGCAACATCCAGGACTCAACAAGAACATCAAGGGACGTCCACCATCACCTACAGACAAAAAAACCGGATATTCTGGCTATAACAGAAACACAAATAAACTCGTCCACCAACAAGGTCCATATGCTTTGTACTGGTTACTGAACTCCATTCTCGAATCAAGATTCAAAGATGGAGTCTGCCATTACGCTAAGGCTAACCTTTCATGCCAGCGTGAAGAGAGTTTGGAACCGAAAGACTTTGATGTGATGTGGTTCAAGCTATCTGATACCAAACTGACTAAGTTCCTCTGCTACCTTTACCTATCACCTAATGAACCTTCATATAACGACCTCTTTGAGTTTTTATCACTCAAACTGGACTACATTCAGGAGAACCATCCAACAGCTGAAACCATAATCATGGGAGACTTTAATGTACATAAGGCTGCCTGGCTCAAATTCTCTAACAAAACAGATGATGCGGTCGTCAAGCCGAGGCCTTCGCCATCACTCATGGTCTAGAACAACTGGTCGAGCTACCAACCCGCATCCCTGATGTCAACAACCAGTCTGCCAATACACTAGATCTTTTCCTCACCACCAATCCTGACCGTATAGAATAGAAGTTTGTGCCCCACTTGGAAACTCTGATCACACCCTCATCTCCACAACATGCTCTTTCCATTTACCATCGAGCTGCACAATACCACCCCGTCTCATGTGGCATTACAATTCGGCCGACTGGGAAGGTCTTCGTATGTTTTTCACAGCGTTTCCATGGAAGAGAGTTTGTTTCTCTTCAGTAGATCCAACACGATGTGCTGAGACAATTTCTGAAATCATCATGTTGGGGATGCAAACTTACATACCGAATACCGAAAGAAGAACATCATCCGATAAGACCTGGTTTAACAGAAACTGCTCTAGAGCTGTGGCTTCCAAACAGGCAGCATACCATCGATGGCTAAAAAATCCGGGCCCTGAGACCAGAGCAGCATATGTCGAGGCTAGAGGCATATGCAAAGAGACAATAGAATGCTCAAAAGATGCCCACAATGCCAAAATAAGATCAAAACTTGCTGAATGTCCTAATGGATCCCGTTCATTTTGGTCTTTCGCCAAAGCTGTGGGAAGGAACTTCACTTCCAGCTCATTTCCTCCTCTAACCAAAGAAGATGGAACACTAGCAACGACTGCCCAGGAAAAAGCCAATATCTTTGCGCACCTATTTGCTGGAAATTCCACTCTGGATTCATCGGAAAACAACCCCGAACATTACACCTATTGACAGTCACATGCCCGAGATCACCTTTGCCAACGACTATCAGAAAGATTTTGCTGGGTCTCAACACCAACAAAGCCTGCGGATCTGACGGAATCCCGCCGATTGTTCTCAAGAAATGTGCCCCCGAACTAACACCTGTTCTTTGCAAGTTGTTCAACCACTCTTACAATTTGGGGGTATTTCCGTCCAATTGGAAAATTGCAAGAGTACAGCCAGTCCCTAAAAAAGGCAAAAAGGCCCTACCTAGCAACTACAGACCTATCGCACTGCTATCTATTATTTCAAAGGTCATGGAAAAAGCCATCAACATCGAGCTCATGAAATATCTGGAAGACTCAGGAATTGTCAACGATAGGCAATATGGCTTCCGCCATCAGAGATCAACTGGTGACCTGCTCAGCTACGTCTCACATATATGGCAGCTATCTATTGAAAAGTATGGAGAAACTTTAGCTGTGGCTTTAGATATCTCCAAGGCGTTCGATCGAGTTTGGCACCAGGGACTCCTGCCAAGCTTCCGTCTTATGGCTTGCCCCTCAGCTGTGTTCTCTGCTTGCTAGTTTTCTCTCAAACAGGTCTCTCCATGTACTGGTCAGATGGAGTTTCATCTGACACTCTACTCATAAATGCTGGTGTTCCCGAAGGATATAGGCTAGCACCAACACTATTCCTACTTCACATCAACGACCTGTTGAAAGCAACTTCATGTCCAGTACACAGCTTCGCCGATGACAGTACCCTCCATACGCTTTCTCTACCAGGGCCCCTATATCAGCCCGTGAAACCAGAAATGAGAGGAAGAAATGTTAATAATATAAATATGGACTTAGCAACAATTCTCGAGTGGGGATCTAATAACTTGGTAGAATTCAATGCAAACAAAACACAAGCATGTCTTTTCTCTAGAAAAGCCGATCTCAATGTGCCTAACATAACTTTGTCAGGAGTAACCATACCACTGAAGTCATCCATATCGATGCTTGGTATTACTATCAGCAATAACCTTTCCTGGGAAAATCACGTGAGGTCCATTGCCAAAGTGCATCCCAAAACTTGGTTTTGTTTCGTGCCAAGAGCTATTTCACCCCACTCAGCTGCTTATGATCTATAAGGCACAGATCCGACCTGTCCTGGAATACTGTTCCCATATTTGGAGCGGCACCTAAACATATCCTGGGGCTATTGGATTCTGTCCAAAAAGGGCAACTTCGTCTCGTCGGTGATGCCACTACAAACTCGCTCACTTGTCTGGACCACCGTAGAAAAGTTGGCGATTTGTCTCTATTTTATAGATATTTTCATGGGCGATGCTCTTCTGAAATATCAACAATCGTTCCTGCTTTGGCAGTCTCTTCAAGATTAACCCGTCAAGTTCAGTCATCACACCCCTTCGTGGTCACTTTGGAGACCTGCAGATAATCACTCTCCAAAGACACGATCATCCAACGAACACCGAGGCTTTGGAACTCATTGCCCAGGGAGGGGTTCCCCGAGGCATACAACCTCCAAAAATTTAAGAAGAACCCCAACCTCCTACCTTCTTTCCCTTGGTTCCCACGATGTTCTCTGAACATTACAGGATATCCCTTTTCGTGGGAACCAAAAAAAAAAAAAAAAAAAAAAAAAAAAACAATTTGATATACAGGTAGTTCAAAACACAGAACTCTGACAAGCTCTCTAGGTTGAAGTTTTAGTCTCAGAAAATTGAGCCTGATCAGGACTTCATGAATTAACAGTCAGTTTTACATAGAGCATGTGCAGGGTTCTTTCTTTATGTTGAATTCATTTTAGGAATACAACAACATCACCATCCCATCAACATTTCTCAGCACAGTGTCTAGATCAGTGGCATTCCCTAATATGAATAATGCCACAGCCCCCCAATTCATCAGAAATGGTGCAGCTGAAAATACGAGTTGCGCTAAGAAACACTCTGTTGTTCATTTGGTTATGTGGATGCACATTATTGGACTGTGTTTCATCACAATGATGTTTTGGCTAGATTTAATACCGGAAGTTGGGAAGGTATGTCTTTTTGTATATTTCATTAATTTTTCAGTTTGCTTAGCAGGGCCGGGCTGGAGTAGGAAAATGGTCCTCATAATACACTGGTCATTCTATAGGGGTTTGATAAGTCATGTCAATGAAGATTTTTTCAAACTAAATGTGTTTTCCAGTTACTTATGAAAATTGCCCTATATATATATCTATATGTATAAACAGCTCGTTGTTCCCTCCGGGAGAAAGTTCAGGCGGACTAACCTCCGGGGTATCGGTTTGAATTATGTCAAAAAAAATTTCATGTATGTGGTGAGGGGGACATATTGCATAGGTTTATCAAGAGAGGGGTAACGATTTCTGACCCAAAATTTATATATACATATATATTATTTTCATCTGAAAAACCATGCGTTGTTCCCTCCGAGTGATATATGCAAATGAAGATTCGATAACTTAGTTACCTCCAGTTATATTGCCATTCATTGGAGGATAGTATGTTATATTTTATAAGCTTTTAATCAGTTTCACTTATTAGTTAGTTCATTTGTTAGTTTGGGTCAAATCTTTTAAGTTAATTTTGACTGACTTCTAGTCATCCGATTAGTTTGAAATTTGATGGGTGTTCATAATTCCGTGACAATGCATTATGGAACTTTTGTTAGAGAAAAAACAAAATGGCGGCTCTGAGATGACGTTAATAATTATGGCCCGATTTGATTGAAACTTGGTATGTGGGGGTTTTCAAGGTCGGAGATTATGAATTTTTTGTCAAAATTCATAAATTTAGGATGGCGGCTCCAAGATGGCGTACGAGTTGTGTGATTATGGTTCAATTCGGTTCAAAATTGATTTGTCGGCGTTTTCGGGGTCGGAGATGATGTAATTTTTGTCAAAATTCATAAATTCAAGATGGCGGCCCCAATATGGAAAATGGGTTTTGTGATCATGGTCCTATTCGATTCAAAATTGGTAAGCGGGAGTTTTCGGATTCGGAGAATTTTTGGTCAACATTTATGAATTCAGGATGTCGGCCCCAAGATGGAGGAAGACTTTTCTCATTATGGTCATATTTTATTCAAAATTGGTATGAAGGGTTTTCAGGTTGGGAGATTATGAAGTTTTTGTTTTGTCAAAATCTATAAATTCAAGATGGCGACTTCAGGATGGCAAACGAGTTTTGTGTTTATGGTCAGATTTCATTCAAAATTGGTGTGTGGGGTCGGAGATCATGATTTTTTCAGCTCCAAACTTATAGGGAAGAGACCTTGTAATAACGATGCTCTATTAGAAATCAACAGATTAAGGCGCACTTACTAAAAAGCAAAAAATAAAATAACTTATAAGAAACCTTTCTGAAGACAAGCTTTTATTTAAGCTGACAATGATTTAATTGTTTTTTGTTGAATTATTTGGTTTTAAAAATTGGAAAAAAAAAATATTCAAAGTTGTTACTTACCCCAACCCAATCAAATTAATTGGTACCTATTTTTATGAACACTTCGCGCGACAAGCTTTTTGAAACCAAATAATTCAACAAAAAAATAATTAAATAATTGTCAGCGATGACTTAAGCTTATTTTATAAGTTTTAGTACACGGCTTACATAAAAAGGATTTTTTTCAATATACTTATACAATATACCTAAATATATTCTAGTTGAATAACCATTATCATATTATTATTTTCACACTGATTGGCAATAAAATAAAGTGGACGATTTAATTTTTAATCTCATTTAATAATAAATTTTGAATAAAGTTCAAAGTTTCACAAATTTGAAATAGTTCAACAAAAACGAAGACCCTGCTGTACTGTTGCTTTTATTACAGTTATTTAGTCTAATAAAAACATGCTTCTTGATTGTTGAAACTTCTTAGGCAGACCAAGTTGAATCAGAAAGTTGAATGAATATACCACGCATGAAAATTTAATGTGTGCAATTTGTAATAGGATTTGAATTTTATTCAAGTATAACTTCAATTCTCTAACGATCAACTTCAATGTTCTTTTTTACATATATAATAATTATCATATTGCATTAACACTCATATTCAGACTTTGCAGAGAATTTCCAAAAAAATACTCACTCGCATAAAAACGTTAGAAATTAGTACGCTCATTTTCACAAAAAACTATCGAGAAGACTAGGTAATTAGAAATTACAAATTGGTCAAAATATGGGTGTGATAGTCATCAATGGGTGTGAAGTTAGCCACATCTACAACTACACTGAGAAAAATAAAATCTCGAATTTTTTATTTTTTCCTTTTCCGTTTTTTTACATGGATTTTTATTCAGTTAGGGACGTGAATATACTATCATTTCCAGTTTCAACTGAAGGTGAGAAAATTTGATCAGCTTGATGAATAAGATTTGATTTGATTTGAGGAAGTGGAATGGTGGTGAGGTTATTTAAAAAAAATCACAGACGCCACAAATGACTTTATACATCGCTGTGCTTGGCATATGTCATTGTTATTGGCCTTTTTCTCATTTTTCATATGGCGCCAGAATTTTCCAGGCTGTCAAAGTGGGTGAAATGGGGGTTGATATTATTTGAAAATACACAGATGCCGCAAATGGCTTTCTACAACTTTTACACATAATTGGAGTTGTATACCGGTGCCACGTTATAGTTTGCCACTCTCGCAAATGAATGGAAAAAGTGGGAGTTGTTTAGATATTTATTGAATAATATATGATACAAAATACCTAAAACAAATTGATTACGTAACTAGTTTATGTCGATATATCGCTTCATCAGAGAAGTTCAATATAAAATAAAAATATTCTGGCATTCCATCAGAGACGAAGAGAAGACCGATAACAAATAAATATCAAAAGAAGAAAGGTTTACAAAGCCATTTGTGGCCTTTGTGAATTTTTAAAATATATCAACCACCGTTTTGACCCCTTTGGCGGCCTGGCAAATTCTGGTGTGATGAAGAGAAGACCAATACAATATTGTATATTAAGCACAAAGGGTATAAAGCCATTTGTGGTCTCTGTGAATTTTCAATAATTATATTTATCAACTCCCCCCCCTTTGGCAGCCTGCAAGCAACATCGCGTGCGTTTAGTACTTGAACCCAACAAGGAAGGTGCGAGTTAAAACGCCCTTACACTGGTAGCATGGTAGCTTATTTGCAGCTGCAGAAAGAGCCCGAGATAAGACGATAGATATGCCGTCCTCCAGAGGGGACGTTAGGATGGAGGTCCCGAGTCCATAGATATTGAGCTCGTTAAGGAACCCTACCTCTGAAATAACAGAGGATTCGACAAAATTTCCCGTTGGGGGGAGTGTGCTCACCAGCATCGGTGTTCAGCCCTGGTCGCAGAAATAGGCCGACGTTAAATAAAGCAATAAAAAAATATCAGAAAGCCATTTTCAAATTATATCAACCCTTGTTTTCACCCCCTTTGGCGGCGTGGCAAATTCTGGCGCCATATTAGTGATGAAGGAAACACTTATAACAATAACATATGAGAAGCAGAAAGGTGTTTGAGGCCATTTGGGCAACAGTGAATTATTTGAAATAACTTCACCACCACTCCACTTCTTCAAATCGAACTTATTCATCGGTCTGATAAAAATTTCTCACTCTCAGTTGAAACTGGAAATCTCAGTATATTCACGCCCCCAACTAAATAAGAACCTATGTGAAAAAACGGAAAACGTGAAAATAAAATAATCGATATTTTAGTTTTCTCAGGGTACTTGTAGGTGTGGCTAACTTCAGATCCGTCATCATTATACAGAAACGTTCTGTAAAATCATAGTAAACAAGTATCAGGACTATTCCCATTCACAATATCAAAAATAAACGGATATGGATTTTCATTAAAACAACTAATGAGATTCACTGATAGGAGATCATATTAACTGAAATCACCCAAATACCAAAAAAAAATATTTAACTCTCAATGTGTTCAAATGAAGGCTTGTTTCAATTCTAATATATATTTTTTATCCATACCTTTCAGTGTTTTCGATAATATACAGGGTGTTTCTTATTAACTAATTTTACCGTTTAAAAATTATTCTCTTAAATAAATTTTTGTTTATAGTTACATGAATTGGTTTTTCTCGTTAGTAAGATGCAAATGAATAAGGTTAATTTTTTTATGCGAACGTCAAACGAAAAAATATAAGAGACCAAAATTTCGTAAATTCTAATAAAAAATTATATTGACAGCAGAAAAGCGTTTTGAAGCATAGAAGATGATACACGTTTCACAAAAATATCTAAAGTCATACCAAAGTTATAAAAATTATTTTCCTAAAACAAAAGTTGAGACCTTCAGGACATGTTCATATGAAGTTTTTTTCTCAAAATTACCAAACGAATAACCTCCTTTAATATTAGCATGTTATTAAGAAACACCCTGTATATAAATTATTTCCTTCGAATGATAGCCAATACACTTACTCGACAGTTTACGTGAAGGAATACCAAGCATTCTGATAAAACACATATCCAAATTGTTGAATTTTGCATAGGTATTAACAATCTTATACCCCCCAGATAACAATTTTCACTACATTTCAACCATGAATAAAAATCAATCCACTACCTTGAAATGTTCAATGTTTGATAAAAAAACTTATATGAATTCCAACCACAAAAACACCATACTTATTACCAAAATTGAACAAAATCCAGCCGAAAATCACAAAATCAGAAATATAGCCAAATTTCCTCGGAAGAAATAAGCGCCATCCAGAACGGGAAAAACTGTATTTCACATATTTTATGTGCTAAGGAGGGAAGTACGTGTGGCAATTTGCGCGGCATAAAAGCGACACTAGCGCTGGTGGCAAATCGCTCAACTCAGCGACTGAATCTAAGGTTATACATCACTCGGAATGACCTCCATGCATTTTTTCGCAGATGGATAGAGATGAAATAGTAATCACCAGTAGTGAAAGATTATGTGAGATTCGTAGTTACCTCCGATATCGGAGGTAAGAAAGGTATATATGAGGAAAGTACGTTTGGTATATATGTATTTTGGAGGTAGCAACGAGGGGTGAATAGGTATATATATATATATATATATATATATATATATATATATATATATATATATATATATATATAACAGTGTCCGTTATAAAGTTTGCTACATATGGGAAAAAAAATTGTTATTGAAGCTTCTGAAAAACTCTAATGGCGGTTCGTTTCTGCATATCTGACAACTATTTGGCAAGAATTTTAAAAAAATTGTCTGTGGTGCCGAAAAATTGGTCAAATTGACAAGATATCAAAAAAAAAATATTGAGAAAATGTGTTTGGAATCCAATGAGGACCCCATGTACCAATTTTGAAACCTATTGAAAAAAAAATACCATTTTATTTCTCTACCCTTACTAAGGCCCGGTATTTTCACCTCCGGTTATTCTAGGAATAAATTAACCAACGGTTAGAATATGCTTTTGTTTAACGTTTATTGATAAGCAAAAGCACATTCTAACCATTGGTTAATTTATTCCTAGTATAACCGGAGGTGAAAATACCTGGCCTAAGAAACAATATACATTCTTGTTTTATCTGGAAACAGCTTTAATAACCTGAATCACATAGGTTTGGGTCAAAACTAATCAAATATTTGTGGAATAGACATTTTGTGGGAGATTAATTATGAAAACACGATTTAGTCTTGTCACTAGGTGTAGTCATGCCCTGTATATTGATGCACATGAGCTTATTCAATATTCTCAACCCGTGAATAAAATTTAAACCAACTAGTATTTGTAATTAAAACTTAATAATACATTATTTATCCTTGCTAAATTTAATATTGGTTACCTGAAAAGCAATGTTTATAAACAACGCCCATTTCGAAATGTAAAACATTTAGAAATTTGTATAAGGAATTGAGCAGCAATGATTAACAGAACTATGTTCGCCGCGAAATGTTTTCCAGAACAATTCTATAAATAGAATATTGAAAATTTGTACATTGTTTGTTTCATTTTTCCACATCCATGAAAACAATACTAAATTCAATTATAATAAGTAATGTATTATTAAGTTTTAATTACAAATATTAGTTGATTTAAATTTTATTTACGGGTTGAGAATATTCGTGTTTTCATAATTAATCTAATTTTCCGCAAAATGTCTATTTCACAAAAATTTGATTAGTTTTGACCCTAACTTATGTGATTTAATGGAATCAGGAACGGAAACCCTAAGTCAATGTGGAATGTGGTTTAGGTTATTGAAGCTATTTCCAGATAAAACAAGAATGTATAATGTTTCTTAGTAAGGGTAGAGGAATTGATTTGTTCGAAAATATCAACAGGAAAAAAATCATAAAATGTTCATGTTCATAAAATCAGATGTGGAATCATCTGCGACTGAAAGATAAACTCTAGCCACTATCTTCCATAAATAAAAATGGTATTTTTGTATTTTTTTTAATCTGTTTCAAAATAAGTACATGGGGTCCTCGTTGGATTCTAAACACATTTCCACAATAAATTTCTTCGATATCTTGTCAATTTGACCCATTTTTCGGCACTACAGACAACTTTTTTTTTAATTCCCGCCTAATCTGAGGTCACGTGATATAAGTCGCAACGGATTTTTTAGTTGTCAGACATGCAGAAACGAACCGCCATTAGAGTTTTTCAGAAATTTCAATAACAAATTTGTTTCCCATATGTAGCCAACTTTATGACGGACACTGTATATGAAAAGCATCAAATTATAGATAGTAACACCTATAATCTGTGCGGCGAAGCTTAGACCTAATATCGTGGAATTTTAATGGCACGAAATTTCGTGCACATTAATAGGTCACCGACAGATGCCAGCATAGGCCAACCCACGACACCAATAGTCGTACTCCTAGTGTGTTTAGAGTAACGCAAAACAAATAACTAGATAACGAGAAATTTGTTACGAATCCAAGAGAGTCCACCATCCGCCAACAACTGTTTCATGGTTTCCCAATCATCAGGACGGCTTGTGGTCTCTTTCAAATTCTTATCAAATCTCTCGCAGTGTTAATACCTTAGATATATATATATATATATATATATATATATATAATAATAATAATAATAATAATAATAATAATAATAATAATAATAATAATCATTTATTGCCCAACAGGTTACACCCAATTACAGGACATAATTAAATTTACATATTTAATATTTCAAATTTGTTTTACCTAATACTAACTAACTAATAACTAATAATTATTTATATAGAACATTCAGTTAAGAACAAGATGCAGTATTGCAAGAATTCAAAAATGCATACATTTTATTCAAGTTCGATTTATATCAGTTTTTTTTAATGTTATCTCTTTTATGTATCTGAGCGAACAGGTATTGATGTCACAAAAGTTACAGATAGAGTTGAAGTTTTCACACATCATCTTAATAGGTGATAGTGATATTATATTTGTTTTTGCCGTGCCACAATAAAATGTGATATTTTTGCGTGACCCAAGTCTTGGAACCCTGAAGTTCAACTCAGATAAGAGCATGCTGCAGTCAACCTGGTTGTGCAGTAATTTATACAGAAATATAACTGAGGCACACTGTCTTCTTGTTTCCAGTGAGACAATTTGAAACTGTACAAGAAGTGCATTGTGATCTGAACCTCTTGATGGATATGTTCCATGACATTTGAAAAATGTAAATTTTAAGAATTTTCTTTGAACCCTTTCTAGGGTATATTTATGGCAGAAATAGTGAGGACTCCAAATTATTGAGCAGTATTCTAATTTTGATCTCACATATGAATAATACAGAATTTTAATTGCATTTATATTTGTGAATTGCTGACAATTTCTTATGATAAAACCAAGCATTTTGTTGGCTTCAGAGGCTTTTTTGTTGATATGATCTACAAAAGACATCTTTGGATCGAAGAATACACCTAAATCTTTAGATTCTTTACATCGAGTTAGATTAATGCCATGAACGCTATATGGATATTCAACAGGAGTGCGTTTTCTGGTGATGGTCATGACTTTACATTTTTCAATATTAAGGTGTAGGTTGTTAACTGAACACCACGTTTGCAAGTTATCTAGGTTTTGCTGAAGTAGGGGGGCATCAGCCGATTTCTCGATGGAAGTAAAAATCTTCAAATCATCCGCGAAAAGTAGCTTCATACAGTCAAGTTTAGAAGTAAGATCATTAATGAATAATAAGAATAACAAGGGTCCGAGGTTTGACCCTTGTGGGACACCCGAAGTGACAATTACTCTATTAGATTTGAATCCATTATACGCCACTATTTGGTTACGGTTTGAGAGGTAGGAATGGAAAAGTGCCAGTAATTTCTGACTGAAACCAGTTTCACCCAATTTCGCAATTAATATATTATGATCGATTCGATCAAAAGCTTTTGAAAAGTCGGTATAAATCACATCTACCTGACCTTGTTTGTCCAGAACAGTGCACACATATTGTGAGAAAATTGCTAAATTAGTTACTGTAGATATATATATCTATCTAAGTCAAAAATACATTTCCTTAGAACGCAGTTACCAAGTTTTAAGAGGAAAAATGGAAAACATTGAGGAAAAACTTCCAGAAAACATAAAGGTACATACTCCAAAATCGTCGAATATCATCAACGCAAAGATTTCGACTGAGCAACCGGCAACACCGCCATTTCGTAGTATTCGCATGCGCCAGAAATCAGCTGCGAGTGAGATTGAAGTAGCTGGTGCCGCTAGTGGAGCAAGTACAACCAAGAACGGACATGAAAAACGGAAAACGTCATCCCGCACCTGACATAAATCAGCTGATGTTGTTTTTGAAGTTTCAGATGACAAGGCAAAACAAAAAGGTGACAATGAAAAATGTTGACATTACTTTCAATGACTCCCAAGAGGAACCCCCCACAAACTATGCCATAAAGGGCTTAAATAGCAAGTGGAAAACTGTTTCAAATAAAAGAAGCAACAAGAAAAAATTCCCTTTGTCTGTCAATAGGCCTGATCCTATAAAGGGTGCTAACAAAAACACAAACATCCTTCAGGTAGCACAAAAACTTTACTGGGTCTTTGTTACTGGATTATCCAAAAACACGGAGTCCAAAGCAATATTGAAGTTTTTAAAGAGCCATCAGTGTAATACAGACATTATCTGTGAGAAAATGACGACCATCTGTAATAAATTGTCCGAGTTTGAGATAGTCCTCAATGAAGAATCATTTGACAGCATTTGCATTAATGAGCACTGGTTGATACCCAACCAATTCACTGTAATAACATTGGAAGGGTATGAAGCAGCCTCCGGTTTTTGTAGATCATCTAGAAATCATGGGGGTGTGGCCATTCATCTAAAATCTGACATTGATTATCATGATCTAAATATTTCAAGATTTTCTGATAAACTTAATTGTGAAGTAGCGGGTGTTTTTCTTAAACATCTCTCTACCCCACTTATTACAATACATACAATGGTGACTTTGAAAAATTCCTAGAGATCTTGGCATGTATTTTTGATAGTTTAAATTTGTCTCTAAATATTGTTATTACAGGCGATTTCAATGTTCATTTCACAACTAGTGATTCCAGTGCGGCTGAGTTGGAAAACCTCCTGCAATCCTATGGTCTGCATATAACAGTCAAATTTGCAACAAGAAAGGATGCTTGTCTTGATAATGTATTCACAAATATTGATACTTTGACAAAGTTGTAAACCCTTTGATCTACACCACCTGTCTGATCACAGGGGTATAATTTTTCATTTTGATAAGACTAACAGTCAAAAAAAACTAAAACTAGAATGAAGTATAGACCCATTACCAGTAAGGGCATTTTTCACCTGTATAATACTATAAAAAAGGTGGAGTGGCAGTTTGTCAATGATGCCTGCATCTCCCCTGAAGATCGATTTGGACATTTTGTTGAGGTTATCACAGACTTGGTGGAGCTCTGCTTTCCTTTAAAATCAAAGATGGCCAGTAGCGGCGAACAATCTGTAAAGGTTGAGTGGTAGAATAATGAGTTGAGAAAGTCGAGGGAGCGGCTTCATGCTCTGGATGCCATGAGCAAGCAATATCCTCAATTGGTTCCAAAGCATCTTGTTACCAAATATAAAATGGCTCATAGTGCCGAAATATGTAACACCAAAAAGAGTGCTTATGATTCTTACATAAAAAACTCTTAACAAGCCACAGATCACAATGTGGAAAATTCTGAAAAATAACTCCTTTTCATCCAACAATTCACTAAATGCACAGACCTTCAACAATTTCTTTATAAATATTGCTGATGAAATTGTAAAAGATCTACCTGTAACCCAAAAATCTTTTGATAGTTACCTCTCAAGTATACCTCAAACTAATAACTTTAGCTTTCATCTGATTACTTTCAATGAATAAGTTAGGGAGAAAATCTCTAAACTAAAAAACAACAAGAGCAGATATTGTTTTCATAGTAATATCCAAATTGTCTAGTCACTAAAAAACATTATAGTCTATCCACTCACTAAATTGCTAAATCATTGCATCTTAGCTGGAGTCTTCCCCGCTGACCTCAAAAACGCTAAAGTTATACCTACATTTAAAAATAAGAGGTCTGAAGATGATGTTACTAACTATCGCCCTATCTTCCTTCTACCAATCTTTGAATACATTTTAAAATATCAAATAAACTCTTATTTCGAGCAGAATAACTTATTTCATACTGGACAATATGGCTTCCGCAACAAAAAATCAACATCTCTGGCTATAAATAATCTATTGGATCTTGTTGTGGAAGGTCTGGAAGAAGGCATAGACACATATTCTTCCTTCTATGACCTCACAAAAGCATTTGACTGTGTTTCACACTCAATTTTGCTTAAAAAACTATCACACTATAACTTGGACATCCTTAATTCAATAATACCTCTCAAATCGGTACCAATATGTCTATTTCAACAGCAAAAAATCTCAAAAACAACTAATTAGGCATGGGGTCAAATTGTAAGGATAACTCCAGGCTCATTCTTTTTGCTTACGATACAACCAACATAATTAGGTAACGTCCCATAGATCCGTTGGCTGACATTGTGGGTGAGACTCAGTCAAATCTACTTGAATGGTTTGTCACAAATCAACTTATACTTAAAATAATCCTGACCTGTCTTGTGATACACTTGTTAAGTTCCTTGGAGTTACACTCGATCCTGGCCTTACCTGGGAAGAACATGTTCTGCAGGAGTGGCAGACTATCAAAAATAATTTACTTTATTAGGGCACTAGCACATGATGTGTCCCTTATGACAGCCTATCATGGTTACTTCTCATCGCATATATCCTATGGAATTCTAAATTGGAGACATAGTTCTCAAGCAAAAATAATCTTTAACTAGCAACAAAGATGTGTGCGTGCCTTGGCTGAAGTACTGTGATTGTTGTCGTAAGTACTTTGCTTCTCTTGGAATACTTACTTTTCCATCCCTATATATTTACCACTGTCTCGCCTACATCAAAGAAACATTTCTGTTTTTGTCTCATAGTGATTTACACAGTCACTTAACTCGTAACCGTAATGACATTCTCCTTGACTTTCATAGGTTATCATGGACACAAAGGGGCACTGATCATTTTTGTATTAAGTTCTTCAATGTCCTCCCAAACCATGTGAGACTTCTACATTTGGAACAGTTTAATTTAAAAGTTAAACGTTACCTGACTAGGAAGGCTTTTTATTCTATTGAGGATTATCTCCAAAATAATTTTTCCTGACCTGTGATGTTTTTTTTTAAAGCTATAACTATGTGGAAAGTGTTTCAATAAGAGTGTTTGTCAATATTTTAAATTTAAATGGGTATAGCCCAATATTTTAGAAGTATGGATTTTAATCAAATATTATTTTATTATAAATTATAATTGCAACATAGTGAAATGCATAACTTCCGCTAAATGTTTTTAGCTCTCATGAACCAAATATTTCTGTTTCAAAAGAGCTGAAATGGTTTATGTAAATTAAACAATTCTTATACAAAACAACTTTATAATGGTGTAATATAGCCTTTAAGCAATAAATTTCACTTACACTATTGAGTGCTTAATGACAAACTCCTGAGGAATTGCCAAATTATCTAAAAAGAACTAAATATACAGGGTGTTTTCACCTATAAAGTCGAAGAATAGAAATATCGTCAATTGAAAATTGTAGAAAATTAGAATACGGTCCTGGACAGAGCTTGTTCCGAACAAGTTTCCAAACATGTACGCTGAGATAAAGACTGCGGACAGCGCTGTTAGACAGTAGCCAACCTCCCTTTGAGTGGCGCATGGGTCAATCAGCTGATCCAAAAGTGTTTTTCTCAGTTGTTATTTTTCGTTTTTTTTTCCAATAATTGCATATTTACGATAATAAACAACTCACAGATATACTTTCAATTCACGGGGATCGCATACAAAGTGCAGCTGGTGTATAAACTCAAAGATTCTATTGAAATACAACACTTTGAATATTTGTAAATGAACTTTTTCAATATGGAGTCTTTCAGAAAACAACAAGAAGGTCATGTAGGAAAATCTGTTTTACCCAAAAAGGCTGATATTGAGGAAGAAATCCTAGACATTGTCAAAGGCAATTAATCAACAGGCACTAGGAACCTGTTGGTTAGATTATGTTTACCATGATAGTAGTAATAATAATAATATCCTTTATTGCCATAAAATCTTCAAGTGTACATAGCAACGTCAAAATAGGTTTGGGTTACAGAGTAGGGGTTTTTAAACATGATATGCTAGATAAAGTATAAATAAAAAGTACAATATTAGTGAAACTTTTAATTCACGATAAAGTGAATTTTCTTCTAAGTTTTGTGATAAGTGGTGTTCAAATGAGCCTGTACCAATCGTTATACCACCAGTTAAGTACAGAAGATGATATGACGGGAACAATTTTATCCATAACATTATTGAATGTATTATAACCTCAAAAGAGTTTTCATAAAACACTTGTTTGGTTAGTTGAAAATCATCAAGCTGTACATTTTCAGTAAATAAAGTGAAAGAAAATGCGTGTGAATTTATTCATAGCAAAATTGATTAAATTGTTGCCGTCTGTTTTGACTCATTGTTATGCAGAGCACGAGTGTGTGCATCAAACGAATTGTGATATAGTATTTCTATTAATAAATTACCTCTGCATCTCAAAGAGAGTACATCTAGTCACTTGTTCAAAAAAAAGGTTCAAAGCAATACTCATAGATCAATGTTTCTATAATCTTAACTAGTTTGAAATGTATCTTTCAAATATTTAACCTCTCGTAGCTTTGATGTTAAGGTAAACCAGATACTATGTATTACAATGATCTGTTGTAACATATATAATTTGTGAATGCTATATATTCTGTGTATTTCTATGTATGAACTTTTTCTCTCTTTTTTTGACACGTTTTATCTGTTGCAAATAATGGCAAAAAGACAGTAAAGAATTTGAAATTAATCCCAATTGGACCGACATAAAAAGTTTCGGGAAGGAATTCTCTTTGCAGTTGCCGCCTTGACATAGGCGTCGGTATATTATTTTTCATTGGTATTTTTTCAGTTACTTATTCTTACAATCATAGCAATTGATCACCCCATGAACTGAATTTTATTATTTGTTTCGAAAGGTCTCCAGAAAGCCATATTGATAATTATTTTCAATGGGTAATTCCTAACCTCACCAACTCACGGCACTGATTAAGGAATATTGTGAACTGGGGAAATCATGCGGCTTCAGATAACAGGTATCCAATCCAGCTAGCCGAGCTTTTATTACTCAAATATATCTGATAGCGCCTTTACTAATAATCTGGGCAACTAGGGACACACGCCAGATTTTTTTATTATTGTACCAGGAACGCTTTGAAAGTAAAAACACTGGTAGTATATAAATTTTACATTTGCCGGCAGTGCATATGAACACTCCTCGTAGTGCTCTTATTTTTATTGCCGTTCCAATTGGGATTAGAATAACTATAACTATAAACAGTTTTTGTAAATATACCAGGACCGTAATGGAATCTTTTTTTTTTCATTGAGTTTTGCAACTTCTTTATTTTTCGAATTTTATATAGGAGATTTCTGGTGAAGAGATCTATTTTGACGAGTTCTACATCCTGTATATATATATATATATATATATATATATATATATATATATATATGATTTACTACAACATGATGAAAATAAAATGGTGTACTCGTCTCTCATGTTGAAAAGCCTCTGCAAATTTTTAGAGCAATTTATTGAATTTTTCTGCATCAAAACCTCCAACGATACATCAGAAATTTGAAACTCAGTGAACACTATACATTGAATTGAATTATTATTTTTTTATCCATGTAACCATCCAAATAAATCAATATATTTGCAATAAAAAATATATTTTGGTCCAATTATTTGCTTGTTGATAGTAGGTATCAACTAAGTGATGATATCTCTTTTTATCATATTTGCTTTTGAGTAAGAGAAACATTTTAATAATTTACAGGGATCAAATGCAACTGAATTCTGGAACTACACCTTCAATGGTTTCTTATGTCATTTCAAAAAACCAATACTTCCGACTGTGACAGAAAATTCTCCTTGTGGCAACGTCTTCATGTTTTCCTGGATATTCATGTGCTCCTATATACTTTTTGTGGTGATGTCAATGAAATTTTTGATATTGTCGCAATCTGCTGTCTATACCATAGCTGTCATGTCAACCTCTCTTCCTTTGGTCGGTATATGGTGGTCCCTGTTCCATGCACCACCCAATGCCAATGGTGAGTAGAATTCATTAATTTTTTTCACTAATTATTCTTGTGAGTTGTATAAACCCCTTGTGTCTTCGCTTGTGAATTTACATCACCTGCCTACTTGATAAAAAGAGTTTCAAACATTGCTAACATTGTTTCTGGGTATAATGAAGTGCTAAAAGTCATTTAATTGGAAGTGGTGTATCCCAGAAATTCTAAACAGTCAATACAGCAGGGTTTTTAGACATTTTCTGAATTGACGCTGCCCAAACTTAATAAAAATCCACACTAAAGTAAAGAATAGCTTCTTCAGGAGATATCATCTCCTCCTGAAGAAGCTATTGTATAGCGAAACACATATTGTTAAAATAATTTAGTAAAGTGAGTGCTTTTGTTTAATTTTTTAGTAATCTTACATTCTTGCTACATTGTGTTGGGACTGTAGTTTTTTTATATAGAACCAAAGCTCCTCAACATGTTTTTCGCATTTTTTATTTTTGAATATATGTGAAAATTGAAATTTGAGAACCTTTTTATGATAGTGAGAGAAAAAAAAAATATAGGACTCCACTGTTAAAAAAACCGTGAAATAGCAGCGAGACTGTTCACTTTTGAAAACTGGAACAAATACACAGTGGGACAGGAAGCTAATAAATCTGGCCAGAATATGAGTTAGATTGATGCCTCTGATCATTTAACACAAACCTGCGCACTATTTTCTCAATGTAGCATTTTATAATAATTTCATGCGAAGATTTATTTGAAAATATGAACAGGGTGTTCGTAAAATCAGATGTGGAATCATCTCCGACTGAAAAATAAACCTTAGTCACTCTTCCATCGTTCAAGAGAATCTTTTTGGAGGTATTCGTGTTGGAAAAGGAAACAATCTCAATTGAAAAATCACATTTATTCTTTCAATTGAATATTGAATAGAAAAATCCTTGTGAAATTTGAAAAATCTACGATAAATATGAAGTTACTTCTTTGACAAAAATGTATTGAAGACCTAGTGAATACGTTGCCACTCTTGCATCAATGTTACAAGTGATTTCTGGTGAGTACTCCTTTTTGTAAAACAATATTTGCCTCATTCATCCTTATAAGTTCGTAATTAAGACTGGAATAGAAAATCAAATAACTATTTGAATAAAAATGCTAATTTTCACTTTCAGCTATTTTTTCAAGTTAGGGATTTTTCACAATATTTAACAGTTCATTGTCCAGTGGCTTTTGCCGGGGAAGTGGTTGTTTTCTGTTAGGTATTACAAAAAAAAATAACTAGGTATATACAATGATATGAAAGTAGACAGATTTTTTTAGCCGAAAAAACATTTTTTTAAGATTCTAAATATATCAGAAAGGTACTTGGAAATGGTATAAATAATGACAAAATAAAAAGGGAGAATCTTAGGTGCCAAGGTATTGAGAGGGTGTCCACAGGGAGGAGTTCTGTCACCCTTATTATGGGCCAGGTAGTCAACGACTTTCTCATGGAACTAAATGAGTCAGGACTGTATACAGAAGCGTATGCAGATGACTTAGTCATGCTGTCTCAAGATCAACCGGTAAACCTGCTAGGAGAAATCATTATGAAAGCTCTTGGCAGAGTAGAACAGTGGTGTTCTGCCAGAGGGTTAAGAGTCAATACAGAAAATGCGGACTTGGTATTTTTCTCTAAGAAACGCAAAATAGGAACTTTTCCAGAAATACTTATATCAGGAAGACAGCCGTATAAAGGGTCGACAAAACACCTTGTAGTTATCGTAGACTCCAAGAAGGTTATCTGCTCCTATTGGGCATGCAGAAGAGCCTTCGGCAACACGTGGGACCTGACACCTAAAGCCCTACGGCGATAATTCGGCCGACATTAACGTACGGATCCATCATCAGGTGGACTGGCACCACTAAGGCCAAGTCCGGAAATGAACTTGATAAAGTACAATGGCTGGCTTGTCTAGGAATGACAGGTGCCATGAGGACGACACCTACTAGAGCTCTAGAAGTTCTATTAGGACTACCACCTCTGCACCTTGCCATGCGTACTGCCTACAGACTCAATGGCACAAGCCAATGGATCGATACTGAGGCAGACCATGGACACCCCGCTATTTGGAACAAGGCAAAACAAATCATAGCATTCAATAGACTGGACATCAAGACTGACTGGGCTCCTAACGGGACCAACCCAAACAAATGTACTGGCTTTACCTCACAGTGGTAAGACCTATGGTCACCTATGGAGCGGTCATCTAGTGGAGCAAAGCAGAAGAGTGCACGAGAAAAGCACAACAAACTCCAGTGGCAAGCGTGTCTGATCATAACAGGGGCAATGTACACCACCCCGACAGCAGCAATGGAAGTCCTCCTCAACATACCTCCATTGCACATTTGCTTAGAGAATGAAGCAAGAATGCGTGTATACAGAAACCTATCGAGGTCAATGAGTAATAGGGCAGGAAGTAGTCCCAAAAGCTGAATGACACCTAAAAAACATTACAATCAAATTATCACGGTTACAACTCTCATCAGAGAAATATTTTTATGTTTTCAACAATGTAAATTATAACTTCCAGAGAAAGTGTCCATTCTGTAGTTTTCTATGTGTCTTAAAAAAGGGTCACAACCTAACCTAACTTGTCTATTTGATCCTATAATTGACCTAATCAATTTAATCTTCCTAATAGGAATATTTCCGGAAGCTTTAAAATTCTCAAAAATAATAACCGTATTCAAAAAAGGAGGCAATTAAAGGTTGATGAAATAATGATTGAAACGATTACCAATTTGACTTTATGTTCCATTGTTCAACTATTGGTGCAGCCACAATGGTTTTGGCGAAATTAATTCTTGCCTAGAATGGGAAAACCCTCTGTGACCTGTCTAAAGCGTTTGATTGAAGAAACTTAATTTATATGGAAGCTAGGGATTAGCCTAAACCTTATCAAGTCCCAATTAAGCAGTGTTATATAACAACAGTTGATCCAACTTCAGGGATGTGAAATTTGGAGTTTCTCAGTGTTCTGTGTTAGGACTATCGTTCAACATCTACATAAATGATTTGCTATCATTATATGAAAGTGTTCCGTTCGCAGATGATTATGATTCCCTGATTTTGGCTGCAGATATAAAGGATAAAGCTGAAAGCCAAGAGGTTTAAAATTAACAACGATAAATCGCATAAACCCATAAACGCATAAATTCACAAAAAAATGTGTTTCTTTGTCTGTGTCTTTTGATTGTTTTATTTACACTTTCAGTCTCTATTATATTTGTCACATGTTATTAATATGCAACTGCCTTCCAGTATATTTGCGTTATATTGTTACAAATTGGAGGCTTTGGAACTGCTCTAACATGTAGTGTATGAACATAGTGTTCATAAAATCAGACGAGGAATCATGTGCGAATCAAAGATAAACTTAAAAAATCCCCTTACCTATTTGATGGAGCACTGAGAAACAGCTAAGCATTAAAATCCCCAGTAATATTTCTGTGTTTTTTCTCAATGTTCTTGGTAACTCTTGTTGTGTTTTGAAACTTTCTATTTTTTCACAGAACCATTAATATGGTCCCCATCGATTACGGGTGAACTGATTTGTTCACTACTGGGATTACCAATCATCTTGGTTGGTCTGATCTTGCTCTTCAAGGCACATCTGAAGGATTATCAGTGGTCCAGATTGAGCGCTGCTCACATCATTTCTGGTAACAATTTTGCTTAAAATTGAGCATAAATCTAAACTTTGTTTTTGTTTGTTTTTCTTTCTATTTTATATTAATCGACATTGTTGTGTTTAATTCGTTTGTGACTTAAATATGTTGTGATATTTGTTTGATAACATTGAATTTTTATTTATTTCGAACAGATGCAATTAGCACAATGGAAATATCACGAGACGTTATGGCAGATTCAGTATTAAAGAAATTTTATTTATGTGGAAATCGCGAACTGGGTGATAATTTTTCAAACAGTTTTTTTTCACATCTTTTGGAGAATTAATTTGGCAAACTGACAGATTCACGCTTGATGTTGCTACTATCAGTAATGATTCGGCCTTTATTGATCTCCCTCTTCAGGTTCAATGAAGTTGTGAATAAATTTGCCCTTTTGAATACTGTAAGTACATACGCTTGTAGGCATAACTGTACCACTATGAAAAACAATATATTTTTGAGTGGGTACAAATAATGTGGCTCCAAGGTATAATACTTGTTCACCTCTCAAAAAAAAGGTTATTACTAATATTTTTCAGAACACTTTATTCCTTAAAAGTTATGATCTATAAACTAAAGTGGAGTTTTTATTTCAGTTTCACAGCTTCTCCCTTTTCTTTTACAATATTTTACTGATATTACTCCCGCTTTTTTTTTTTATTCCATAGACAAAAATTATCTTTGTTCGTACTTTAAGAACTCTATCGTTAAGAGTACATTTTCTTGACAAATTTCATGTTGAACACTTACATAATCGTTGTTTTTCTACAAAACACAATTCCAATAGTTCTTGGGAAAAAATAGTATAGTAGAGCATTAAATAATGACAGAAAACTGAGAATGCCGCTCAATCACATGTTTACCTCAAATTAACACAAAAATCGCATATTATTCTAGTTTCAAAGTTATGTTAAAGATTATTTATTCTTCACTTGAAAGGACCGCGCTCAAACCTTATGGAAAAGTGATCCATGTGGGAATTGCTTGAATTTTTGATATTGTTTAGAGGAAATCTTCCGCATTAAAAGATGCCATTGCGCTAAAGTTCAATAACCAATAATTTCAGAGATATTTGCCAATGATACTGAATTATCCCATGTTCAATCCCCATCGGTGACAAAACTTTTTTATTTTATTTTTTAGGTTGTTTTTGCGATAAAGTTAGTTGAAAAAGAGCGAGTTGAGGTTTTCAACTAACTATAAATAAAATAATTAATAAAAAAAACCTTTTTAAAAACAAGCTTTTATTCAAATACCCTAAAAAGTACAAAATAATTGCTTTGGATGTGTGACGTAGGTTATTCCGTGAGTTCTAGATTCAAGAGCTTGTCGCGCAAAGTTTTCATTTCGAATACAGATGCGACAAGCTTTTGAATCTATAACTCTCGGAATAACCTACGTCATACATCCAAAGCAATTATTTTGTACTTTTTAGGGTATTTGAATAAAAGCTTGTTTTTAAAAAGGTTTTTTTTATTAATTATTTTTATTTTGTGCTTTTTAGTAAGTACCCCTAACACCCACATACCAATTTCGAATTGAATCGGACCATAATTACAAAACTCGTTCGCCATCTTGGAGCCGCCATCTAGAATTTGTGAATTTTGAAAAAATTCATAATTTCCGACCCCCAAAAACCCCCACATACCAGTTTTGAATAGAATCGGACCATAATCACAGATATCGTCGGACATCTTGAAGCCGCCATTTTGATTTAATGAATTTTGTCAGAAAATTAATAATCTTTGACCCTGAAAACCCCCACATACCAATTTTGAATCGAATCGGACCATAAACACAAATCTCGTCCGCCATCTTGGAGCCGCCATTTTGTTTTTTTTTTCTCTAACAAATGCATAATGCATTGTCACGGGATCTATGAACACCTGTCAAATTTCACGTCAATCGAACTAGAAGTGGGTCAAATTTAACTTGCAAGATTTGATGACAAACATCGGGACAGGTTAAGGTAGTTCCGCCACGAGACAGTTGAATTAGGAAATTATTAAAATTTGGCATACGTATTGTTTAACATGTGAACAACCCCTCTATGAAATTTTAACAAGTTTCACCATCCCGAACCCGAGATATATATAATTGAAGTTGACTCAATTAACTCGTAACATATGGACCATGCACAGGCAAACAGCACATTATGATTCTACCGTTAGTACTAAAATTAAGAAGTTCATGAAAAACGAGGAGAAGCTAGAGCAGGATATCACAGATATTGTGAAAAAAAAACAAAGTGATTGACCATCTAGTTTGACAGATATAATCTCGAGAAGTACTAAGGTTCAGGCTGCATACGATATATTTTGCAAGCGAACGAGCAAATGGTGGGGAACGGAACGGAGAGACGGCAACAGTGTAGGTACCTCACGACCGGCCAGGCGCTCAGTTTGAACACCTCGCATATCGGTCTCGTAGGGAAAAAATGGTACTTGCAAAAATTGCCGAAACACTTCGAAGCATACTTATTGTTAATATTTCTTTTAATATTAACAATGTTTGTGATTCGAGCATACATCAATTCAAGGTTAGCTTCGAAATAACAAACGTATATTTTTTTAAATGATCTATTTCATATAACAACGTAATAACGTAATATATTAATAATAACACGTTTGTTTTAAGGACAGCTTAAAAATAACAAACGTACCTATATTAAAAAAAAAAACTTTTTCTCTTTCATAAAACATAATGTAACAATGTTATATATATATATATATATATATATATATATATATATATATTAATAATAACATTTCGCAATTAATTTTTCTTTCGGAATAGTGGAAGCTATTTTTTCAAGAATATCGACTTTGTGAAATTTTGTCGTTGGATCAATGTGAAGTAGATCTTCAGCGAGCCTGGAAAGTTTGAACATGCCGGGACCTTTCCTTTGAGGATGAAGCTTTCTTAGAATGCCGCGCAAGATTACCTATTTTGTATCCACGGCAAGCTTTTGAATCTGTTACTCACAGAATAACCTAGATCAAACAATGAAATAAATTATTTTTTCCTTTTTAGTACATTTATATAAAAGCTTGTCTTTAAAAATGTATTTTTTTATAATTTTCTCCTGACTTATATTTCATAATGCATTGTCACCGGAATTATGTACACCTGCCAAATTTTAAAACAATGGGACGATTAGAAGTGGATCAAATTTAATTTGCAAGATTTGATGACAAACATCGGGACAGGTGAAACTAAATAAAAGCTTGTAATTGTAAAAATTATCGATTTTCCCAATATAATACAATTAAAGAATGCTACAAAATGAGTTATAGTAAACGTAGAAAAAAATCCGTAGTGTATTCCACAGTTTAGTATTTCATTATTTTTCTATCGGCGCTTAGTCTTCACTATGAACAATTTTTATCGTTGTGAACAATCCACGATGTACAAATTATGAGAGACTGTAATATAATATATTTCTATATATAGTTACAGAAAAGTTTGCATACACACATATAATATATATCGATATATATAAAGTCGTAAAAATGATCCCCGAAAAAACTGCAGTTTTGCATCGCAGTCAGTGCAGCAAACTGCACTGACTGCGATGGATCGGAAAATATGATATAAACCCCGCTATAAGCGCCGCAGAGCTTGGAATAAAAGTTCTTCGCAGCAGAGTTTAGAATACAAATTCTTACAGCGCTTTATGAAAAGTCTTGTATCAAAGAGAATCTACATGTCAATATATTCCATCAACGCAAAACAAAATCTATGGAAAAAGCCCTGACCCATCACGCCGTAAACTCACATTTCATCACATAACTTCTCGACATTCTCAATCACTAGTTTGCTCTTCCTCGGCAATCCATAGCTGACTGCTTGTTCATGTTCATAAGAGTAGGATTGCGACGTTGCCAACAGTCCAGTCATGGCTTATTTGCTGTATCACGCACAAGAGTTGCGATTCTGGGTGTACAGTTCCCTAAGAAAAGAACCGTCTAATTCAGCGTTTGCAGATGTATCGCGTCGCGCTACAATCGAGCCTAATTTTTGACACTGTTTGTAGCAGCCGAACTACCTTAAACTAAATAAAAGCTTGTAAAAACAAACCTAACCTAAAAAAACAAATGCAACCCTAACAAACCTCAACTCTCTTTTTTTCAACTAACTTTAACACAAAAAACAACCTAAAAAATAAAATAAAAAAGTTTTGTCATCGATAGGGATGTAACCTTATATTTATTAACTTCAAATATTGATGATAAGGATAGCCTATATGTGAAGCCAAAACAATTGAACATCGATTTTCAGAAGCGGGCACTTATAAATGAAAACTCATGCGCCAACAAAAAACACGTTTTTTTATCAAAGACGCGATTTTGTTCGTCCATCTCGATCTAGTAGTCATTATTTCACGTGAAAAAATGTTGGAGTATGACAAGCTTATTTCATTTGTTGCAAATTCTCATTAACCATAACCACAAAATTGTGACATGTCTTTTCAATAATTATACACCAGGAAGGATAGCCGAGTTCGTGGATTTTATCTGCCTTTTCCCTGCTCTCCGCCAGCAGCGTGACTTCATTTGTCATAAGAGCCCGTGCATTTTTCACGATTCTTAAAACCTTTTATCAACTTGTTTAAGTGTTGATTTTTTGGGTGTTTCTGGTTGGTGTGTTAATTTACTTGAGCTCCATTGAATTTTTTTGCCCACGTTTTCTGTGGATAACCCTAAATTGAACTGATGCTAAGCGAGTTTTAAACATCATTTCGTGATAGGGCACTTCGTTGTATTGATTAATTGAGAATATTTGTGGAAACTTTGAGCTCATTATAATGGATAGGAATTAATGAGTTGTCTCGATATTTTTATGAGTTGAAAATTTTTGTGAAGTTCAATAATATATCTACCTCTAATCAAATCAATCAATCAAAATATACTTTATTGTCAGAAGATTTTGCATCCTCATTGACAAAGATTTGTAGGTATAAATATAAACATAACTAAGGGTGTATAGATAAAAACTAATAAATTAGACAAAATTTGAACAGATACAGTAAAAATAAAATAGAATACACGTAATTTTAAAATGATTCATTATAATACTCATGTAGGCTATAATACGGTCAATCAGCCAGCAAGTTTCTCACTGCTTTCTTAAATTGTACGTTGGTCAGATTTGCAGACCTTATATCTACTGGTAAGTGATTGAATAATTTTCCATTATAAAAAATGGAATCCTTGATTAATGTTGAGTTGGGTATGGGAAGTATAATATTACATATGCTATTACGAGTAGCATAAGAGGATGAGAGTTTGTAAGAGAAGTCACAATTGTTGGTATGGGTTTATTTGAAAGCAAAAATTTGTAAATGTATTTAAAAAAATAATGATCTGAGATTTATATCATAATAAAATTGATATATGAATGAGAATATGAACTGGAAAAAATATAACTTTTTTAATAAACTATGGCACATATTCCTCCAGGTATGATCTGAAGTAAAAACAGCTTGAACTAACACTGCCTAATCAAACCAACTCAAACCAACTAAACAGAAACGCGACATTTGAACAACTTTCTGAAAACAAATCAAAACAAAATGAAAACTTGTGTCCACACTGCCAAGAGACAAAATGACAACAAAAGTTTTCAGTTTTGGTTTTATTTTGTGTCGTCCACACCTAGAATTAGTTTTCTTTATCAGAAATTTACAAACGGTGAAAAAATGTGGCGTTTTCATGCTGAAAGAGAAAAACGAGATGATTTTCTCATCATGTCTGCTGGTGCTTCTTCGAAGGGAAAATAAAAGACGCTTTTGGGTGAAACCGTCCTTACGTGAAAGAAATAAATAAGGCATTGAAAAATTATTAGCCAATTTACGTATTGACGATATTGGATTGCGGGGAGAAATGCGTTCTAGTTTCCATAATTTTTCAAGAATGTCCAGCAATAACTTTGAGAATTTAATACAGCTGGTTAGCCCTACGATTTATAAAAGAAATACCAATTTTAAAAATGCTATTAATGTGGTTGAATGTTTGGCGGTAACACTAAGATTTGTCAACTTGAGATTCTTATCATAGCTTCCACAGTCCACTTCAATTTTTCAGACACCGTACACAACACTCAGAAGTCCGCAAAGATGTATTCTTGTTTTCTCTTCATTTTTCCTAAGTACTCACCGCGCCGACAAATGTTGCCAGAAATGGCAACAAAACAGAAACCCTTTGATGTTTACCGACTCGCAAGGGGAACGCGAAAAGTTGCTGGAATCAGAAACAAAACACGTTTTGTTGATGAAATGTTTCGGATTTCTTGCTGAATTGTAGAAAAACATTGAGTTGATGTTTTGTTTCTGTTTTGTTGGTTTGATGTGGACCCGGCATAAGGAATTCAGCACTTTCCGAGAGCTATGTTTACCACAAATATTTTCAAGAAATCGACAAACAGTTAAACAAACCAGTGTCCTATCACGAAGCGGGCTCCAACACGTACTTAACAGTCAATTCAATTGTCACTTATTCATGACAAACTACAGATGCTTATGGCACTAGAAATCCATTGAGACGAAAGTCAAATGACTCACTCATCAAACAGGAAAAAAAACGCCGTAAAAAAGTTGAAAAATACATGGGCACTTATGGCAGATGAACCGTTCAGATTCCCAGATGCAAATCCGCGCATGTGCAGCTGAAATTTGGCCAAAACGACAAATAAATAACCTAACCTCAAAAATTGCGCATGCGCAGTACTTTCAAGCGCCCGCACAAAAAAGGACATACTGATTTTCGTGACTTCACTTTGTTTACACACGGTCTTATGAGTGTTATTAATATTGGTACCTAGTTAATAAATATATGGATCGAACACGGGATAATCCAGTATCATTGGCCAATATCTCCGAAACTATTGGTTATTGGACTTTAGCGCAATTGTAACTTTTAAACAGGAAGACTTCCTCTAAACAATATCAAAAATTCAGGCAATTTCCACATATATCACTTTTTCAAAAGGTTTGAGTGGGTCCTTTTACAAGCGGCAGAGAATGAAGAATGACATTTTTTTATATGTTCCAAAACCATATAAAAGCTTCAAAATGCACTGCAGTTTATCGAAATCAAGTAACTTTTTGTAGGAAAACGTTCTTCTGAATATCAAAAAAGAAATCATTGATCCATGAATTTTTCGAATTGGGTATTAGAATATGAAGAAGTAATAACAGAGGAAGGACTTGCATTTAATTCGAAAATATGAGACCACAAACATTTAGGAGTACTTATCTAACGAAATGTTCAATTCACAAATAAGTATTATATGAATTACAGCTTTCAATATCCGTGATTGGAATTTATTGGATTTGACCCTTTCGTTTGAAATAATTATTTAATACGCGGAATTTTATATATATATATATATATATATATAATATATATGTGTGAAAGTGGGAAATTATTGTCCGTGAGAAATTATAAAAAATGAATTTGTGGCATAATGGACAGATTACATTAATGCCACAAATTCATTTTTCATAATTTCTCACGGACAATAATTTCCCACTTTCACACATATATTTGGCTAAATCTTATCAGTGGTTGGAGATCATCTTCCTAGAACTTCTACTGAAATCGTCACTTTGACGATGGTGTTTGGGTGAATGGGTACCGGGTCTTGACGGCCACTGATAAGTACGTTCGATTTTTCGATTCATTCCAACATTCACATTAAATTAAAGGAAGTAAAGTGTTCACGAGTGTGTGTCGATTCGTATAGCCTCGATAGCTCAATGTGAAGAGCGTAGGTCCGGCAAGCCTAAGGTTGCAAGTTCGAGTCTCGCTTGAGAATGCTTTTTTTCTTTAATTTATAATCTGTCCATTATGCCACAAATTAATTTTTCATTATATATAATATATATATATATATATATATAACGGGTTTGAAACTAAGAAATCAGGTGTTATATTGATTTTTTTTTAAATAATTGTACCAATTAAGGTATCCAAAATTAGTCTACATCACTTGTTTTTTCAATTAATTGATCAAATTTATACATCAATTTCAATCAAGTGCTGTATTTGGAGCCGTTATATTTTAATAGAGAGACAAGTCGTATATGCTTTGGAGCTATGTTATGTGAGCCTTTTTTTCAGTTGCACTATTATTATTAATTAAACTTGGAATCAAACCGGTGAGTTGCTATTGATGTCAAGAATCTCATGTGAGTTCTTTGTGCTACCTGTGAAGTACTTCTTTTTTTTTACTGACAAGACTGATTTTTTCTAAAGATTATGCTTCCGAAGTATGTATTATCCACTAATTTAAAATAAGCTTATACATCAACCGATAGCAGGTTGTTTTTGATAATGGTATTTCTCCAACTGTGATATGATGGACAAAAAAACAAAATTAGAATGTATTTCAAGAGAGTCTCAACTGGCCCTTTTGCATTTCAGTATCACAGATTTCACCTTCATTCGAAAATCAATAGGGAAATTATTATCAAGACATCCTGCATAGGACAATTATAATACATATTTTTGATGTTTGCTGTATATGTATTTGAATAGTTCCATACTAATCTACAAAGTAAATGTGTAGCTATAGAATTAGGTCAATTGATATACATTCGTAGAGATTAATTTCCCAAAGAAAAATAGCTGATCACCATTATAAAAAAAAAAATGTTTGTTCCATCCAACATCAAAGATTTTTGCAGTCAATTGAATGATTCAGCTGTTATTAAAAGTTCCCTTTTGTTTCTAGATGAGTGTAATGAGACAATATAATGTGAAAATAGTTGATATAATTTCTGGTTAGAAGACCAAAAAAAAGTTAAATTTTGGCAAAGAGAGAGTTGGGATTTGATTAAATTATGTGTTCAAAAAAAAAATTGAAATTTATTCAAAGCTATTGACGAATAGTAGGTTGAATCAGAAGTTTTCATATAATGAAGAAGGAATATGTGTTGATTGATTTCAAATTTCTATTTGTTGCTTCCATTCGGATTTATAAATGTAAAACATTTTGGATCATCAGAAAAATAACTAATTCCAACACTCTTTTTTTGGTATAGTCTTATTTGTGTATGGAATTCCAGGCCATTTGTCAAAAATACACAAGGCATCAACATTTTATACATTATTTCTAATCTCCTATTTGTATTTGAAATTGAATAATAGAATTCAGCTGTATGTTCAAATTGACCACTGGGTTTGCGTTGACAACGATGATTTTCTTTCAGTTTTTCATATTCACAGTATTGGTCGCCTTGTGTATATTTGCGCAGCAGTGGCATTTGTATAATGAATTATATGACAGTACAACATTTGTCAGAACGCTCCATGAGATGAGAAGTTATAGATTGAGATGGAGTTATTTGAATGTTTAAATAGTTGTAGTTTCGTCTGGAAAGGTACAAAAGTATTGGCCAAATATTGTTAATCTATTGTAATTCTGGTTGTTGGTTGGTAGTAATGTTGAAGAAAACATAGTCAAAATAGGTATTACGTAACCCCTAATATAGTTTGGTGTTATGAGTAGTAGCCTTATGATTACCTATCTGAAGGAGTGTTCATCAATTTATCAGCAAGAAAATCAAAAAGTTCAATTTTATAGTAAACTTCGAACTATAGACCAGGGCTGAAGCCTTTAAAAATGGTAAAAAGTGAAAAAAAATTATAGTAGGATGAAACCCATTGGAAAAGGAAGAGAATATAATAAAAATGAAAGTAAAAATAATTTACGGGCGATCTGAGGTCGGGAAGTTGAAGGGGGTGAGTTTTTAAAGGTAAAAAACGGTTAATCTCGATTTCCGGCAAAACTACAAGTCCTATGGAAAAAAGTTAATTGACAAAGTTGTAGGTAATAACAAGATCTACAACTTTTGTATTCGCACTTTTTTCACATAACCTCAAAATTTATGTAAAAATTGAAATAACCAAGTTCTTTGTTTTTTATTTTTATCTTTTACCAAAAATTTGTTTTTTCCACGAAATTTGGTGAAAATTTACCTTTTTATGTCCCAAACACACTGTAATTTATTTGATTTGAAATATTTATTTTTTCACCTTATTTGGACTTAATATCGAAAAACCACCCTAATTTTCAATCAAAAATTCTCGCGTCAAAATATCAGCTTTTTTCAAAAAGTCGGTGGGCTTTTTATTCGTTGAAATCTCTACTTTCTCATGGTGTAAAAAAAATATACATTACTATGGTAAATGTTATCAGAAAATGCAAAGAAATAACAGGTAGTAAGGCCCAGACCCTCCTAGCCCCTTCCCCACTTCTCTATGAAATACCTTTTGATGGGCTAAAATTTTCCGTAGGTCACTCAGGTATATAAGTTATCTTAAAATAGCAATAAATAGGCATCTACGCATATAATTTAAAGAAGATTCTACAACTTTCTCAAAATATTATAGATGTCTTATTAAATTCGGATTCGAGTTTTTTTCGTTTCTTTGCATTTTCTGAGAACATTTACCATAGTAATATTTTTTTTTCGCCATCAGAACGAATAAAAAGCCCACCAACTTTTTAAAAAAAGCTGATATTTTGACGCGAGAATTTTCGATTGAAAATTAGGGTGGTTTTTCGATATTAAGTCAAAATAAGGTGAAAAAATGAATATTTCAAATCAAATAAATTACAGTGTGTTTGGGACATAAAAAGATAAGTTTTCACCAAATTTCGTGGGAATTTTTTTTTTGTAAAAAATAAAAATAAAAAACAAAAAACTTGGTTATTTCAATTTTTCACATAAATTTTGAGGTTAAGTGAAAAAAGTGTGATTACATAAGTTGTAGATCTTTTTATTACCTACAACTTTGCCATCTTAACTTTTTCCCATAGGACTTGTAGTTTGGCCGGAAATCGAGATTAACCGGTTTTTACCCTTAAAAACTCACCCCCTTCCACTTCCCGACCTCAGATCGCCCGTAAATTATTTTTCCTTTCACTTTTGTTTTATTCTCTTCCTTTTTCAAAACGTTTCATCCTACTATTATTTTTTTTGGTTTCAAAAATTATCGACCCTGGTCTACTAAGAGAACATCTCCGTTCTCACTGGTATACAATTATTCAAATTGTGAAATTGGTAAAAACTTTATTACTATTTTTCAATTTCAATTCATATCCACAATACTTATAGAACACCACTTAATCTAGTGGTGTTATTTTCAAATCCGTCTTTTCGTCAACGAAACAGAAAGATGTCTTAAATCAAATTTTTTCTATGTCAATGTTCTCAACTCTTTTTGCAAAGTGCCAAAACTCTGATACTCAACGTAATCAGGGCATAAAAAAAAATGTTTATTTTTAACTTAGTCTTTTATATAATGTAAGGAATAAGTACGTAAAAAGTTAAAAAAAAAAAAAATTGTGTAGATTTTTATGTTGTTTTATAAGAGCAATAGCTTTTGACCTAGTCCAAGTCCCAAATTTGATTTGAACTTAATATTCCCTCATCTCAGAATTTTCCAGTTTTTATCAAATACATGGGATCTTCCATTTCTTTCTTTTTTCAGCTAGCCGAGTCCAAAATATGTAAAGATCAATTTGACTGTCAAAGCATTTTTTCATTCTAATGAACCTACTCCATTGATTCTTATTCCTTACTTGTACCCCAGACGTCCAATAATTCAACTAGTATTGTAATATTCATTAAGTATCCTTTATAAAATCTTATCAGGCCAAGTATTGCTATTTGAAGTTTTGAACCTTCTCATCACTCCAAAAATATTTCAAAATATCCAAACTCTTCCCAATATGTAAGAGGGATTTCCACAACTTGAAAGTAATGACCTTTTCACTACATCATGGACACAGCAAACGTTAGATGTGACAGAACACCTCAATTAGTACATTTTAGGAAACCATTTTCAGTAAATTTGGTTGTTATATAAGAGGAAATGAAATAATTTCTTGTTGACAGGTGAACGAATAATAACATTTCTGTTTCAGTTACTTCATGACAAAAAATGAAATGTTCTCACCTTCATCATGCACTGTTAACAAAATAAATTTACCGAATCGGGTGGTACAGATCATCATATAATTTATGATGAAAGCTTTATCAACTATGAATTTGATTTTTTCCAAATTTACTTCAGAAAGAGACATAGTGAAGATTCGATAAAATATAGATTATTATCACTAGATAATACACTCACTGACTCAACAATTTGTTTTTGGAGAACAGAATATATCTAACTTCTGTCTGTGAAAAAAAAACACTCGACCTTGGTGGTTGTGGTGTAAGCCAGGATGTGAAACAGTGATGTATTACCTACAGGAGCGTCACAGTGTCAAAGGGAAGGACACACAGAGGTCACCTTTTACTACTTACAAGACCTTGCCTTATCCACAAAATTCGACATCTCAAAGTCAAACATAAACACCTCCAAGGTCAAGTCCACACACACCAGATGACCTTGTCACACACGTGTTCAAAGTCATATGTGACGTCATAGTGGTAGGGGGAGACCCAGAACCGACTTAAATCTCCTACTGGTTATGAAAGAATTGATTATGACTATTCAGAAGATATCATAATTCTGAAAAATTACTATTTTGAAGTATGGAAGAATTTGCAATGGGATAGAGACGAAGTGTTGCATATGGAAAAGTAATTTGGATTATGTGGTCTATATCGAGTCATCACTCACATACAAAAATTGGAGGATTTTGATAATTTCAAGTGAAAAGCTCATTATTTCCAACTTTTATGAAATAGTTCTAAATTGTGCCAAATAAGCATAGTTCAGCATATTGAAATTAAGTATTATTGTAGGCTCGAAGCAGTTGATCTAGTATTGAGATATTTTTGAGTTTTCTCCGAATAGTATGTCAACTCTGGCCAGACCAATTGAATGATGTTACGTTAACAGAAAATTTAATGTACAAATCTGCTCTTTGCAATATATGATTATGGTACAAGTATGATATGAAATCTGAAACTTTATAGTTGGTCTGGCCAAACTACTCATGAAACTATAGATGGTAAGTACACTTGTATTTTAAAAAATATTAACATGTTATTGCTCAATACAAATTGTCATATAACTGACTGTGTTATTAAATTTTTATTGTACAATTCCTGACTTTTACTTCACTTATCTGTACCCCCAAAAGTATATCACACCATTTGAAATGGGTAATTAGGAGAAATCGAAAATACAATTTCAGATTTTTATTATTGCTAGATCCAAATGTGTGTTGAAAACATTCCCCTGCATCTCAGACACTGCCAAATAGGATTTCTTGCAGTTTATAGTTTATAGGATAACTATAACTGGAGAGATTACCTTATGTCAGTTGAACTTTTGAATGCATTGACATCAAAGTCATTTAAGTCCCTCAAATCGTGATGTTGATTTAGAACAAGAACACATTTGTTGCCATCGCTGCTTGTTATATTTTACAACACTATTTCTGATCATCAAGGGATTTTATATAGTTTTAAGGTAATGTTAAAACACATATTAAGTAAGTTTGCATTTTTGAAGAGGAATTTTAATGAATTAGCAGTATTCAACTTTGCTGAAGCACTCCCAAATAAAGTATGGAGCAAAAAAAAATGAAAATCTAATTTGAAGTGGTATCTCATTTTGAGGGGGGCACATTTTAGATCCTCCCGTGCCCTCAATTTTCTCTCTACGGCACTGTATATTTGGAATGGGCATTTAAATTTTTGAAAACAAAGATAAATATACCAAAAGACCAGAAATACATGATAAAAACAATAGGTTCAAAGATCATTTTCAAATCCCTTTAACAGTTTCATACTGATCACCAGTTATGCTGATTTGATTTTCTTCAATAAATTGTTTAAAGATTTGAAATTCTGTTCCACTCTCCCTAACTTTCAGGGAAAATTAAATTTGTTCCTGATCAATTAACGTCTATTCAATTAACGATTTTCAATGTGTCATGTTTTCATACATTATATATATATATATGTATATATATATATATATATATATATAGAGAGAGAGAGATAAAGAGTAATTTGTTACGAATATCTCATAGTGTTAATACCTCGCCGCACAGATTATAGGTGTCACTATCTATAATTTGATGCTTTTTACATTTTCGTACTTGCCGGTAGGTATTAACACTATGAGATATTTGATACGAATTTGAAAGAGACCACAAGCCGTCCTGATGATTGAGAAACCATGAAACAGCTGTTGGCGGATGGTGGGCTCTCTTGGATTCGTAACAAATTTCTCTTTATCTCGTTATTTGTTTTGCGTTACTCTGAACGCACTAGGAGTACGACTATTGGTATCGTGGGTTGGCCTATGCTGACATCTGTTGGTAACCTGTTACTGTGCACGAAATTTCGTGCCATTAAAATTCCACGACCTTAGGTCTAAGCTTCGCCGCACAGATTATAGGTGTCACTATCTATATTTTGATGCTTTTCACATTTTCATACTTGCCGGTAGGTATTAACACTATGAGATATTTGATACAAATTTGAAAGAGATCACAAGCCGTCCTGATGATTGGGAAACCATGAAACAGCTGTTGGCGGATGGTGGGCTCTCTTGGATTCGTAACAAATTTCTCTTTATCTCGTTATTTATTTTGCGTTACTCTGAACGCACTAGGAGTACGACTATTGGTATCGTGGGTTGGCCTATGCTGACATCTGTTGGTGACCTGTTACTGTGCACGAAATTTCGTGCCATTAAAATTTCACGACCTTAGGTCCAAGCTTCGCCGCACAGATTATAGGTGTCACTATCTATAATTTGATGCTTTTCACATTTTCATACTTGCCGGTAGGTATTAACACTATGAGATATTTGATACATATTTGAAAGAGACCACAAGCCGTCTTGATGATTGGGAAACCATGAAACAGCTGGTGGTTGATGGTGGGCTCTCTTGTATTCGTAACAAATTTCTCGTTATTTGTTTTGCGTTACTCTGAACGCACTAGGAGTACGACTATTGGTGTTGTGGGTTGGCCTATGCTGACATCTGTTGGTTGACCTGTTAATGTGCACAAAATTTCGTGCTATTAAAATTCCATGACATTAGGTCTAAGCTTCGCCGCACAGATTATAGGTGTCACTATCTATAATTTGATGCTTTTCACATTTTCGTACTTGCCGGTAGGTATTAACACAATGAGATATTTGATACAAATTTGAAAGAGACCACAAGCCGTCCTGATGATTGGGAAACCATGAAACAGCTGTTGGCGGATGGTGGGCTCTCTTGGATTCGTAACAAATTTCTCTTTATCTCGTTATTTGTTTTGCGTTACTCTGAACGCACTAGGAGTACGACTATTGGTATCGTGGGTTGGCCTATGCTGACATCTGTTTGTGACCTGTTAATGTGCACAAAATTTCGTGCCATTAAAATTCCACGACCTTAGGTCTAAGCTTCGCCGCACAGAATAGGTGTCACTATCTATAATTTGATGCTTTTCATATATACATATATATATATCAGCTGACCCGACAGACGTCCTGTCCAAATTTCCATATTTCCTTAAAAAAAACCTGAAAACTCTCGTACGCGTAGAATTTATTTTTTCCAATGTTTTTCTTTGTGTTGTTCCATCTAGGTTATGCTTTTGACTCTGCCTGCTTCCCCCGTCATTCCGTTTTCCCCCCTATTCCCGTTATTCCATTATCCCATTTATATATATATATATATTGTTGTGATAGGCTAATAGTTATTATTTATATTTATTTTTTGGCTAATCGTTATTATAATAATGATTGTTATTGTTTCTTATTTTATTGTTTTAACAACAACTAGTCATTATAAAATATTTGTTATGATAAATTTGTTTCATTGATTTCCTTATTTATTTAATAATTTTTTGAAAAATAAATACCTATCATAACAGTAATGAAACTCCGGCTATGTTGTTCTTACCCTTTTTCAACACCTCTTTACCTTATCCCAGCTCAGTCGGTACGCCTATGGAGTATGAGTCCTCTCTATTCTCATGGCAGGATTCAGTAATGCCAACTTGTTGCGCTGCTTGATGTCAAATGTGCTAATTTGTAGGAAGATTATGATTAGGTGCTCAATAGATAAACAAAGAATGCAGAAAAATCGTCAAATAGCTGTTGTTTTTTATTGAAATAAATCCTTAAATTGACCTAATCTGCGATATCTAACTCAGAACAGTGATGTGAAATGATAAAACTTGCTTATGTATGATAAATAGTTGGTGAATAAACGTTTCAATGTTATGAACAGTCTGTGAGCATAGAAAAGACCATTAAAAGTTCAAATGAATGGACACTAGTGATCCAATAACCAGTATAAGTGTCTGGACCTGATATGTTGCACTTTATTTATTTCTGCTTTTGAAATACCTGCTATACTTCCTTTTTGGTGTTCTCCTGACTATTAGAAGTGTTCATGCTCACTGGAAAAATACAGCTACAATGCAAAAACCCCCTTCTTGTTCCTGGCAATGACATGGACTGGATTTTTGTTATCTTAATAGGGTGAGTGGTTTTTTTCTTGTTTGTTTATTTTCCCATTCGTATCGGAATTAGTTGTGTAACGTTTAAGGATAGTTTTGCTTGTTTTTCTCTTGTGTTTTATTATAATTTTTCTTCCAAAATTGGTACCTGGTTTCTTATATTACAAATTTGGTAAAAATTCATATTTGATATTTTTCTGTTTTCATAATTTTTATATTTCTTATTTGCCTTTTTTTTTGGGTTTCCCCATATGATTTACCATACAGGATGTTCCAACTTGAATACCATTTCATCTACTTGAGTTCCAAAGTTTTTTCATGAATTTAAATTTCCATATTATTTTTATTGTTTGTGCAAATTGAATGTAATGTTGGTAACATACTTATGACAATAGAGATACTTCAGTACTGACTTTTTGTTACATATGCGTTGACTAGAACATGGTATAAGATTCTAGAATAGTAAAAAGTATAGGAAAATTGTAAAACAAACATAGCATGAACCACGATAACTTAAATCCCTAATAATAATAATGAATTATCGTTTCATTATTTTATAGACATTTCCTAACATAACAATATATATTATATATTCCTGAAAACTTTTCCACGACCAAAGAATTACGCATATCTGCTCGAATCATGTTATGGTCATCAAAAATCCCTTAGAAAAAAGCACTTTCAATTACTTTCCTAAAAAACCTTTATTTCCCTAAAAACCTTATTCAGACTAATAAATTAGGTAAGGCGTAAAACGATGGCATCGAGTTGCGCGGTGTCATTCTAATAATTTAAGTAATTTAATGATCTTTGTTGATTGTTTGTTTGGCGCCGTCTCAGAATTAGTTACTTACATTAGTTTAGGAGCTTGGTTATTGAGACTGAGGTTTATTTTATTTTTTACTTTTCAGTTCCGTATTTCGTCGGTTTAATTTTTTGTTAAAAAGTTTTTATTTTTCAATTTTTTGTGGCTGAAATCTACTAAATACTACCTACTTGTTTTTTATTACTTCCAAAATACTTACTTACCCACCTTACTTCAACTATTACCAGTTAAATAATATGATTATCTACTTTTACTATTTGTTGTAATATAAATTATTTTTGTTGTTCTGGTTAGTTTATTTCATTACTTTGTATATCATTCCATCCTCTCATAGAATATAATGATTGTGACGGATGTGGAACAAAAATAATGACAGTAGCGATCTGTCATTGTCAACTACATATGTGTGTGCCAATGTTCACAAGTGAAAAATCAATTATCCCCTATTTTTCTACTCATAAGGGTGGATAATTCCATTCGAAATCCAAATATGAGGTACATTCTATCTATTAAAAAAAGAATCATCCAAATCGAAGATCCCAGTACAAAGTTATGCCTGATAGAATCGATTAACGGACCAGAATTCAGAGGGTGACTGATTAATATCCTTCATTTTGCTACCCTTAGGGGTAGATTTCATCTTTTAAATTCAAATGGGACCAACTTCAAAGTACACCGTATCCACTAAAAAAAGAATTATCGGAATCGGACGCCTCAGTAAAAAGTTATGCGTGATCACACATTAAAAAAATTATAAAAAAAATATACGCGTTGACTAGAGAACGTCCTCCTTTTTGGTTTCGTCGGTTCAAAAATTGTCCAACATCTTTGGAATTTCTGATTGCATGAATATTGCTCTTTCAATATAATCTTTTTTTCTGATTCCAAAATTGGCATTAAAAAGCATTATTTCCAGAAATCAGGACCAAAATATAATTTATAACGTAAACTTTCAATACGATCAAACACAGCGGTGATACTGATTCTGCATACAGTAATATCAATGGTACGGTCATCATTTGAGTAAACTCTTGAAAAAAGTCAGCAAACAGATTTTATATATCACCACCATTGCAACCAACCATATCTTCATACTAAATTTTTTCAGGTATTTTGTAGGAGTCTTCGATTTTATGAACCTGAGTCAGGATTGACTAATAATTTTAGATATTTCGATTGGTCTACTCCTCGACGATCACAAATTGTAAGCCACTTCAGATATTAAAGAAATATACCTAGAGGGAATTGTTTATTAAAAAGACTTTGATACATGTTCACAAACAAATACCGATTAACTGCTACCATATGTATGTATATGGCTTATAATACACATGCTTTATGCAACATTATTTACAGAAGAAAAAACTATATCCCGACCCGATTCACAATGGCCCAAGGCACATCCTGGCAGTGTACACAGCAAGCAACTTAAAAAAACAGTGACTAAACCAAAAGGCTACTCCTCGAAATCGACTAACCCATACAGCGTTAATAATCTATATACTTACTATGAACACAAGTTATACCACAATACATACAACAAATTCACCTTTACCAATCTCAAGTGTTTCGAAGAATGTCCCGTCCACACTCTTGTGTATATCTTTAAAAAAAATCTTCATATTTCAACATTCAAAGCAATCTAATTATAGTGGGTATTCATTTACTTACTATATCAATCACAAAAAACCTCAAGATCCTCGCCTCATATCTCTCATCCCGAGAATGGCTGGTGATAGATTTTGACAGCAGTAGAATACTTTTTGCTATATTCACTCCTATTTCTAATAAAAAAGTTATCAGAATATTACCAAATTCATAGTGATACTACTCTACAAACATAACATCTGCATCTCTTGAGTTTTTGATTTTCTTATAAACATTGCAGGCACACAAATCAATTAAAATGGGTATTCCTCGTTGGCATTAAATATATTAATTCAAATGGCAATCCGGCTCGAAAGACCAATGTTTTGTGTGCGTGCAATTTTCATAAGAAAATCACAAACTCAAGAGACGAATTGAGCGTAATTTTTACTCGGTTGAGGACAAAAATGAAATTATGAGAGGTTTTAAATTATTCAAAAATATATAACCAAGTCCTCAAGTGCGGGCAATGACAATGGTTTCTTCAGTGTTTTTCTCCCAGAGATCTCTGAAGAAACTATTGTCATTGTCCGCACTTGAGGTCTCGGTTATACATTGAGGTCTCGGTCATAATTTAATTTTTGTCCTAAAAATCACAGTCCATTCATCTCTTGAGTTTGTGATTTTCTTTTGAAAATTGCACGCACACAAAACATTGGTCTTTCGAGCCGGATCACCATTTAAATTAATTCAATTATTAAATTTAATGCCAACGGGGAATACCCATTTCAATTTATTTCTGTGTGTGCAATTTTTATGAGAAAATAACAAACTCAAGAGATACAGATGTTATGTTGGAAAATCACAAACTCAAGACATGAATTGAGCGTAATTTTTACACGGTTGAGGACAAAAATTAAATTATGAGAGGTTTGAAATTATTGAAAAATATATAACCAAGTCCTCACTTAAGGTCTCGTTATATATTTTTTGATCATTTCAAACCTCTTGTAATTTCATTTTTGTCCTTCTCAACTGTGTAAAAATCACAGTCCATTCATCTCTTGAGTTTGTGATTTTCTTTTTAAAATTGCACGCACACAAAACATTGGTCCTTCGAGCCGGATCACCATTTGAATTAATTCGATTATTAAATTTAATGCCAACGGGGAATACCCATTTCAATTGATTTCTGTGTGTGCAATTTTTATAAGAAAATAACAAACTCAAGAGATGCAGATGTTATTTTTAGTAGTATCACTATGAAACGGGTAATGTCCTGATCACTTCTCCATTAGATTGAAAAATAAGAGCGTGTGTATAGCGTGTATATAGGCACTGTGAGCATTTGACATTATTTGTTTGAACCAAAAGTGAAGTTGAAGGACGAGAGACTAAAGGAGTTTTAGTAAATTGAGTATGAACAATTAGGACCCTATTGTGCTAAAAATATTATAAATAACTTCCAAATATTCAACAGTGTCACAAAAATTCCAATTGTCGCAAGAATTGTAAGAGTATTCATTACAATTGCATGCACATTTTTTGTGTTCGTATCCTTAGAGCACAATTTTCCTACGAAAAATGTTAATTTGCAATTTGTAAATTCCAGTTTACACTTCAATTAATGTTCAATTTTCAAGATGTATCTGATCCAAGTAATTTTGTTTGAATCTGTCTGTAATTGAAATCCCCACAAGCAGAATGAAACTCATGAGGCTGGTAACTCGGTGAATGTGTCGCGTAAAAAATTAATACAAATTCAATAAAGAATAGACAAACTTTAACAAAATTTATTTATACATTTCTGCTCACGATTTTTTTATAAAAAATGGCAATATTGGCAGCTAATTCATAAACTACCGGAATACATAAACAACGTAAAATACAAACAACATTCATTATCCATATAAAAATTAACAAAAGAAATATCGCTTCTGAACTAAAAATTCTTCTCAATAAAATTATTTTGATTAGTATAAAAAAAAAACATTCGAAACATTTCAGTGCCATACCAAACGATACTAAAACATTGGACATTCAGAGGGGTACAATACAAGCTGCCTCTTAGAAATATTCATTTTAGTCTTACATCTAAGGGAACTGTACATCTTGATAGTTCTAGCACAATTAAATTTACACATTTATAGTGCAACTGTTAACGGAGTGCACTAACTCTTGTAAAGTGCACCAACTAAACTTTTACTGTTCACCGTCAACTGATGGTGTTAGTTCGTTTTTTTCCTTGTTCTTTGACACAGTCGATATCAGTTTTTTTGCCCTTCGCTTGGGCCAACATCATAACTAACTTCTTGGGGGACTCGCCGACTATCCACCCATGCTGCACGGGTCTATCTTCATCATCTTCAATCTCATCCCGCAACGGTTTGACCTCGATGAGGTCACTAGCCTCGTCCTCCGAGGAGCTTGACCAGTGATAGAGCGGGTTGGCTGCAGCTCTTTTTCTCCTATTCGATGCAGCACTGTCTGATGCTACACGAGGCCTGATTTTCTTTCTTTCCATGGATTTTTTCCTGTTAGGTTTCTTATCGATAACTTTTGGCTTTGCAAACACTTGTGGTACTACCTCCAACTCTTTTGGCTGGTGACAGATTATAACTTCCTCGGCTACTGACTTTTCCACCACTTTCTCTACCGGTTCCGCTGCTATTCGTTGACTCTCCAGTAGTGCTTCAAACTGAGAGTCATCAGAGCTCCAATATTCGACCAATACGTTTTGTTTGCCACTGGTACACTTTCTTTGACTCTTTCTACTCGCAACGCCAATGCATTCTTTCAGTTCTTGCTCGAGGTTGATGCAGTTGTCTTCTTCTTTGGCGTTCTTTCGGTTGGTTCTCTTCTTCAAGGTTTTGTTAAGGTTGAATTCCTCGTCTGTAGAATCAGAGTTGGTCCGAGCTCTTTTCTTACCTTTCGTTTTGATTTTCTTTTTGAATTCCTGTTTTTTGCTATCCGGTTTAGACTTGGTAGTCGTTTTCGTGGTGGTGCTATTCGCACTCTCCTTGTCATTGGCTTTCTTCTCCAGCAATTGATCAAACAGCAAGTTTATTTCTTTTTCTGACAATTTGGGTTTAACTTCGTTTCCAATTGCTTTCTTACAATCGGCTACATAATTTTCTACAAGGTCTCCATTATCTATAGTAGGAATATCTCTGATTTCTTCGTCAATATCTTCTATCTTTGATTTTGCAGCTGCATTTTTAAATATCCTTCCCATTATCATGCATTTCTTCTTGGTGATGTTTTCATCAGCTTTCGTTTTTTTAGTTGAAGCAAGGGAGGAGAGGCTTGAATTGACTGATTCTGGTTCTATGCCGAAGGAATCAAAGTAATCCCTGCTCTCCGTTTCACTCTCGAGGTCATTGAAAGGTTCATTGGTTTTCAAAGTTCTGAAGGTTCGGAAATCAGGTTTGGTGAACACATCTGTGTTATCTTGTGTTTCTTCAAAATCGTAGACATCATAATTCTTGCTGTCATGAATGTCTTGTTCTTGATTTTTCATGCTAGGTGACAATAGTTTCTTCTTGTTCACTTTGAATAGAAGATTACTTCCTATTTGGGATTTTTTCACTGGTTTGGATTTTCTGGGAGCTTTCATGGGTGATGTTGGAGAGTTGGATAATTTATCTGGTTCAGAATGACTTTCATTTGACGAATTAGTTTTCTTTGGCTTCGGACTACAATTGAGAACTTCCTCCAAGTTCAGTTCTTCTGTTGGTATGGAAACTTTGAGGCCTTCAAACACTTTTCTAGCGCCCTTGGTTATAATTTTTTTGGCATCATTTGCGGACCAATCTGAACTTGTGTTCGCCTTTGATTTATTGTTGGTGTCCACCCCCTCAGAAACGGTTGATGGTCTGCAAAAAATCACAAATTAATATTAAAATTTGTCAACAACAATCAAGATATCATTTGACTTGGGAAGAGTTTTTTCTGTGATTTTTTATATCGTAACTGCAATTAACCTATTCCCGAGAAATTAGTTTGGAAGACTATTATTAGATTAAATAAACTATTATCAAAATTACAGCGTTAATGGAGATGTCCAGTCACTCAATGGCATCAAAAAATTATTAGCAATTTCATCCACATACCGAGTGATTCTAATTCGAATATATGTAGGGATGCACCAGGTAGTAGATTTTATAATAGCCGGGTATCGGGTTTCACCTAAAATTCACACAGCAGGTACCGGGTACGGCTAGGCAGAGTACAAATACCGGGTATTCACCAGGTATCTTAATTTTTAATGATATATTACATGCTGATTTTCAATTTTTTCATTATTAATTTTGTTTATTTTAGGACTAACGTGTTTGAATTTAAATTTCTAAATAAAAAATAAAATTTGAAAAAGTACTATTATTTATTTTATGTCAGTGTACCCGGACTACTCGGCTGGATATGGTACCGGCTTTACCCGGTTTCTTCATTATGTGGCTGACTACCCAGCATACAGAGATACGGAGGAGGTTAAATTTGGGCAACAAAAATCTTTAAAAAAAAAAGTTTTGTTTTGTTGCCACTTTTGAAAACCCAGAAGATGGCATATGCAGTTTTTAAAGACATCATATTGTTTTCTTGGACCCATCATCAACAACATGAAAAATTAATTTATAGCATTCTGAAGTTTGATTGCCATTTTAACTACAATTATATATCAGATATCCTGTATGAAAACTGTATCAAACAATTTTTTTCATCAAAATTGAAAACATGTTGAAAAAAAAACGGGCTTAAATTATACAAAATTTGGAGAACCATGTTTTAATTTATAAATATATTCAAACTGAATACAAACCCTCATACATCTCCTTTTTTAATCAAGGCCAACATGATTATTTATTCATTTAATCATAAAAATGCCTTTTTTGAGTTTCATGGGGAAATGCGATTTATTTTGGTATTAAGAGTAATTTTTTTGGTTGACCTATACAAAAATAAGACATGGGATGGTTTACAATTTTCTTAATAAACAGTTAATCATCCTTGATTATTCAACTTTTTTCGGTATCTGAAGATCAGCTGTATTATGAATATTAATTCTCCTTTCCATTGATGCTTTCAATATTTTTAGAACTGAAGATGTTCAAAGTTTCCACCGAAATATTGTTGTTTAAAATGTGATATATCATTGAATTGAGCATGACAATTGCATTTAAAAATACTATCAATTAATTTGTTATTTCATATAAAAATTATGTTAATAGTGGTATCAAGAATATGAAATGTTGCATCTGTAAACTGGATATACCATATTGTAGGTCTCAAAAAGGATAAACCTTAAAAAACACTTATTATTTTTCAAATATTTTCAAAACAAAAGAAATTGCATTAACCACTCATTCAGCAAGGAAATCTGCTTGCCTCAATTTAACCTGCTCTGGATCTGACCTTTTCCAAGATGTTGACAATGGAAAAAATTCCAAGTTCGATTCGAAATATCGAACTGGGGGGCAAGAAAGGTAAAAATGAAGTTGCAACTATATAATACTAGAAATTTCCAGAAAACTAATAAAAATCGCAATGAAATTATCTCTTTAATGAACACTACAGTAAAAATTTAATGGACGTGGCAACTGTCAAAGTGACTCTTAGTTTTGTTCTAAATTAAATATCAAAGTAATAGAGATTCTGAATTTTTCTGCATTAAATTAAATTGACAATAATTGCAGTAAAAAAATAAACAACTAGGTTATGTCAACTACTGCAAGGTGTCCATAAAAAATTTCCTCCTCCTTCCAAAAAAAAACCTGTGAGCAAAAGAGCTGACCAATCAACAGATAGATTAATTCAATTGATATCTGAACACAAACAAATTTTGCTTCAATATTTATTTTGTAAAAAAATAATTGGAAGTCATTAAGTTCAGATTTAAATTGTTTTCTGTTATTCTTCCAAACACTAAGCATATATCAAATATCTGATGAATCCTGAGTGATTTTTCTCTCATGGAAATTGCTGTTTCTGGTGGAACTAGAGACCACTCTGGTTACTATTATTTTTCAGGTGGCGTTTTGAAGATGTCTAGAAGTAGCTCTTACGCCCTGGTAGCCATACAATTTGATGGATTCTCATTTCATCTCTTTTCTCTTCTATCTTCTTTCTTTTCACGATCCCTTTTGGAATAATATTTATCCTTTTCAGATTCGCTTCTCCTTTCATGTTTCCTAGAGTAATGGTCATCTTTCTCCGATTTTATATCCTTTCTTTCATGATTTTTGCTAGAGTAACGATCTTCTTTATCATGTTTGATTTTGCTTCTTTCATAATGTTTGCTAGAGTAATCATCGTCACTTTCAGATTTGATTTCTTTCTTTCCGTGATATTCTCTAGAGCGATGATTGTCTTTCTCAGAATCCATCCCTTTCTTTGCTTTCGTTTCTTCATTGTGTTTATACTCTTCATACTTGGCATGATTCAATACTTTTGAGCCCTTGGAGTATTCTTCTTTTGTAACTGGAACGACTAGAAATTCATTTAGTGCCAGAACTTCTCCTTTCAAAGCGGTTCTCACTATAACCCTACAGGCTTCGTCATCTAATCCTTGAACCTCGCAATAATTCCCTTTATGTAGCCCAGCAATAATTTTGGCAAAGGCACCTTTTTGCAGTGTCAGTGCTTTCCCATTTTTATCGCAAACGGGTTCCTTGGAAATGTCTCCTTTTACCACACTATTTGCACCCAAACCTAAGCCTTTCGGTCTTAATTCAGGCGCAGGTGCTACCTTTATGTTGACAGCATTTTTACCGATTCCCATTCCGTCTTTCCATCCCATTCCCCTCAACATGGCCAATCCGAAATCGTTGATAGGTATTTTTTCATAGTCTTCCAGAGTAGGCTCTTTTTCTCCCTCTAAAGGGAGGTTATCTTCTTTCAATGGAAGAACGTGAACCTTGTTGTCGGATACTCGTTCAGAAATACGTTTCTTAGCATCTTTAATCAGTTCTCTCGCAGCCAATTCATCTAAGGTGAGTTCAGAATCAGGTCTAGTATCTTCAAGCTTCCCATTGTTTTCCGCTTCAGTTTTAATCTTTGCTTCCCTTATTCTATCCAAAAGATTCCTTTTATTGCCCCTTATGGGGATGACAAGGGGTTCATCAACGATTTCAAGGGCATCCTTAATTTTAATTGATTGGTCTTCGAAGCACTCGACAAGCTCAACTTTTTTTTCTGGGAGAAGTTTATTTTGGAATGCTGGAACTTTTTTACTGGATTTACTGAATCCAAATGATATCTTTTTTCCTGGCTCCATATCTCTATTTTTACAATCGATTAATATTCTGAATAATACATTGCTTTTGCTTTAATTTTAAATACTATTATCTATTTTCGATAACATAGACAAGAGTTCTATACTGAGTACTGAGTATATTTTAGTCATAGACAAGAATTCTATACTGATTTTAGTGATATCCGATAACCTAAAACTGTCATGTGTCATATCATGTGTCACTGTCACTTGAAAGAAAAACAGCGTAGCTAAAGCCTAGTTTTCATGTGGATGGCGGGTTATTTTGTTGAAATAGGAATCCTCATACCACAAACAGGAAAACCAGGATGACCGAACAATTAAAAATCCTACGATTCTTGCAGAACACTCTGTTATCCCTCCGTACTTTTGTCTTCGAATCATTCACCATAATAGGTCAACAAATAATTTTGAAAAAAAGACTCAACGAAATCATTGAAACAAAACATGAAGTAAAATGCGTGAATAAAAGATCGTATATAGATATCCTTAACATTTCATATAACCTGATAGGGAAATATCAAACATAAATTGTAAAGCAGTTGGTTTATTTTTACTTTTTATTATTTTTCGTTCGTTGTTTTTTTATTGATAAATAAAAAGCTGAGTAGATATCAAATATGGGTGACAATTGCCAACAGTTTAGTTTTTTCATCTTTGTGTATGGTGGTCGTCTTCCATATGTGTATTTATGTATTATGTCGATATTATTCTTTTCTATGAATGTAACAAAAATATCAGCAGAACATGCAGAGAGTTCAATGAAAAGTATCCTGATTCACCACGAATGAATTTGAGAAAATTCATTAGATTGAGTAGAAATTTTGAAATGTTTGGATCATCTTTGAAAGCAACAAGAAACTTGCCTAGACTTGTGAGGGCAACACAATAAATATTTTGGCATACTTCTACGAAAATACTCTTCTATTCGTATGATATAGGTGTGAAACTTTCCTCAGTTCATAAGATTTTGAAGGAACATGGAATTCATGACTACAAATTTCATAAAGTTCCAGCTCTTAAGCCCCACAAAGTATCGACCTATGTGAAATGTTGATGGTGCGTACACAAGTAGACGAAGATTTTCTAAAGAAGTTTATATAGACTGATTAATAAAAATTTTTGAGAGAAGGTATTTTCAACAGGAGGAATCTTCATTACTGGCCCAAACGAAAATCAACATGTCACAAGAGAAATGGGATTTCAAGAAAAATTTAGTTTCTTCAACGTTTTCACGAATTTTTACAAATAAAAAAATACACAGTAATAGTATAGATACGATTGGTGAATAAACAGGAACAAATCACTGAAGAAGTCATTACACAGCTTGTGGGTGACATTCAAAACTAAAATATAAAACTAAAAATAAAATACTAAAGATATGATGATGATGGTGCAAAGATATACATGTTCGTGTTTTTGGCGTCATATTCAGTAGGTATAGAAAAATCGAATTAAACGGTTTTCTTCACATAAAAGATTCAATATAAATTGAACCAGAAAATGGTAGATCTCAGGTGAAAAACAACTACTTTCCTGGCAAATACCACGCAGAACGTTGAATGATATTCACCTGAAAATCCATGCATACCTCCATATAAATGGACATTGAATGCAAATGTTTCTTTCTGATGAGCTCGATTATGTTTAATTTATGTCGTGTTCACCTAACAATCCGCATACCGGTTTCAGGCTTTTTTGGCCCTCATCAGTACGGAGTAGTCAACCAGCCAAATGTCCGAAGAGCTCTGGCTGAAGCGAGACACAACATAACCAAAACCATCATCGAGTCTATAACACCTATAGGTACGCCGGAAAAGAAAACTTTTAACTGGCGGTACCTAGTGACAGAAAGCAACACTCCGAAAATCTCCCACCTCGATAGGTTTCTAAATAAAAGATTCCTTCTCAGTAGGATGGCAAGCCCGACTAGCATATAGTGAAAGATGAACGCCATGTGAAGTGGAATAAATAGAAAAATCGAATTAAACGGTTTTCTTCACATAAAAGATTCAATATAAATTGAACCAGAAAATGGTAGATCTCAGGTGAAAAACAACTACTTTCCTAGCAAATACCACGCAGAACGTTGAATGATATTCACCTGAAAATCATTCAATTGCCATCATCAATTGCCAGGAAAGTAGTTGTTTTTCACCTGAGATCTACCATTTTCTGGTTCAATTTATATTGAATCTTTTATGTGAAGAAAACCGTTTAATTCGTTTTTTCTATTTATTCCACTTCACATGGCGTTCATCTTTCAGTAGGTATGTTGTCACTTTCGGTATTTTTGTAGTCACAATCATGTATTTGGGCCATATTCGGTAGTATATTGTCACATATTTTTTTATCTCAATAGATTATGAAAACAACAACGCGCATTTTCCATAATCCATAACTTATGTTTACTTTTATACCACTGAAAGTTTGAGATACTTTTTAGGTCTGCTGGTAACAGTGAAAAAAGTCTGGGCGCTACATAATTTGTGTTTCTTTGGCCAATTGTTTTTCCACTTCGAGGAAAAAATAACTCATAATTTCTTCTCGTATTGTGAGTATGCTTATGATACTTCAGTATTATTTTACCTTTTTTTTTAAATAGCAGAATTTTTAAACAGAACAAGTTGACGAGCGTCCATTATTTGAGTTTCTCTATATAAACTATCAAAGGAATAGCTGATGTTTTTTTCAAAAATAAATTTCAAAATTCATTTCTGTAATACATTTATTTTATCTAAAAAACAGTCTTCTTTCAGGAATTAGATTTTTGCAAAAGTGTTAGGAAACTATTGGTCAACATTTTGAACATTTATTGAAATGATTCATCAGCACCATTACATCTTTCTACATTTATTAATTCACATATTTGACGTTAACTTTTTGCATTTCATGATGATTCAAACATTTCATAACATAAATTACCATAACTCACAAACTGTAAAGTCGCACCAGATATCTAAGAAGGTCTAAATCACCAACCTCTTGAGTTACAGCAGGCGGTGGGTTCGTTGTACCTGCCCTGCCATTAAATTTTGTTTTATAGGTAGGTATAATGATATTGGGTTAAGATAATTATTAAGAAAAATCGCTTAATATAATTGAGAATTGTTTATTTATATATAATATATGATAATATATATATATATATAATTAATTATATTATATAATAATATATGATATACCTAATTAATGTAAAATGCCAAACTTTATAAAAAGTTCAGTTTCTCGATAAAAGGTATTTATAAACGTCATCCAAATTGATAATAAACTTTTCTTTGGGAATTTTTTCTATATCCATATATGACTTTTCCACCTTTTTAATATGGGAAACACACTTGGCCCAGCTGCTATCAGGAATGTTTGCAGTTTATGTTTGAATAAGAGCTACCACAGTTGAACTTAAGGTTGGAGAAGTATTATTTCTTCGAACTGCTGACTTAAGCTGATGCCATATACAGTAAAAACCGAATATAACGACATCGTTTATAACGACAGATCGGTTATAACAACCGAATGGCAAGGTCCCGGCCAAATCTATATAAACTAATAAGTACACATACCGCCTATAACGACATCGGATACAGCGACATATCGCTTAAAACGACGAAACTTTATCGATATTCATCGGCTATAACGACCAACCGTTTACCTATTCCAGCAAAACCAAACATTACGAACAATTTTCACCTTTATACTAATAATATGAAGAAATATTTTGCTATAGGCTTATTATTAAGCCTAAGAAGGATTATTATTCTCTTACCTTATCCGAACGAACCTCTTGACCTTGCATGTTTTACGACTTATTCAGTGAGATAGTTGACCGCGTGAATTACAGGTTGATTTAAAAACTTTTGGTTTAGATCGTGTGTTTACGCGTTACTATGTCGTTTTTATTTCTTTTATTTACATTTTATTCGAAAACAAGTTCATATGCATAACCTATCCCCATACTACAAACAGACATAGTAAGATTTTTGAAAAAATAATATATTTAAGAATTGTAACCTTCGTCGAGACTCATCACCTGATTTCGGATTCTCAAAATGGCTTCAGAAAAGGTAAAACTACTATACTTGCTTTATATAATGCTCTAACTATGATATTAAACTCATTAAACAATAAAAACGAAACCATAGCAGTGTGCATAGATCTTTCTAAAGCTTTCGATAGGGTTGACCACACTACACTTTTAAAAAAAATTGAAGATTTTGGAATAAGAGGAGTTTCCTTGGAATTAATACGATCTTACATAACAAACAGATTTCAGTATCTAACAGAAAGAGATGAAAAAGGAGAATTGGTAAAATCTGATAAGGAAAAAATCAAAGTAGGCGTTCCACAAGGCTCTATACTTGGACCACTATTATTCATTCTATATATTAATAATTTACCACATGTAGTTGACCAAAAAATTGTTCAATTTACAGATGACACGTCTATAATATTCAGCGAAGTATCTGAAAATGATATAAAAAACAACACATCAAATTCTCTAAACATACTAAAAAACTGGTTCACAATGAATAATTTACAGATGAATATTAACAAAACTCAACTCATAAAGCTTTCATATACACAACAGAATCAACCATTTTCACTATTCCATGATGGAACTGAATTAACAGCTGATCCTTCCGTAAAATTATTAGGAATTACAATAGATTCTAGGTTAGATTGGAAAACACATATTGATCACTTAGCACGAGATATGGCAAGCTATTGCTATGCACTGAAGGTATTGGCCCAGTCAGTGAACAGAGATGCCGCATTAATTGAATATCATGCTTATGTCCAATCTCGTGTTAGATATGGAATTATATTTTGGGCTAACTCTACAGATGTTAACAGAATTTTTGTAATCCAAAAAAGATGTTTGAGGAATATAATGGGTATGGAAAGAACCGATAGCTCTAGAAGTATATTTCCGAAAGTAAATGTACTTACTCTTGTGGGATTGTATATCTATGAAGCAGTAATTTTTGTGAAAGAAAATATTGAACTTTTCAAAACACTAGAACACAAGTATAACACTAGATTCAAAGAAGATCTAGTCACAGACCTTAAAAGATTTACTTATATTCAGGGAAATGTTGAATTCTCAGTGATAAAAATTTTTTAATCATCTGTCTGACAATTTAAAAAAAATGCCAAATAATAAAATAAAGCATCATCTTAAGCAGTCATTAATCGAAAATTCCTACTATACACTGGAAGAATATTTTGCCGATAGTCCTATATAATTACAGTATTGCTAACTATATGTGATAAATTTAAAAATGTAATGTACCATAGATATAGAATATCTGTATAATATGATATTTTAGTTCATAAGCTTTTATATTTTTCTCTTCCCTTATCTTCTATTTTATTTATATTTTTTGACATGTTCTACACCCGTTTGGGTATTATGTATTACACATGAACAAATAAAGACTATCTATCTATCTATCTATCTATCTATCTATAATATATACATACTTGTGTATATTGCTTATAACAACTATCGGACATAACGTCCGAAGAATACGGTCCCTTCAATGTCGTTATATCCGGTTTTTACTGTAAGTTCAATTGGGTTAAACATACAGTGATAAGGAGGAAGTTTGAGCACCGTATGTCCCAAGCTTTCAGCCAAAGAATCACAAAAATATTTCTTTTTTATCGAATAACTGCGTAAAACTTCTAGTAACTGTTTTTTGTGTACTTTTCCTCATAGTACATATCATTATTTAACATATATTCTTGTATAGTTGCTTTGGTGTCGTTTGAACATGGTGCTTTATCTAGTCTTCGACTGTGGTAGCTAGCATTATCCATGACGATAATACTGTTGGGTGAAATATTTGGTATGAGTTTATTTTGGAACCAGTCTTCAAATAATTCGGCTGTAGTATCATCATGATAATCGACTAGAGTCCTTAATATTCTTTGCCGATAAAGACAATGCATTTGGTACAAAACCATTTTCGGTTCCTGCGTGAATTATCGTAATGCATTTTCCTTTATTAGACGGCGCATTAGTTTGGCACAAGTCAGATGAGTCTACCCAACTTTTGTTTGGAATATTGTGTGTATCGAACCAAGTTTCATCCAAATACACTACTGTTCTACCATATTCTCTAAATTCGTTTTTAAATATTGTAACGTAAATAAACTTAACTTGGTTCTACTAATTTATTTCACACTGAATCTACAACTTAATTTATATTACTACGCCACCACTGTATAGCTCGATTGTATGGGCTCGTTCAGACTGTCCACTCCCTCTTGAGGGCTGTCTATTTATCTCCGATACAGCATTCTCGATGTTTCGAATTCTTCCAGTTGGCGACGGCATGTTCCAATTGTTTCCAATATTGACCGTTGCATTACGCGGAAGAGTGACTGGATGTTTCTCGAATATCTCCGGGGATGATCTCATCGCTGTCGATGGCAACGCATGAGGCGACAGGTCCGGCCTAGGTTCGTTACATTGCCCCCTTCTTAAAGACATTTCGTCCCGAAATTTCATCCTTGGAGTGTGACGATATCTGCATGACTCCCCATATCTGCACCGTGAAGTTCGATGGAGTAACCTCCACGGTCTTCATGATCGGTCGTGGAAGAGGGTTACAGCAAACCAAAATCTTGACGCCGCTGGATCTGAATATCGCCTCCAGCATACTTCTTATGACTCTCCAGTCCAACCCATCAATACCACAGGATAATTTTGGAATTGCTAGATCCGCCAGATTCTGGTCCACCATAGTATCTCTTAGTTTGGTGAGGCTCTTCCAGACATCTTCATAGGACGGTTTATCTTGGGAATGCCTCTTGGTAACTAGGTAGTAGATGTTTCTCTGGCCTTTCTTCAACTGTAGCACCCACCAACTTCTGGATTCTGCTCCGCAGTGTTTGGAGTTGACCAAATTTCTTGGAGAACACTACGGCGATGCCCCTGGACATTCGAAGATCTTCTGCCACACAGTGCGCTAGTCGTAGTCAGCAGGCACCTCGAAAGGTCTCGTGACTCCTCTCTAGTAACCCCATGTAGAACTTTCTGCCCGTTTGAATACAAGGACATAAACTTCTCGAACGTCATATCATCCTCCGGTGGCGAGGGTGCGAACTTGGTCATGGTTTCCAGCGTAAGGGGCCAACCTGTTGAAATGGACGACCCTTGGTTTCCCTCGGGTGGCTTATGGATTCGGTACACAAGGTCGTTTATCCTTTTCACGATTTTATACGGGCCTTCCCACGAGTTCCGCAACTTTGGTGATAGTCCACGACGACGTTTGGGGTTGTACAGCCAAACCAGGTCATCAACCTTAAATCCTCCAGCGTCGGCCTTGATGTCATAGGTCTTCTTCATTTTATCGCTGGCACTCTGGATGTTCAACCGGACTCGTTCGTGGATGTCGTCCATTCTCTGCCGAAGTTTGCTGACGTAGTCCTCTCCCGCAGTGTCTTGTCCTGGCGGTATCCCAAACTTCAGGTCACAAGGCAGTCGCAGTTCTCGGCCCATTATAATACTAGCAGGAGTTTGACCGGTTGACTCGTGTACTGCGGATCGATAGGCCATCAGGAACAAATGAAGATACTGGTCCCAGTCTCTTTGATGGTCAGAGACAACCTTGGACAAGTGGCGGTTGATCGTCCTGTTCATTCGTTCCACCATTCCATCGGACTGCGGATGTAGGGCCGTGGTTCTTGTCTTGCGGATGTTCAGCAGTGACAATTTCTTGGAAAAGGTTGGTCGAAATTTCTGCCTTGCCGGTGCAGCTCCATTGGAATCCGAATCGACATATCCATTCTTTCGGGCTTCCTGGTTGGGCGGGGCTAGGTCCCCTTCGAAGTCCATTCCACAAGGATGTATTTATTCCCGTGGTCGGATACGGGAAACGGGCCGGCGATGTCAATGGCGATTCTCTCGAACGGGCTGCCTACGTTGTACTGACGCATCGGGGCCTTGGGTCGTATTCGAGGTCCATTGCTAGCAGCGCATACAGCGCACTTTCTGCACCAGTCCTGGACGTCAGCTTGACAATTGGCCCAGTAAAACCGTTGCCTCACTTTCTGCAGGGTCTTCGTCACTCCCAGATGTCCCCCGGCGACTCCATCATGGATTTCCGCAGCACTTCCTCTCTTCTGTTCCTGGGAACAATTATTTGGCGTCTGTCTTCTCCACCAATATCGGCCTCCAACACACGTTTCAGGATCCCATTGTCCAGAATAAGAGAGTTCCATTGTGCCCAATAGGACTTAACAGCCGGCGAGTAACCTGCGACTTCCTGCCATGATGGTCTTCGATTGCCCTTCTTCCAGCTGACGACTAAGCCAAGGTCGGGGTCTCTCTCTTGGTCTTTCTGGATCTTGCTGTCATTCCAGTTGTCATCCATTGCCGCGGTTCTACAAAGTGTTGCTTCTTTCTCTTCTGCTCGTCGGCAATGTGAGGCAATCATCTGGACATGGTCTTCGCGACAAGGCATCTGCATTCTTATGGCTAGTTCCGGCTCGATGTTCGATCTCGAAATCGAATTCTTGGAGTCTCTCGATCCAAGCGTGCTACTTGACCCTCAGGATTTTTGAACTGTAAGAGCCATTTGAGAGCTGCATGGTCAGTTCTCAACAGGAATCTTCTTCCATACACGTACTTGTAGAAGTGTTCCCTCCTTTATAACAGCTAACAGCTCTCGCCTGGTGACACAGTAATGGCGCTCTGGATTGCTAAGCGTCCTGCTGAAATAACCAATGACCTTCTCCTGTCCATCATGGATCTGAGATAGGACAGCTCCAACTCCCACGTTGCTAGCGTCCGTATCAAAAATGAATTTCCCTTTGGGTAGGGATAGCTCAGTATAGGTGCGTTGATCAAAGCTCCTTTCAGCTTCCTGAATGAGTCTTGACATTCTTCGGACCACTGGTACTTTGTTTGGCCTTCCGTGAGCTTGGTCAGTGGTTTAGCGATGTTGGCGAATCCCAGCACATATCGGCGATAGTATGTGCATAAACCAAGGAAACTTCGAAGTTGGTGAATGTCTTTTGGGATGGGCCAATCCTTAACAGCTTTGATCTTCTGGTCATCCACTGCTACTCCTTCCCCAGAGACAACGTGGCCGAGGTATCGTACTTCTTTTGGAACAGATGGCATTTCTTAGGGCTCAGCTTCAATCCGGAGTTCCTCAGTCGCAGGAATACTTCCTCCAAGTTTTTCACGTGGTCCTCAAACGATCTGCCGACCACAATTATGTCGTCGAGATACACCAGACACGTGTTCCATGAGAGTCCCTTCAGTACTGTTTCCATCAATCTTTCGAATGTGGCGGGAGCATTACAGAGCCCGAATGGCATAACGGTGAACTGCCACAATCCTGAGCCGATGGTAAAAGCAGTCTTTTCTCGATCTTCCTGAGCCAGTTCTCTGCCAATATCCACTCTTCAGATCAAGGGTCGAGAAAATCGTGGAACCAGCCAACGTGTCTAGGGTGTCATCTATTCTTGGGAGAGGGTAACTGTCCTTCTTCGTGACATTATTAAGTTGGCGATAGTCTACACAAAGCGTGTCGATCCATCCTTTTCTTCACCAGTACGACTGGAGGGACCAGGGACTGTCAGATGGTTCGATAACTCCTTCTTTTCCCATATCGCTGACTATTTTGTCAGCCTCTTCCTTCTTGGCAAGAGGAAGTCTTCTTGCTGATTGCCGGATCGGTCGGGCACCCCAGTATCAATCTTGTGCTGGACCACATGGTTCGACCTCCTTTTCCTTGTCCGGTATCGAAGATGTCTTGGTACTTTTGACTAAATCTCTTAGTTTGGGCTGTTGAGCTGGTTTTATGTCTTTGGAAGAGATGGCAACTAATTTTTTCTAGTTCTGTGGGCAAGTTGTTGGGTTGGCTAATCGTACCTCATCGCCCGGATCACAGATGAAACTGGAGCAGTGCCCTAAAATTGTTCCTTTCTTTAAGGTCACTGGAAAGTAATTGACATTCATGACCCTTACGGTACAAATTTTCCAGCCGTAACAGGGTTTCCCTAGGGCAATCCCTCGTCAATTTTCTCATCATGAAGTTTGGGCTCGAACATCATCCGTCTCCACTGCTCGCACTCCCGTCCAGGCGAGCCTCCAGGATGGTTTCAGCCCTCTCAGTGCGCTTACATCTTCAGCCAACAGCACCGGATCAACTCTTCACTTCTCCCATGAAGTACCAGCTCTTCTCCGTTGACACGTGGGACGCCGTCTTTGAAATCCAATTCAAACCCTCTGGAATTCATGATGTCCATTCCGATGATTGCATCGTCTTCGATGTCCGCTACAAGTGCCTGATGTTTCACTTTGGTGCTGCCCAAAATTATTTCAATCGGTAGCTCGCCATATACGTAGCTGGCTCCCCTGTTGCTGTGCGTAGCTTCAAGTTGTCGGTTCAATTCGTTCCGGTGTTCTGGCAAAGGAAGGTCCGAGAATTGTCCTAGTCGCACCTGTATCTAGCAGCATGGTGCAAGGCTCGTTATTGATGAGACCGTCTACGAAAATACCTCTGTTCTGTCGTTTCAGGATAGCGACATATGCGTTGTTAACCGGGGCTTGCTGGACACAGGCCGACGATTGCCCTTCTCGTCGACCTTCTTTAGTTTTCCTGCATCGGTCGTGTTTTCGAATGTTGGACATTTGCTCGCACATGTCCAATTTTGCCACAATTCCAGCATCTTATCTGTCTTTTCTCAGGCAAAACTTCCTTAATCACTTTCCTTATGGCAGCTTCCAAATTAGCAGGCTCCTGTGAGTCTTCCTCAATCATTCGGACTTTACTCTGGCTTTTGCAAGATTGTTTCGCTGCCTCGAATTCCAAAGCGGCGTGCCAGTCGTCTACGAGATGTGTTGGACGGGCTAGTGTCACGCTTGTCTGGTTTCTTGGTCACGGAGTCCATCCAGGAATGCTTGAACCGCTAGTCGCTCCATTACATTTTCTGGTGTGGCTGGATATGCAGGACGAACCAAGCGTGCAATGTCAGTTTCGAATTCTTGTAAGGATTCGCCCGATTTTGGCAGCGATTTTTCAGCTGGGAGTGGTATACGTGTTCCAAATGGGCGTGGCCATATCGTAATTCTAGATGTTTAATCAGCTGATCATAGTCCTCCTGTTCTTGGGCGGTGAGAGTTTGTAGAATATTTGTCGCTTCTCCACGTAATGCAAGTGTCAGTGCTACAGCTCTTTCCCCTGCATTCCATCCGTTTGCTTTGGCCGCTGCTTCAAACTGCCGGCGGTAATTTGCCCATGGAGTTTTTCCGTCGAACTGAGGCGCTTCATGGAAAGCTTCCCTATTTCTGAAATGACCTTGACATCTTTTATTCCCTCTTGAACTTTATCAAGTTCAAACTCAAGTCCAACATTGCATTTTCGTTAACCATCTCTGTGGAGGGCACTATTAATTCGTTTTCCAGCTTACTGATCGTTTCCTTTATTTTGTCCATTTCTGCCTCGACCCCATCTTTGATTTTATCTACTTCCGTGTTCATTTGCTCCCTAATTTTATCTATCTCTGTCTCAACGGTTCCCATTCTTTCTTCTAGAAAATTAGCCACACCACACAATTCTTTTTTAGGCCTTCTGTGTTTTCCAGGAACTTCTCTGCCAGGCTTCTTGAAGTTTCTAGAAGCTTCTCTTCCAGATTTCCAGAATTTTCTTCCAGGCTTCTTGAACTTTCTCGAAGCTTCTCTTCCAGATTTCTAGAAAGCTTCTCTTCCAGATTTATAGAATTTTCTTGTGAAGCTTCTCTTCCAGATTTATAGCATTTTCTTCCAGGCTTCTTGAATTTTCTAGAAGCTTCTCTTCCAGATTTTAGCATTTTCTTCCAGGCTTCTTGAATTTTCTAGAAGCTTCCTTCAGATTTCTAGAATTTTCTTGAGCTTCTCTTCCAGATTTCTAGAATTTTCTTCAAGCTTCTCTTCCAGAATTCTAGCATTTTCTTCCAGGCTTCTGGAATTTTCTAGAAGCTTCTCTTCCAGATTTCTAGCATTTTCTTCCAGTTTATTCATTACCAAACTTAAATCACCTCCGGGAACTTCGAATAAAAATGTTTCTGGGTCCTCACCTTCTTGTATAAGTCCTTCTGCAAGTCTTTCCTGGAGTACTTGCTTTTTACCTGTTGTTTCCAGTTCCCTTTCCTCCAATTCCTGTTTCAATTCCGCTACCTTCAAATCCAAGGCTGACTTTTCTTGAACACATTTTGTCTTTGGAGGTATCAGTCTGTTTTACCGAAAAGTTTATCAGTTTGTTAAAATTCACTTCGCGAATTCTTTTCCACGGGCCACCAGTCTATTGTCTGTTTCATGCGAACAGTGTATCAGTTTATATTCCACGCACAATTGTCCACTTCGCGAAAACCGGGCCACTGTCTATTTTCTGTTTCCGAACAGTGTATCAGTTTATATTCCACGCACAATTGTCCACTTCGCGAAAACCGGGCCACTGTCTATTTTGGGCGTACAAAAGGTCTATCAATTTATTTTCTGACTATCCACTCCACGATCCTTGTTTATTTTCAAAATCTCACTTCCGACACCAATTGTAACGTAAATAAACTTAACTTGGTTCTACTAATTTATTTCACACTGAATCTACAACTTAATTTATATTACTACGCCACCACTGTATAGCTCGATTGTATGGGCTCGTTCAGACTGTCCACTCCCTCTTGAGGGCTGTCTATTTATCTCCGATACAGCATTCTCGATGTTTCGAATTCTTCCAGTTGGCGACGGCATGTTCCAATTGTTTCCAATATTGACCGTTGCATTACGCGGAAGAGTGACTGGATGTTTCTCGAATATCTCCGGGGATGATCTCATCGCTGTCGATGGCAACGCATGAGGCGACAGGTCCGGCCTAGGTTCGTTACAATATTCAAATCTCCATTTCTTAAGGCGCACAGATTCCATTAAGATTTTTCTGCTACTAGTGAGTTTTTTAAATTTAAATGCATTTTGTAAAAGAGACCTCCTTAAAGTCTCTTTGCAACACTGGATACCAGTTTCATTATTTTTGAGCCGTTGCATTAAAATATCTAATGTAGGCACAATTTTTTCTTTATACAAGGCATATATTGTTCTTCGAATTATATCTACATCACAGCCATCTAGTTTCCTTGAATTGCCAGAGTCTTTTCGTTTCTTTCTTTTTAAAATAGATTTACTTACTATTTTGAACACTGTGGAATACGGTGTTTTAAAGAAGCACTTTCTTGCACAGCTTGATCCTTGGACATTCCACGTGCCAGAAGGGAAGTACAAACATTTAATATAATTTGTTTCCCATGAGGGTGTAACATTTGTCGACTAGTGGTACTACGACCACCAGTTGAAGTACTAGCTTCAGGATGAGCCCATGGACGCCACATTTTTCACGACACAAAAATCGAATAGACACTTTAAAATAGACACAACTGACACAACGGAATATTAGGTAGGTAATGACTTAATTTTGTTTAACTTTCCCCCTTTTATTTCTGAAATTGGAAAGCGGTGTCAGTTCTCAAAACAGTCTTGTTTTCCAATTCTGGTAGGTAATTTATTTTGTAACCGTAAATAGACCATTATCGCTATAATCTCGTTAATAGCCCATTAGTACTGAAGGTCTGGTGGCCAGGTAAGTAAATTTTATTATTTACGCATATTTAAACATATCCTTACCAAAGGTTCTAAATCAACCTTACGAGATTTTTTATTATCAAATAAATTTAAATACAAAACTGTCAACGAAAGCCAACAATAATGGAGAGCCCACTATTATTAAAATGCCAAACTATCTTTTAAGGGACACACACTTTTACTGCTTATCTATATTTCGAACAATAGGTAATAATGAGGGTCGTCGGCTAATATTGATTTACGCCCTTCTTAGCTTTCTGGTGCAACCATACGAGATAGGTATAGAAAAAGTATACAAAATTAAATAGGAAAATTTCACAGCTTTCCAAATAAGTATTAATATACAGCGTGTTCCATTAAAAAAACCAGTACAGTCATTTTCACAAGTCTCCGGAAGGAACTTACTTTTGGGCCTCCCTGTATGGTGAAACTTAAATCAGGTTCAATCGCAGAATACTAGATGGTCTTATGCAGCTGTGACCCAAATTGCAATATTTTGTAAATTTGCATTGTGAAAAAATCGTTATTTTTGCACAAAAATTTGACAAAATAATTTTTATCACGAAAACTGTCACAGATACATATACAGAATTATCAGGGAAGTTATGAGGAATCCTATTCCAAAAATGACATAATATACGGTGTGTTCCATTTGAAATAACGAAGTAGCTACCACTTTCTGATACAAGCAGCAACACTGTATTGATTAAAATATTTTAGACGGATAGATTATCCACGCCCAAAAATTTTCAAAATGATCTGTTGTTCCGTTCTCCAGATTAATGTTCCATCCACCGTGAAACACTCTGTATATATTGGCTTTCTTTTATTCCACACAAGGTCTTTTTACTTCGAATTGTTGAGGGTAGCTACTAAAAGTCAAATACGTTCTATATGCCTTTTGATGATTACTATGTACTATAATTAGGGTTTTTAATAATATAATGTGATTAAATTGTATTGGCTTTTTAGACCAGAATCCTGAAAAGTACCGTGGCAGTCAACGTGATCAGGAAAAAAACAAGTTTATCGACTAATATGAACCAATAAACTTAATGTTCAATATGCAAAATGAAAAACTCACCTATCTCTTGTTAATAGTCCTTCAAATCTCAAACTCTGATCATGCAGCTTCTCCTTAGATATATTTTCAAAACTGAATTTTCCTCCACATACATTCTGCCTGTTTTGATAAATATCCATAACCCCTTCATTCATTCCCCAATTGGAAGAAATCGTATTGGAATTTGAAGCATCATCATCATAACTGTCCCCCAATGGAGTGGGAATTCTAGAATTGTTATCGGAGTCATCGATTATTTCAAACTGAGGCTTTTGTACCAAACTCTTCTTCTCCATCCAATCAGGTTCGTCCACTTGTCTCAAACCCACAGTACTTATTACTTTATTTTTTGAATAGCTACTCGACACCTCTGAACCACTCTTGAGCAAACTGCAGCATTCCAAGAATAATTCTTCATCTCTGTTCAGAGTTTTCCTCAACTTTTGATCTTCATAGTTACGCAGGTTGGCACTATCTTCCGAAATTTCTTCGTATTGGACGGGTTTGAGGAAACTGCTATTATCCGTAGCAGGTTTACTTATATCAATTTTATGAACCAAGTTGCTAGTATCATCCAATTTCGAACTTGTTTCTGAAGGGGTTAGTCTTCCTGATAGTTGTCCAACACTATCAGAAGAGATTGAGATGTCATCTATGTAGTTATTAGGCACCTGGTTTTCTATTATACCTTCAAGTAAACTGATCTGTATGTTTGTTTTTGATACAAAGGACTCGGCTCGATCATTTGGAAAATTATCAGAATCGAAACTCTTGCGTTCCCCCAAGCTTTTATATCTTTTCACTTCGGGTTGATGTTCGCTAGTATTTTGCAAAACAATATCAGAAAATGTATTAAGATCCTCACTGTTCTGTGTTACAGGTTTATTCAATACATCATTGATAATATCAGCCAATTTGAGGGCATGATTGTTGGAGAATGAAGAATGTACAATTGGTGGACAGTCTTTGACTATTTCGGCCTCCGAAATATCGGATTTATCAGGCAACTCTTCTGCTTTTTCGGAAATTTCAGTCAGATCGGAAATCTGGTCTACCTTGGATTTTTCAGCTTGTTTTGCCTCAAGTTCAGAGAGTTTTTGAATATGAGTTAATGTACGTCTGTGCTTGATCAAATTTTCAATTCTGATGAAAGACTTGTTGCAAATTTCACAAAAGTTTGACTCTGCCTTATCACTTTTTAGTGACTTCGTATTGCTGTCCATACTCGAATCTTGTAAGTTGGGAGTTGGAAGCAAATAAGATGAGTTAGAAGTTGACGAAATTGTATCAGCTGGCTGTTTGACAGAATTCAATTTGTCACCGACTTGTTCAGTACTCTTCGGACTTTCAGAAAATTCATAAACTTTATCAATATTGGCATTGTTTTTATCTACGAGTTTTTCCTGTTCTAGAGAAGCTGATTTCTCTGAATCACCATCAAACATACAATCGAAATTATCAACATTCAAATCCCTGGATGAATCCTCTAAATTATCGAGAAACAAATTCTGCTGTTTTATTATGTGTGGAGTATCATGCACAGTCGAGGCCTTCAATAAATCAAATAACTGTTCACTGTTCAATCTCGTCTCTGGCTCCTTCGTTTTTTTCTGTACCTTGCTCTCACATGCTGCATTCTTATCTTCTTTTTTTCTTGGTTTCTTTTTGCCTCCTATTTCATCAAGAAGCGGATCGACGAGGTCATTCTCATTGTAAGAAGCTATTTTCCTTGAGCCTCTTCTACTTCTTCTAAGCTCTGGATTTTCATCTGGATCAATATTGACATCTTGAATGGCTTCTGCCAGCTCATTACTTTTGCAATTTTTCTCAATTATATTTTCATCTATGTCAGCATTGAGTTCCCTCTCAATACTGTTCTCTAACTCTTCTAAACCATGCAATTCGGCAACCAAATCTGCCAAGAGTGGGGATTCTTTATCAGTCAAAGTCCCATGTGGAAAATTGATGCCTTCAAATGACTGTACACTCTTCTGAGATTTCTTTGGTTTCTTGTAGGAATTTTTCTTAAGTACATTTTCAGCACTGGCAAGTCTGTCAGATCCTAAGCTTTCATCAGTTTTCTTCAAATCCCTGTTTCGCTCACTCTCAGTCAATTCAGCTAATGCATCATCGTGGATATGTTCTAAAGCTTTGACCTTTGCGCTCCTCATGGATGTTCTTTTTCCGTTATCATCAGGTTCAACAGTATTTTCTTTAATTTCTCCTCTACTGGTGTCTTGTTTTTCATCCAACAGTTTAAAAAATTCTTTGAGAGATTTGGTTTCATTTATTTCTTCTTCATTGTTTTCCTCGTTCACAATATTTATTTCATTTCCTATGTCAGTCTCAACTTTTTCTGTAACTTTTGTTTCTTTATGTCTGGGTAATCTTCGATGTAGTTCTAATGGCTTCTCTATTTCAAAGTCTTCCGTCTCTGAAAAAGCATATATACGATCTATATCCTTGTCTTTGATGGATGATTCCTGGGAAGGAGGATGAAGAAGTTCTACTGTTCTTTCAATTTCAGGGTCTAAAGACGTGTATTCGGGAGCAACTGTTTCTTTTTTTTCCATCAGGATATGATCAGATTGGCTAGAGTTAGAAACTGATTCGAGAGACTTACTGACAATTGTTTCAATACTTTGAGACTCATTCAGCAGAAGATTGTTTTCAAGGAGTATTTCACTAGTGGGATCACTCTCTCTACCAGTGTCTTTAACTGAATTATTCAGTTTCATCTTAATCTTCGATTTCCTTTTTGGTCTGTTAGATGGAGCGCTAACTTCAGACTTTTCTTCCAGGATTCCATCCGATATTACAGAGATTGGATCTATTTCTATACCTAGATCATGCTGTAGGGTTGATTTTTTCAATTTGGAATGTTCCACTTCGTCCTTAGTAACCCTGTTTGGTATTTTATTTTTATGGTTTTTGCTTTTTCCTCTAGTGATTACTTTGGGTAATTCTATTTTCTCTGATTCTGCATCCAAAAACTGAATTTCATTCAATTCATCGTGTGCCAAAGGCAATAAGTCGAGACTATTTTCAATTATGTTAGTTATGATAGGAATTTCATCTATTTCCATATCCATTTCTTCGACTGAAGCATCCAAATCAGCTTGTACCTCCTCTTTTGCAGAACCAAAATGAGCTTCTGCTGGTTTTGAAACAAAGACTGGACAAGTACTTTCCTTCAAAAAAGTATTGGGAGTGAATGCAATGATAGGAGCTGGTCTCTTTTTCTTGATGACCAAAGCAAAGTCTTCAAACAGGTCATTATGGCCTTTCAGTCCACTTTTCTTGATACTTTTAGATTTTCGTCTTGTTTTTTGTTTATTGATGATAATTTTGATTGGTGGTTCTTTTACATCCAGTTGTTTCTGTGCAACATTGTCATTCAATGGTTCAATAATATGATTTTTTGTATCTGCTGGTCCAACAATGTCATTTAATGGTTCAATTGATTCAATTTTTTCATTTGCTACTTCAACTGTATTCTCAGACGGTTTTTCAATCTCTTTAATCAGATTTTCATGTACTGATAAGTCTAACTGAATTTCGGCAATAGCAGTTGACTTAGATTTAGCTTTTTTGAATGATTTCTTATTCATTGCAGACTTTTTGGTTTTAGTTGGCTTAACCTTGGGACTAACATTGTCATCCAGATCTGTTGATATATTATCCTCCTTTAATATATGATCATTAGAAATTACTTCTTTGGTTATGGCATTATTCACCACATATCCTTCAATTGCTTCCTCGTTTTCATTTGGACATTCAACAGAGCTGTTTGAAATATTACTAAAACATTTTACTAACGAAGTCTCTGCAACTAATTCAAAATCATTTTCTGATTTACCCATGAGGATTGTCTTCCTGTGTTTACCCTTTTTAACAGTTATAACTGATTCTCTATCATCTTGAATGACTTTGTTTTCATGAGAATTGTCAGCCAATGAAGGAGAGGTGGTCATGTCACTATTTTCCTCAACTTCTGCATAATTAACTGCTGATTTCTTTCTCAGTGATCTTAAATTGTTCTCATTTGTACCAATAGATATCAATTCATTTTGAGATGGACTACTCGTAGCATTAGATTCATTGCTGTCTAATATTACTTCATCGCCAGGGATTGAGCTTTTAGTTTTTTTATTAGTTTTCGTAAGCTCGAAGTTTATCTCACACAATGGTTTATCATCGATTTCAAGTTGTTCGGTACTGGTTTTGAAATATCTTGTCCTCTTGAATGGATTTGTCGGTTTTGGAAGAACATCAAGATTGGTTTGTTCATTTTCATCCTTCATATCAATTATTTCCAGAGACGGCTCATCTTCAGGGTCTTTGACAACATTTTTCAAAGAACTTGACCTTCTAGTTGGCCTCCTTGCTTGTTGGCTAAATATGTTTCCATCCATTTCGTCTTTTTCTACTTCATCTAATGATGATTGATCAATAGAAGTAATTTCACAACTATCTTTTGTTTTCAAAGTCATTGATCTAGTTTTGTTAACTGATCTGTAGTCAATCTGTGCAGCAACATCTGATTCTAAACCTATTGTGCCCAAGTTTAGTTTAGACTTATCTGATGATTCCGTTTTTAATGTATATTCTTGTTCACATGTTTTGTCTGAAAGGGACTCAACATGTGAGCTTGCAACATTTTTCAGGGACCTTGATCTTCTAAAGGGTCTGTTCATTTTAAGATTTTCAGGAGTTTTTGAGATCATTATCTGTTCAGCAGTTTCCTCCAACTTTCTGATGAACATAGATTCACCACCCTTCAATGATTTGGATCTATTTTTGTTAACTTTTCTTCTTCCCAAATGTACAATCTTGTGATTCAAATTGTCCGTATTATCAGTTTTCTTCAAAACCTCCGCATTTTTTCCAATGTCATTGTTTTTCCCAGCTGTTTTCTCTTCTGGTTGGTCCGCGATATCAGGTGATATGGTTTTTTCACCTTCCAATGACATTGATCTTTTTATATTTGGCCTTCTTGTCTCTTTTACTGCAAGATCTGTAGACATTCGAACAATTTGGTCTCTTGATATATCTTCAACTTCAGACTCGTTTGGAGCAAATATGTCACATGTAAGTAGCTTTTCAGCAACTGCAATAGTGATATTTTCTCCCGTTGACATTGGTCTGTCATTTTCAAGATCTCTGTCATTACAGTCAACATTGTCAATGTCTTTGGTGAGCAGTTCTTTAGTTTTGTTCAAGGATTTTAATCTAGTTCTAGTCAACCTTTTAGATTTTGTATTTATAATAGCAGAGGAAACAATTTTCTTCCCATTTTGAGAGACTTCCTTTTCTGTATTTTCATCTGAAAATAATCCCTTACTTTTAATTTCCTTATCCTCTACTACATCGGTTGTAATTTGTGCTATGAGATCTACGTAAGAACTTGACTGTTCAGAATTTCCTTTTTTAGTTTCATTTGATTCCATCAAAGTATCTGAAATCAATTCATCAGAGAAATAAGCTTTGAAATCTTTTCTCAAAGATCGTGTTGTCTGTGGGGTGCTTCAGTTTTCAGATATGCTGAATCAGAATTTGAACTGACTTCTGTTTCAACAGTTGATTCATTTGGATTCCCATCATGGTTCATTGAATAGGGCAACCTTGTTTCGGTTAGAAATGAGTTGGTGCCAAGATCAGAATCAGTCTGTATACTTTCTTCTGTACCTGTATTGAGAAAAATGTTCGTTTCTTTAGACACTTCAGTAGTAGATTCTTTAAAACAACCCTTAAGAGATCTCGACCTCCTTGGCTTCATTACATGCTCAAAATCTATATTACATTCCATGAGTTTTGTATCTTTCATTTCTGAATCTCTGAATTCACCAATTCCACTCAAAGATGAATCTTCCGAAGAGGTAATTCTAAAATTAGTCTTTAAAGACTTTTTTATTAGGCCTTGGGACTCTGAATTATCACTTTCCTGTGTGGACATTTCTTCAAATTCCTTGGTGACATTCCTAGTAGCAGACATTGTGTTACGGGTTCTAAGAGACCTTGGACTTCTTTTGGGTGGTGTTTTTATTTTAAATTCAACATCAGATTCTGACAATTCGGAGCCCCTGTAGTCACTCAAAGGTGATTCATCACTGGGAGGGGTTCTGCAATCAGTTTTTATTGGCTTAGATTTTCTTTTTACTGGAGTTTTAGGAAGGAAATGATTATTATCAATATTTTTTAGTTCAGCATCTTGTTCTTTTGGAGATATTTCAACAATTGGAACATTTCTCAGGGACCTCTTGGTAGGTGTTTCAGGATTAATATTATCTATACCAGATTCTGGCAATGCTGAATTTGTGTCAACATTGTTTTCCAGGAAGGTAGATCTTTCTTTCAAGACTTTCTCATCATCATATGTGAAATCATTCGTTTTATTCAACGTAACTACTTTGTTTGAATTATTTATCACCATTTCCGTCTCACATCTCACTAAATCAACTGTTGGCTCTACCATAGCACTTATCAATATATCCTGATACGGTATCGCTTCGTTTTCAGAGAGCTTATTGTCCATAGCTAATTTTTTCAAGGAACGGGATCTTCTTTTTATTTTACATTTTACTTTCAGGTTAGAAATGTTGACGTTTGGTGGCGCCAGAAATATTTCACCTTGTTTGTTATTTAATGTATCATTTTTCTCTGCGTTAGTTTGAATGGGATCAACTTCTTTTATATTTTCTAGAGAATCCACATTCACATTATTTTCTTCACTGTCAATGCCAGTAAAATTATGTTGATCACTAAGATGTGTGGCAGAAAATAATGAATTTTCAAATCCACTATCATGCAAATTTTCCAAAATATAGTTGTCTGATTTGGGATCCACTGATCTACACCTCCTCTGAACTATGCCAACTATATCAGTTTTATCGTCATTTGAGCTCATTTGCTTTGAGTTGGTCCTGACGGATTTGGACCGCTTTGCTCTTTGACTCCTATGAACCGAAGCAACTTCTTGCAGATTTTCATTTTGAAACCTCAACAGCAATTGTGTCTCAGTTTTATCAAGTTCAACAAAAGAATCCATAATTCTTGTACAATGAAGTTCGCTCATTTGTTTGTCATCAATAGTCTGCAATTCTATTTCTGAGGATTTTATATCAACTGGTTCATCTACCAAAATAGTATTTGGTAAAATTTGACTTGGTTTGTTGTTTGGAGAAAGAATAGTTTCATTTGTTGTTTCCATTATTTTAGACACAGAAAGCTTGGGTTTTATAACAACCTTCTGTTTTGACCTCTTCCCAATGTTTTTTTTATTTTGTCGTCTACTGGAAACCTTGGAAATTTTTGGTAGTTCAATGACATTTTCTGGTGAAATATCCAGAGCAACAGTATCAATCTTGATATCTGAGGAAACACTTTTACAAAGTACTTCTTCTTTTTCTGTGATATGAGTAGTTTTTGTATTTTCTTCTGTTGTTTCGATGGGTCCTTTCAACATACCTGAATTGAATGGAATATCTTTGCTAGCTAAAACGGACAGTGGAAGAGTGTCTGTATCTTCTTCCATGATATCCAGTACATCCAAAACGGGTTCATTTATTTCATTGTTTATTTCTATAGACATTTTTGGGACCTCTGTTCCTTTTCTGTGATATTGCTCATCTGGTGGGTTATTATTCACTGACATTGAATGACCTAAAAGTTTCTTTTCATTTTCAACAGTATCATAAGGAAGTGTTAAGGATTCATTCTTCCTTTTTTTCGATTTTGCTTTCTTTTTAGTTTTAATGTTACGTTTGGATGTAGTCTTCATTATGTCTTTAGAATTTTCATTGTGTACTGTAGAATCTTCAATAGGTGTCATAAGATTAGAAATCACAATTTTTTGTGAACCCAAACTTTTGACACTATGTGATTCATTGGAAATTTTGTGATTATTAATTTCAACAATGTTTTCAGCAAGATTTTCATTTGAAGTATCACTCAATGCTAAATCAGATGTTTCTGTTAATATTTTCAAATTTGTTTCCACAATCAACCCATTTGAATTACACGACAAGAAATCAGACACATCATCAATACTCTTAGAAGATTGGAATGATATCTGTGGTGGCTCTTCAATATTATTCACTTCCAAGTTTGAATAATTTGCTTTTCTATTCCTTTTTTTAGTCTTTTTATTAACTCGTTTGATCCCAGACATTGGTGTTTTGAAGCCAACATTTGAAGAATCTGACTGAGATTGCCTATTACTGTCTGCCTCAAGTGAAGTATCTGTTTCTTCCCCGAATTTACTAAGACTGTCTTCGTTCTTCTTTGGAATGTCAGAGCAAGGGCTATCCGCAGGTTCGAAAGAAACACTACTCTCATTCATAACTTCATCATTCAATAAATGTGTTTGATTGCTCTTGTCATCCCCTGATTCTTGAATGTTTATGAAAGCTGTATCAATTTTTTGGTTCTCGTTACTAGTCTCGACTTCTATGCCACTGTCCCCATCGAAATCTAAGTTTTGTTCCGATGCGGAATGATTAATTGATTTTGTATCATTCTTGGTTATCTGCTTCTCGATTAGCTCACAAACAGCAATCCCTTGGTCAATTTTGTCTATTTTCACCTCTCCTTTTTCGTCATTTGTAGTAGACACTTCATTTTCGGTAGTGCTAGACTCTATGGGTTTCAATAATGATATCAAGGGGATATCATCTTCAGAATCGCTGGGGTTATGTGGTATAACAATTTTATTTTCCATTATACGAGGTTCATCTTCATTGGAAAGTATCAAATCTTTTGGCTGTGAATCACTAGTTATGGCAGTAGGGTCAGTTTTAAATGAAGAAACGGATAATTCAGTCTTATTCATAATTTCTTTGATATTCAGTAAATTATCTAAATCTGTCTCTATAACAGGCATTTCTGGTTGCTTACTTTCACCAGCAGCAGTCTTTTTCTGTTTGGATTTGTTCTTTCGGGCCTGACCCACTTTCCTCGGAGTAGTGTCAGCTCTATCCACATCCAGTGGTTTGAAGCCTACTTCTGGAGATTTTATGAAGGCCTTATCCAGAAGTGAATCTGTTGACTCAGCAGGTGCACTATCAAGATCTGCTGAACTCTCAACATTAGGGGAATTATCTTTGGCGAATTCCTGAGGATTTGAGATGTTCGTTGCGGTGCTTGATACATCTTTGAAACAATTCAATACCTGTATTTTACTATCATCACATTTAGAACTTTGTTGTGCTCCAGCAATGTCGCAGACAATGTGCTCTAGAGTTAGTACTTCAACTTCTGTTGGGCTATCACATTCTTTTGGTATGGCAGCTTGAAGATGTGTATCATTTGCATTTTTTTCTTTTTTCTTGGGCTTCCTAAGAGAACCAATTTTTCTGGTAGTTTTATTTCTTGATTTAGCTGTCAGAACATTCGTTGAAGGATTTTCTTCATTTTTATCAGCTAGAGAAGCAGATCCACCTTTACTGTCAACATCATTTCTTGGTTCATCTATGGGACTTTGCATTTGTTCTTGAATAGTACTGGAATTATTTTTTCCTTTTTTATCGACAACTCCACTGAGTATATGACTCACTGGTTTGATTTTCCAGAGAGTTTTATTTCTTGATTTACTCACTGGAATGTGGGAAAGTTTTTCATCTGCTCTAGAAGCCAAGTCCTCGTTTCCTTCACTCCTAATTGCTGCAACAACAAAATCTATGATGTCATCTACTGTGGTTCTTGACTTTTCCTGGGAAGCTTCTTTCTGATAGTCACTTATGACAGTTTGAATAATTTCATCAACAGAATTCCATGCTCTGAGACTAGGTTGTTCTGATAATTTATTTTCTACCACATCTTCTATAATCCTGTCAACAGAATTCCATTTTTCGAATACTTTTGTTGGTCTCTTTGGGACTGATAGAAGTGACAGATTTTGTGGAGCATTATCGACTTTTTCTAATGGTTGTGAATCCTCACTGATATTCTTGGGTTTAGTGGTGAGATCCAGTGCGGTTTCTTCAACAATCCCTTTGTGAGACTTGAATGTAGGTATCCTCAATATACATTCTGTTTTTGGTAGATGTGGATCTTCCATCACTTTTGGTGGAATTTTTGATGGTAATGAATTGAAAATACCAACTTTGGATATGGTTTCGATGGTTTTTTGTTGGAGTTTGCTGGTTAACATTGCAATACAGTCATTCAAACCTCTAACTGGTTTTCTTATTTTTCCTTTCATATTTGGTGACACCAGAGGTACAATTTTGGGTTTTACCGAAGTTTCTATAGTAATTGGCTGCATTTTGCTTTCAGGCTGTGTTTCAATATTTTTCTGCATGATTTCTGTGGTTAAATCATCAGCAATAATTTTGTTATCATTCAGTTGTGTGTCAAAGTTCAGTTCACCTTTAGCTTGAAGGTTTTTCTCATTATTAGATTCAAGTTTGAATATGTTTTCTGGCACCATAGAGTCATCAATTGTTTCACTAAAATTCATAACAATATGGGCAGTTTCTGATATGTCAGCTATGTTTTCTTTTGCTTCTAAGTTTGACGGTATCACAATTTTTACGGGTTGAGGCGGTAGATTTGGCTTCTCTGGCTGACGTTCCTCTAAAAAAGTACTCTTAATGTCATTTTCATTTGTTTCCTTGATTTGCGGAATTTCTTCACCTCGCACAATATCTGGGGCACTATCTATCTTCAATCTCTTGACTCTGTTTATAACGTTTCGAAAGCTTCGTTTCAATTTACGTTTCTTGTTGGTTTTGTCCAATTCTGCTTTTGTCAGTTTCTTAGATGCGACTGGTTGTTCTAAGGAACTAATTTCGGTGGTTTTGCCTTCATTATCTGCAATTGTGTGATTTTCAGGCAAAGGTATTTTAGGAATTTTCTTACGCATGCTCAAAGATCTAACAAGCTTTCCAAATGGATTACTTTTAGTTTTTTTGGAAGTTGTTTTGACATCAACATCAATTTTTGGAACATTTTGTGATGAATCATTTGACTTCCTTTTACTTCTAGTTTTTGTATCAACACTCGCATTAGTGTCATCAGAAACCTGATTTTCTATAAGAGTTTTCTTGCTTTCACGCTTTTTCACAGGAAAAAATGATTTTATGTTAATGTTGCCAGCCAAAAGCTTTTTCATAGACATTTTTTTGATATTTTTTGTAGCAGATCTGGGAGAAGTTCTCTTAATGGGTAAAGCATTTTCTGTTTTTTCATTTTTACATTTTTTAACCTGTGATGACTCTGGTGGACGTTCAGATTCATCTTCACTGAGATTTTCATTTGTTTCTTGTACTGGTAAAGACTGTCTTGTTCTTCTCTGTTCATTCAATACTTTCAACTTCCGTTTGACAGTGAGTTTTGCATTAGTGTCCAATATTCGGCTAGATAACACCCTATTCAAACTTCTGAGTGATCTTCTACTTGAATTGCTACTTTTCTGTGCTATGGTTACTCGAGATGTGTTGATAGTCTTCTCAGTTGTTTCCTTAATATTACTGCTTTTGTAAATTTCTTTGCCGCATTTGACTTTCTTTTGCTTGATATTTTGTTGTATTTTACTATTATTCCTTGCCCTTTTTATTCCATCGTATAGAGATATCAATTTTCTGGTGGATCGTTTAGCAGGTAGATTCGCCAACATTCTCTGAATCGTGTCCGCTACAAAAATATTCTGGTGAGAACTGAAATGCTTGGAATTTCAAAATTAACTTACCATCACTAGGGCGTTGCCTCGGGCCTTCAAATGTTTTCTTGTACTTCTTTTTCTCTGTGGGATCAGTCTTTTGTTTGTGACGAATTCTTTGAACCAAACCTTGAAAGGAAAAATATTTAATTATTATTTGTTAATGATGGGGCAATTTGTTAATGATGATAAAATAACTTTTATCAAACTGAATTACATTGATCTAAGTAGTATGCTATCGACCTAAGTCCTTCTGCCAATGGTATAATTATTATCTTAAGATTAAATACCTAGCTATATAGAAAATGGTAATAAAATAAAAAAGGTACAAATGGAAAAGAAATAATTGTGGATTATGAAAACAAAATTGATTCAATTGATAAGTATGGAGATGTGTTCCTTGATGGTGTCTTTGATGGAGAGTGGTAGTTTCACGGGTGTGAAAACAGCCATTTGGCTACACCGCGCCGTCCTATCGTGCCACACATGCCGTCTGGCATGCAGCATTCCACCGCTTATCTCTTCAACGTCTTATTGTCACACTAAGTATAATCGGGGAAAACAAATGATTGCGCTATAGAAAAACTATAATGTGATGCAGTGGCATATGATATGGAGTATAGGAGGTGGAAATTCTGATTTCAAATTATGCGATGATTCGTGTTTTAAAAGGCCTTTTGGTTGGGAAGAGAATTACAATCATCTTTTTTAGTTTCTGAAGGTATAGTATTTCTAATCCCAATTGGACCAACATAAAAAGTTTCGAGAAGGAATTCTCTTTCCAGTTGACATAGGAGTCGGTATATTATTTTTCAGTTCTATTTTTTCAGTTACTTATTCTTACTATCACAGCAATTGATCACCCCATGTAAAAGTAGACACATGTTATCTCAACTGAATTTTATTATTTGTTTCGAAAGGTCTCCAGAAAGCCATATTGATAAAATGGATATTTCCTAACCTCACCAACACACGGCACTGATTAAGGAATATTGTGAACTGGGGAAATCATGCGTCTTCAGATAACAGGTGTCCAATCCAGCTAGCCGAGCATTTATTCCTAAAATATATTTGATAGCGCCTTTACTAATAATCTGGGCAACTAGGGCCACACGACAGAACTTTTTTATGATTGTACCAGGAACGCTTTGAAAGTAAAAACACTGGTAGTATATAAATTTTCCATTTGCCGGCAGTGCATATGAACACTCCTCGTAGTGCTCTTATTTTTATTGCCAGTTCCAATTGGGATTAGAATAACTACAATCGTTTGCATGGCCGGGCCATTGGAAAAAAGTTGAGAATTTTTCGAAAAAATAATAATTTATTTTTCCCAAACAGAGCCATGTATCACACTCTGAGTGGGTAGAGAATGTTTATACAATCTTCCTTCTTTAGTTTCTGAAGTTCGTTTGTAGGGCCGCACACTGGGGCAAGATACCCTTAGTTCACCCCACCGAACTTTTTAATGTGTTAGTTAGCTATGATTGTCACCATATCAATATATTTTGATGAGCTCTCAACTTTAGTTCATTGTTTACTAAACTTTTGAATAGTTAGTTGGTTATTATTTCTTGATAATTTTATAAAACCAAATATGGAAGCTTCAACCTCAGGCAATATTTCTAAAATTAGTTGGTCAATAATACATTTTTAAATTATATGTTAAAAGTGTTGAAATGTTTGCATGTCACGCATATATTTTGGAACTTTTGTTATGGAGCTCCACTAGAAACCGCTTTCATTTTATATTCAATCAAAAGCTTGAGTAGTCCTCTTTGAAATATGCTATTCCTTGTTTACCTTTTAACTCAATAGGACATTAATTGTATGAGTAGGTTTGATGCATAAAGGTAGCTTGTTTACAATAATAATAATGTTTATTATCCGAAAATTTACAAAGTGTAATACAAGAGGTAAAATAAACATGATAATTCACTGAAGCTTGTGTGTGATAATACCTATCATATAATAACAATAATAAACTAATACCTATAATTATCATACATAGATGCATGTGCTTACATAAAATATTCACTTACATGAGTACATATAAAACTGTTTTGGTTATAATGGGTTTAATTTGGCGTATTCGAGTAGTGTTCATAGTAGGGTTTCGTCGTAATTCGGGAAAAAAATTTATGGTCTTCTATGTGGTCACGTTTGGGTAATGTGTGACAAATATCTCAGATTAATTCAAAAATTTCAAATCAATGAGATCATTAAAAAAAAATATCTCGGTGGTTATTATCCATACTTTAACATGATACTTGAATGATTTTAAATTTCTCATAGTTTTGAAACTGTCTGGTATTAAATTATATATCTCTGGGGCTAGAAATTCAACGGATCGTTGTCCGATAGTTTTTTGTCGGTTTGGCACGATTGTGGATTGCTTTTTTGTTCGGGTGTCATATTGATGTTCAATGGGATGTAATTTGATTTTGTTTTTCTGAATATTTGTCAATATTCGATGACTCTTATATCAAAAATAGCATTATCCGAGTATAGTAAGTCACTGGAGTATCTTATGTTTTTTTTTTATAAACGATTCTCAGAATCCATTTTTGTAAAATATTCAAATTATATAGATTGCTTCTCGCCACACCTCCCCAACCCAAAATTCCATAATTTAGCTGTGATTGTACGAGAGCAAAATATAATGTCAATGTGAAGGTCCCATCTCAAATGTCTGTCTATTATTATGCCCAGATACTTTGACCGATCTTTTTCTTTTATCACGTATTGCTGTCCACTATGAGATGTCCTAGATTGGGTAAGTGATTGGAATAAGAATGAAGGGAAGATAGTACGTTTTTTATTGTTCATAGTTAGCGTGTTGAATTTGAACCAGTCACATATTCGTTTCAAGTTTTGTTCTGCTATTGTCTTCAGATCTGTCCAGGTTTTCCCTGTATACAAAATGGCCATATCATCTGCGAAGCTGATGAGTTTACCTTCAGATCCAAATGTCATTAGGCTGTTTACATAGATTGTGAATAGAAGTGGCCCGAGTACAGTACCCTGTGGAACTCCGTAAGTAACGGTTCTCGAGTCACTTCTAACTCCTTCAATTTCAACCATTTGTTTACGATTTGACAGGTAGTCTTTCAATAAACTGTAGGAAGGTCCTCTTATGCCATAGACATTCATTTTTTGTAATAGACATTCATGACACACGGTATCAAATGCCTTTGACAAATCCACGAAAATGCATATGAGCAGGTATTTTTTATCTAGCGCCTTATATATATTTGAGGTTGAGCTCAATATGGCATCTTCTGTACTACGACCTTCCCTGATTATCAGAAAGTATGTTAAATTTTTCTAAGAATTTATATATTTCCTTTGTTCAATTCATTTGTTTGTAGAGAAAGTTTTATGGAATGAAAAATAAAGTGTTTGATAATAATAATAATTGGCGGCCGAAATGTGTCCCGAAAAATATTTTAAATTTGAATCCCGTCATGCGGTTATCAAAGAAAAGATCTTGATACCCTGATTTACATATGTTTTCAATTGAATTGAAGGAACTGAGTTGGATCTACAGTTCATAGAACTAATAGGTGTTTTTTCTTTCTCTTTTTAGGTTCTCCCACCACTCGTCTTGATCTTGGAAACATCATGAGAAGGTGTGAGAGCAGGAGTCTCGAACACCAATTCCATTACCAATATTATTAAGTAATGAATACAATAGAAAAACATTCACATTATTTAAATCAAAATACAAATCCCGATGGATCAAGGCTTCCCGCACATATGATGTGTGTCAGACTAGTTAATTTTAACATTATTTGTATTGTAATTTATAGACCCCCAAATGGAAACTTTGAGGAATTCCTACTATTATTGAATGAAATTTTGAATAATACCTGTTTGGAGGGGATTTCAACATAAATTTTATGATCCAGAGTGTTAATCGTTCTCTACTTGAGGATTTGTTGTCTTGCTTTAATATTGCAGTTAGCTTGAGAATGCCCACGAGGGTTAGTAAGGGATCATCAACCTGTATTGATAACTTTTTAGTGAAAACCTCCAATACTTATACAGCATCAGTGGTGGATATAGGTGTTTCAGATCACTTTGCACAATTTTTCCATATTCAGGTTAATAACCAAGAGAACATAAGGAAAAACAAAACTAGTTGCACTAAACGCATTTTTTGCTCCGAAAATATCGAGGACTTCAAAAATGCCTTACAACAAGAGAAGTGGTCAAATGTCTATATACATGATAGTCCTGACCTGGCTTTGGAAGCTTTTGCTGAAAGTCTTTTTTATCATTTTGAAAACAGTTTTCCACTCAAATTGTGTTATGATAGAAATGGTAAAAAGAATGTAAGATTTAAAAAAATATATTGCTGGAGTCCCCTACTAATGGATTTGAAAAAAAATTTATCCCTCTATAATGCGCTTGCGAGGCATGATAGACGTTTTTCGGAAATCAGTAGTTATTTGAATAAGGAGTATAGAAAACAACTGCAAACCGCCTCTGAACAGTACTACGATAATGTCATTTTGACTGCAGAGAACAAAACAAAAGCAACCTGGGAAATTATAAACAGATTACAAAAAAAGTAACGCTGATTCAACTAAAGTTTCTCTAGCAGACCAGCTGGGGGTTAATGAATATGATTTAGCAAATGAGTTTAACAGTATTTTTACCAAGGTGCCGGTTGACAACAGAGTCTATGATAGTCATTACCTTGAGTCAAATATTCAGATGAATCCTCACACTTTCTATATGTCCCCTATAACTAAAAATGATCTCCTAGATTTAATCCTCTCTCTAAAAAATACAACTTCTTGTGGGATGGATGGTATGAACAATAATCTGTTAAAACAAACTGCGCTTTATGTATATGAGCCATTAGTATTTTTAATAAATCTGTCAGCTCAAAAAGGGATATTCCCAGAGAAGTTGAAATATGCTAGGGTATCACCCATCTACAAAAAAGGTGACCACACAGATCTGAACAACTATAGATCGATAAGCATTCTATCAAGTATCTCAAAACTGTTTGAACCGAATATGAAGAATCAGTTGACTAACTTTTTTAGCAAATTCAAACTACTCTCACCATCTCAGCATGGTTTTACCAGAAACAAGAGCACAGAGTATGCTTTATGTGAACTCCATAGCAACATAATTAGACATCTGGACAACAACGAATATGTGATGAGCCTATTTCTCGATTTTTCACGAGCGTTCGACTGTGTTGATCATAGGCTGTTGGTTTCTAAGTTATCAAGATATGGTGTAAGAGGTCGTCCACTACAACTACTAATGTCTTATTTGACTGATCGAAAGCAGGTGGTGAGACTCAATGAAACGTGCAGTAGTCCTCTGAATATACTCCACGGAGTCCCACAAGGATCAATTCTGGGTTCCTTTCTTTATATAGTCTTTGCGAATGACCTAATAAGACATTTAAATAACAATCTCAGCACAGGCATACACACAATATGTTATGCTGATGACACAAATATCCTGGTAGTTGAGAGGGACTTGATTGCCTTGGAAAGTAAAGCCGAAAAAACATATGAATATGTTCTGAAGTGGTCGGAAATGAATAACCTGAAATTAAACACCTCTAAAACCCATGCACGCTATACACTTTACGTAGGCAAAATGTAAATTGTACTCTTTTTGAAAACACTGACAATTCGGTCGAAATGTCAAAACGCGTAAGCTTGCTAGGTTTAACTATAGATGACAAATTGGCCTGGACTCACATATAGACAACCTGTGCTCTAAATTGAGAAAAATGTGTTACTCGCTAAGGTTTATGACGAATCATTGTAGTGAAAAGGTGCTACTGACCCTATACTATGCTAATTTCCATTCACACTTAAAATATGGTATTCTGAATTGGGGTAATTGTGCCTCAGCAAGCAGAGTTTTCATTCTGCAGAAATATGCTGGGAGGATTTTAAGTAAAATAAGCTCTAGGGACTCATGTAGGGATTCATTTATTTATTTATTTAACGGCAAAGCCAATTTACATTTAACAAAGTGTGATAAACTATAAAATATTATTGAACTCTTATGTCTAAAGTCTACACTAGAATTTTACAAAACATTTAGCGAAGTGTGAAATACAAAGTATTAATGAATCCTTATGTCTAGTTACTATATTACTAAAAGATGAAACAAATCTGGTATTAACAAAGAAAATGATGTAACCAATCTGGTACTTACAAAAGAAAATGGTGAGGTAAAGAAAAGTTTCGGAAACGCTATAGCCTTTTCAATTGATTTTTGAAGACCTGAAGTGACACATTAAACAAATCTAAGTTATTATGACATTCATTTCCCAGCTTCAGAATACGAGGAATCGGACTCTTCATAGCATCATTGGTATGGAAAAAAATTATATGAAAAATATCAGGATTTCTCGTATCTTTTTGTTTGATATGAAGAGTTATTAGTTGTAGTATTTCTGGGCAGTTGATCTTATTATTTATTATTTTGAAGAGGAAACTCAAGTTCATAGAAATTCTCCTATCCTCCAATGATTTTATATTTAACTTGGTTAAGAGTTGACTGTACTCATATTCATTTCGTTGAATACCAAAGTGAAAAGCACAATTCCTCAAGAATTTCTTTTGAACATTTTCAATCAAATCTATATTTACATTATAATATGGGTCCCATATAACCGAACAATACTCAAGAATGGATCTTACGAAAGCACAATATAAAATCTTTTTTGTTTTAATTGAAAAATCAGTAGAAATTCTCAACACAAAACCTAGCATTTTGAGACTTTTTGCCACAATTTCTGATACTTGAAGATTAAAATTAATTTCGCTATCAAATTTAACTCCCAGATCGCGAATAAATTTTTCTCTTTTAAGAACTATATTATTCAATTTATATTCAAAGAATATTGGACTTCTAATTCTAGCTAGCGTAATGATTTGACACTTATCGATGTTTACCTCTAACAAATTATTTCTACACCACATGGAAAAAGCTTGAGATCTTTTTGTACTAATTGCATCTTCCGGCAAGTAATTGCCCGATAAAGTTTGAGATCGTCCATAAACATAAGAAATTCAGAATAATTGAAAACAAACTCTATGTCCGATACAAACAAGTTGAACAACAGTGGGCCCATATGGGATCCCTGTGGTACCCTGATGGAACCTGAATGGGTGTAGATGTTGTATCTCCGTATTTCACAGACAGAGTTCTACCAGTTAAGAAGCTATTGATTACTTGCAAAATATTCCCGTCTATACCAAGCGCTTGAATTTTAGCTATAAGTAGGCCATGGTTGACTCTGTCAAAGGCTTTGGAAAAGTCCGTATAGACAGAGTCAACCTGTAGCCTCCTCTCAAGATTTTCAGTTATGTAGTTTGTGTGAAGAGCAAGGTTGGTACAAGTGGATTTACCTTCTGTGAAACCGTGTTGTTGGGGATTGAGTAAAGACTTACAGTCCCAGGAAAGTTTCTTTGTAAGCATAGAATCAAACATCTTAGCCATCTCTGACTGATTGCAAACTGCTCTATAATTCTTAATATTTTTCTTATCTCCTAGTTTATGTATTGGTTTCAGGAAGCTATGTTTCCAATAATCTGGAAAGGTGCCTAGAGCAAAAATTTGATTGAAGATATTTCGTAATGGAATTGCTAAAGTGTATAGACATTTGTGTATAAAAAATAAAGGTATCCCATCAGGTCCCATTGAGAGCTTGGGGGAAACAGAGAGAACGTAATCTATTACATCCGTAGCAGTAATACTGTAATTGTTGATATAGACTTTGTTTTCAAAATTATATTCAGGAGTAATATTCACTGCCTGGTTATTATATACAGTTGAAAAATAAGAGGCAAACAATTTGACAATCTCGGAAGTATTATTACTGACTTCATTTTCATAAAACATGGCTGAAGGTAACTTATAATCCTTTCTTTTATTCTGAATATAACCCCAAAAGGCCTTTGGAATATCAGAGATATTATCTTCAATTTTATTAATGTAATTTTCAAAGCACTGATCTCGAATAGCTTTACAACTGTCCCTCAATTTACAGAAATCATAATAGTAATCAATGTTGCCTGTTTCCTTATATTTTTTATGAGTGTTCTTTTTGTCATAAATCATTTTTCTGAGGTTAGAACTGAACCAAGAGGGAAAGGTAGAAGTTTTGAATTTTTTTAAAGGAATAAATAGATGGATTGCATGATAAATAATGTCATAAAAACAATTAATGTTATTATTAACATCTGAGTTACAGAGAATATGTTCCCATTTAACGTCAGCTAAAAAGTCATTTATCCCAATATAATTTCCATTTCTGAAATCATAAAAGTATTCCTCATATTCAGATTCTTTTGGAATAGAAATATTTAAAGAAAATTCAATGGCAGTGTGCCGAATACTATTTTTGAATATTTCATCTGTAGCTTTATCGGAGAAATGATTGTTGGAGAATATTAAATCTAGATAAACATTGGTACTATTTGGTATGGTATTCAGTTGGAAGAAATTATGAAAGCTGAACGCTTGGTGAATTCTATTCCGTAAGTACTACTTAATATATAATTTGTAAAAACCCCGGAATATTATAATCTCCACATATAGTAAGGTTTGACTGAGCATAATTGCTGGTAACAAATTCAACAGTACTAATGTGATCCTCATATAAATTGATAGGTGAAGATGGAGGAATATATATAGCACCCAGTACTACGGTTTTGTTCTTAAGATTAAAATAAATGAATACTTGTTCTAAATCTACACTGTCAACAGAGGGTATTTTTATTCTTTTAGCGGATAGAGTTGATTTCACTGCAATTAAAATACCTCCCCCACGTTCCTTCCCTGTAGTAACAGGATCACGGTTCCAACGAAATATATCATAACCTGTTAGCCCAAGTTCTGCATCGAGATGATCATTGGTGAGCCAAGTTTCTACAATAACTATTATGCTATAGTGGGAGCACAGGGCAGCATTACGAAATTCTGTAAGTTTAGTTCTCATACCGCTGGTGTTGAAGTAATAAATATTGATGTCGTCATCTAGTTTTTTGGATGGGCCTTTGCGATGAATGGAATGCCATTAGTATACTTGAGGAAAAGGTCGTTTTCTCCATTTATTTTTCTTGTCTGCATCTCTTCTTTCAATTTATTTAAATTTCCACGCTGTAAAGGTGTGTAATCGGGCGATAAAAAGACTTTTTTAGTTCTATCAATATTTTTCTTGCTTCTGATGACTTTCAAAGCCTCATCAGAATTAGCAAAAACAGCTTTTAAGCATCGATTGCCATTCTTGTTTTTCTTTCCCATTCTGAAAACGTTTTTGGTCTCTATATTGTTATTTGCTATTTCCTGTACAAATTTGTCAACAAATTCAGTGTCCGTTTGAGCATCCTTTTGTTCAGGTAAATTAAAAAACATCACATTACACATCCGTTTCTGGCGTTCAGATATTTCCACAAAAAAAGTTTCTTCATTGATAACTCTAGTAGGTTGCGTTCTCAAGGCTTCTACCTCTGATGTCAGTTTCTCAATTTTAGCCAACAGGGTAGGGAGTATTTTCAAACCTTGCTGGCAATCATCACAAAAAAATTGCAATTTTCTTTTTGTCTTCAACTCCATTACTTTAAGTTCCGATCCCCCAAGACCTGAGCATTTATAATGAAATGATCTAGAGCAAGAATCGCATTTTATCTCATCTCTTATATTTGGATTAAATTTTTCTTTACATTCTGTACAGGAATAATCCATGTTGAAGATAAATACAAATGTCTGAATCCGGTCCTGTTTAACTGAGAGCAGCTGTAGGCCACACTTTACAAGTTTTTTTTGTCGGTTAATGGAAACAGTTTTTGTCACTTCCAGATATCTTTTTTTTGTTTCCTAAACGGCTGAATGCATTCAGTTCACTGTCGATTAAATCACTTTAATCGATCTCCACTATGAAAACTTTAACTTCAATGGATTCACTATAACTTTTACAACAGTTCAATACCAAATTTCAATTTTAAATGTTTAATAGAACTAGTCAATGCCAACTTGTTCTGGGACTATAGACACACGTGTGTACTACACATTTAACTTTTTTACTATTATTTAAGAAATTTAATATTTTAACTATGGCAGGAATATATATTTTAGAAACCTGTGTATACATTTTTAAAAATCAGAGTACCATGGCTGAACGTTCACATGATTACAATACAAGAAGTAAACACTTGTTATTACCACCACAACATCGTACTTCTCTGTTTCAACATAGTTATGTGGTAAATGGTTGTAAATTTTATAATAGATTGCCAGAAACTATAAAAGGTTGCAAAAATGTATTTACATTCAAAAAAATGACGAAAAGATTCATTATGGATAAAACATGTTATTCTATTGACGAATTTTTCCACTAACTTAACTTTATTTTAACTTTATTTTATCATGTACTATCCAAGAATATTTATTGTTTTTATGATTTATGTAATCTTGAGTGTATGTACTTAGACATGTATCCGGTGACTTCTTTCAGATTTATTATTGTATCATGATGTCAAACAGAGATATTGTATCATGTGCAATTTTTATTAACTGAAATAAAGATATATTATTATTATTATAGGCGAGAAACAAGGAATGGGGACAAATTACTACTTCCATCCCCAAGTCAATAGAACTCCATCGAGTAGTGTTTGCGGTCGGCCAGAGAAGGATTTCGAATCTAGTTCTGAAAGATCAAAGAGACTCAAAACCCAAGTATTGCGAAAGTTTACATCAGGAGCTGCCGCTCGAATGAATTTAAGATCTAAAGGTAAATCTGAAGCTTCTCAAGTGATAAAAGAGATCACAACAACTACCACAACACGATCAACAAAATATAAGGCTGCATACCGAAAGTCAATAAGTTCCAAGTCAGAATGTGCTATGTCAGGAGAAGATGCTCTTGCCGTGTTAATTAGTGGAAAATTATCACGGTACCAATATGACGTAGTGAGGACAAGTGCTCCGGATAGATTCCCATCGTACAAGGTAAAAAAAAAATGTTACCCTGAAAATATCCAAGTGATAGAAACATCAGTAGAAGTACCTTTACAGGATCTACTGAACCACAGGGTCCAAATATTTCTGCAAAGTATCGTGCAAGTTGTGGCTACTCATGTTGCAGACTCAGAGTTAGATCAATTTTGTTCACAAAATGGGGTTTTGATGGTTCATCAGGTCATAGCTCCTACAAGCAAGCTTTCCATGGTACTGAAGCCAGCGATTCTGGTGATTTATTAAATGTATAGTTCCAGTCCGGTTAACATGTAAAAAAAAGTTGATATGGCAAAATCCGAGTCCTGCTTCGACTGTATACTGACGACAGATAAAAATTGAATTTATTAAAGAATCCACACAAGTTACAGTTGCAGAAAAAAATAGAGTAGATATTGAAATAAATACTTTACAGAATTCTACAGTAATAGTGTAGAATAAAAATGTAACAGTGTCCCACAAATTGATCTTTGCCATGATTGATGGGAAAGTTTATAATGCGCTTACGGATACATCTTCAACACAGAAATGATTCTTATGTGGCGCAACATCAAACAAATCAATAGAAGACATGATTAGCACAAGCGTAAACACTGAGAACTTGGAATTCGGTTTGCCAGTGTTGCATGTTCGCATGTTTGAGTGTCTGCTTCACATTGCACAAAAAGTCAGGCTCGAGGAAAAGACAAAGATATAGTGGCCGAAATAAAGCCAGAATTCAGAAAGAGTTTGAAGATCGATGTGGTCTAATTATCGACACTCCCAAGCCTGGTTTTGGGAACACCAATGATATTAATACGGCAAGGAGAATCTTGAAAATGCGGAATTATCAGCAGAAATTACAAAAATTGACCTGGTGTTACCATGCATAAATATTTAATATATGGACCTGAGATCATATATGCACTGGTACCTATTGGACAGTTGAGTGAGGAGGCTCAGGAAGCACAGAATAAGGATTTTAAAAGATACAGAGAACATTATTCCAGAAAGTGTAGTAGATCCAAAAGTAATGAAGATATTTTCAACTTATTTTTGATTAGTAGTGATCCAGTCATTACAAGCAAAAGGAAAATCAAAAAGAGGAAACATGAGAAAATTCCAGTGGAAGCTTTGCAATTGTTGAAGGTGTCATCTCCATTCGATTCATCGACAGAAGAAGAGGAGGACGAAGACACTGATGATGATAAAGATTCTGATTTCTAAATCAAAGTATGTATCAGAGATGTTTTTTTTTTCATCGGAGAAAGTTATTAAAATTCTTAATTCATAGTAACCCCGATTTTCATTCAGATAACATTAATTCTCTGCCAGGAATCGAATCCTTCCCGCGGTTTTTTAAACTTTCATTTTTTAATGAGTTTCATTGTACCTCATAAATAAATTTAAAAAAATCATTTCTAAGGTTAAATACCGTTTTCTGATTTTTTGCCAATTTTGTGGATACCTTGTCCCACTGTGAGCCGTAGGAAAGAAGTTAAGAATTTTTTAAGAAATAAAACAATTATATTTTCCAAACAGAGGTAGAGAATGTTAATGCAACCTTCCTTTTCCACTTTCTGGAGACAGATTCGTTTGTAGGACTGTAGAAAAGTTGATAATTTTCAAAACAAAATCGTAATTTTTAATTTCCAATCAGAGCGATGTATCATACATCATATTCAGAGTGGGTAGAGAATGTTTATACAACCTTCCTTCTTCAATTGTAAGGCAATTCGTTTGTAGAGCCTTTGAGAAAAGTTATATAAACATTATCTATCCACTCAGAGTTTTTTTTCCTACTGCCCTACAAACGATTCTGTCTGAGAAGCTGAAGAAGAAAGGTTGTATAAACACTCTCTACCCACTCAAAGTGCGATACATCGCTCTGTCTGGAAAATATGTTTTTTTTGAAAATTCCCAACTTTTTTCCTACGGCCCTACAAACGAATCTGCTTTCAGAAAGTGGAGAAGGGAGGTTCTATAAACACTCTCTACCCACTCAGAGTGCGTTACACCGCACTGTTTGAAAAATATGTTTTTTTTTTCTGAAAATTCTTAACTTTTTGCCTACGGCGCTACAAACGAATCTGTTTCCAGAAGCTGAGGAAAAAAGTTCTATAAACACTCTCTACCCACCCAGAGTGGGATACCATCGCTCTGACTGAAAAAATGTTTTTTTTTTCGAAAATTCCCAACTTTTTGCCTACGGCGCTACAAACGAATCTGTTTCCAGAAGCTGAGGAAAAAAGGTTGTATAAATACTCTCTACCCACTCAAAGTGCGATACACCGCTCTGTTTGGAAAATATGAATTTTTATTTGTTTCGAATATGCCCAACTTTTTTCCTACTGCCTTACAAACGATTGTGCGCTGAGAAATAAAAAATAAAAAATTTAATTCTTTTAATTTAAAAAAATTATTTTCACTTCATATACCTATTCCATATCATTTTTCTATTGCGCGATCATTTGTTTACCTATCACCTGCTTAGTTTGAAGAATAAGACGCTGAAGAGATGAGAAAACTGATTGAAAACTCCGAACACTTGCAATCCAGGCGTGTATACGATAGGGACGCGCGGTGTTGCCAGATCGAAAATAGTGGCTGTTTTCACACCCGTTGTTCTAGCAAACATATTTTGGCAAGAGGTTTCTTATTGCAATACCATCATTTTGTGAAAAGTGGCCGACTTTCCTTGGGACCCAGGGCTAGAATTTCCTACCCTTAATTTTCAAAAATAAATTTTTTCCTGGGATCCAGGGATACAATTTCAACCCTTAAATTTTAAAAATTAGTTTCTCGTAGAAAACTAGGCTCTAGCATAAACAGATTTTGCCAAGATGTTTCTTATTGCACTCCCATAATTTAGTGAAAAAAATGGCCGACTTTCCTTGGGATCCAGGGGTAGAATTTCCAACCCTTAATTTTCAAAATTTTATTTTTTCCTAGTAAACTTATTGCAATTTTCGTGAAAACATGGGATCCAGGGATACAATTTTCAACCCTTAATTTTCAAAAACTAGTTTCTTATAGAAAACTTGGCTCTAGCATAAATAGGTTTTGGCAAGATGTTTCTTATTGCACTCCCATAATTTCGTGAAAAAATGGCAGACTTCCCTTGGGATCCAGGAGTAGAATTTCCTACCCTTAATTTTCAAAAACTAATTTCTCATAGAAAAACACGGGTGTGAAGTTATCCACAACCACAAAATACACTGAGAAAAATTTAACTCGGATCTGTTTCTCGTTAAAATGACAATGGAGGGCTTATTTCAGTAAACGATCAAATTCTGTAGGTTGATAAGTGTAAGAAATTATATTTAGAATGCGTTGTACCCGGCGACGGGGGTGTAATCGGGGTGGAAATGTTGAAAAAATTAAATATACATGCAAACGGCACTGTAGAGTATTTTAGTTTGCAGAATCAAATACAGGAGATTGAAATACATAGCACCTGATATATGAAATCATTTGTCGCCCCGTCGGAGGGTGAGTTTTGGGGGTGGAAATGTTGTAAAAAATCAATATTCAGTTTAAACGACTGTGTAGAGTTTTCTAGTATGCAAAATCAAATTCAGGAGGTCGAAATACATACCACCTGATATATGAAATCATTTGTCGCCCGTCGGAGGGTGAGTTTTAGGGGTGATAATATTGAAAAAATCAATATTCAGTTTAAACGACGGTGTAGAGTTTTCTAGTATGCAAAATCGAATTCAGGAGGTCAGAAATACATACCACCTGATAGTATGAAATATTTGTCGCCCGTCGGGTGAGTTTTGGGGTGAGAAATATTAAAAAATCAATATTTCGTTTAAACGACCTGTAGAGTTTTCTAGTATGCAAAATGAATTCAGGAGGTCGAAATACATACCACCTGATATATGAAATCATTTGTCGCCCGTCGGAGGTGAGTTTTGGGGTGATAATATTGATATATGAAAAATCAATATTCAGTTTAAACGACGTGTAGAGTTTTCTAGTATGCAAAATCGAATTCAGGAGGTCGAAATACATACCACCTGATATATGGAATCATTTGTCGCCCGTCGGAGGGTGAGTTTTGGGGGTGAGAATATTTAAAAAATCAATATTTACTTTAAACGACGCTGTAGAGTTTTCTGGTATGCAAAATGAATTCAGGAGGTCGAAATACATACCACCTGATATATGGAATCATTTGTCGCCCGTCGGAGGTGAGTTTTGGGGTGAGAATATTGAAAAAATCAATATTCAGTTTAAACGACGTGTAGAGTTTTCTAGTATGCAAAATCGAATTCAGAGGTCGAAATACATACCACCTGATATGAAATCATTTGTCGCCCGTCGGAGGTGAGTTTGGGGTGAGAATATTTAAAAATCAATATTTACTTTAAACGACGCTGTAGAGTTTTCTGGTATGCAAAATGAAATTCAGGAGGTCGAAAACATACCACCTGATATATGAAATCATTTGTCGCCCCGTCGGAGGTGAGTTTTGGGTGTGAGAATATTGGAAAAAATCAATATTCAGTTTAAACGACGGTGTAGAGTTTTCTAGTATGCTGAATTTGATTTTGCATACTAGAAAACTCTACAGCGTCGTTTAAACTAAATATTGATTTCTTTTAAATATTCTCACCCCCAAAACTCACCCTCCGACGGGGCGACAAATGATTTCATATATCAGGTGGTATATATTTCGACCTCCTGAATTTGATTTTGCATACTAGAAAACTCTACACCGTCGTTTAAACTAAATATTGATTTTTTCCAATATTCTCACCCCCAAAACTCACCCTCCGACGGGGCGACAAATGATTTCATATATCAGGTGGTATGTATTTCAACCTCCCAAATTTGATTTTGCATACCAGAAAACACTACAGCGTCGTTTAAACTAAATATTGATTTTTTTTAATATTCTCACCCTCAAAACTCACCCTCCGACGGGGCGACAAATGATTTCATATATCAGGTGGTATGTATTTCGACCTCCTGAATTTTATTTTGCATACTAGAAAACTCCACACCGTCGTTTAAACTGAATATTGATTTTTTTAAATATTCTCACTCCCAAAACTCACCCTTCGACGGGGCGACAAATGATTTCGTATATCAGGTGGTATGTATTTCAACTTCCTGAATTCGATTTTCTATACTAGAAAACTCTACACCGTCGTTTAAACTGAATATTGATTTTTTCCAATATTCTTACCCCAAAACTCACCTTCCGACGGGGCGACAAATGATTTATCAAGTGGTATGTATTTCGACCTCCTGAATTTGATTTTGCATACTAGAAAACTCTACACTGCTGTTTAATTTGAATTTTGATTTTTTACAACCTTTCCACCCCCAAAACACACCCTCCGACGGGGCGACAAATGATTTCATATATCAGGTGCCATGTATTTCAATCTCCTATATTTTATTCTGCAAACTAAAATACTCTACAATGCCGTTTGCATGTATATTTAATTTTTTCAACATTTCCACCCCGATTACACCCCCGTCACCGGGGACAACGCATTCTAAATATAATTTCTCACATTTATCAACCTACAGAATTTTTCTCAGTGTATTTTGTGGTTGTGGATAACTTCACACCCGTTAGAAAAACGGTGTTCTAACATACAAATATGTCTACAAGTACACATTTGAAATTGGAAAATGAATATTCAAATTATATAAAAATAAACGTCGGTGATTAGCCCTGGTAGCAGAAATAGGCCGACTTTAAATGAATTAAAAAAATAAACGAAATAAAAATCAGCACTGAGGGTTGTTTTGAACGATGATACTAGCCATAACAACGAATGCATAAAATATTTTTTCCTGGTAACAAATTATACAATACAAAATATAAAGTCTCGAAAGCCTCAGAAGGCTAATTTAACAAGAATACTGATAATAAATGCAATAAACTTATTCAATAACAAATAATAAAACAGATACTTAATCTTAATTCTCAAACACCAAACATCTTGCCAAAAACCTTGTTGAAAATTCTATTTTTGGAACCCAAGGGAAGTCGACAATTTTTTTCACGAAATGATTGTATTGCAATAAGAAACATCTTGCCAAAATCTGTTTGTGCTAGAACAAAGTTTTCTAGAAAAAAATAATTTTTTGAAAATTAAGGGGAGGATAGTCTACCCCTCGATTCTAAGGGAAGTCGACCATTTTTACACGAAATCATGGGATTGCAATAAGAAACATCTTGCCAAAATCTGTTTATGTTAGAGCCAAGTTTTCTATGAGAAACTAATTTTTAAGAAAAGATGGTATTGTACTAAGAAACATCTTGCCAAAATATATTTATGCTAGAACCAAGTTTACTAGGAAAAATTAATTTTTGAAAGTTATGTTTCGATTATAAAAGTTGAATTCCTCCCATCTTCCAAAGAAATCATCAACAAATGTATTCAAGCCAATATATTTTCAGAGATATTTCTATTAGATTTCATAATAATGGGTTATATATGTTAACGACTTAATCGGTTGGTACGCCACTGGTTTTGGGTTCGGGAATTTCCGGAGGTTTGGTCTGTTATCTTTGGCCGCTGTTTTCACGCCGGTGAAATGTATTGTATTGAATTGAAAAATTGACTGTCTCAAAATATTTCTGATAAGTACCTGAGTTCTATTTCGAAGATAGTTCCTGAAAACTTTCAATGCTATACCTCTGACACCATACGGTTCGAGAATGTCTAGCAGTTTGTCATGAGGCAGAGTGTCAGAGGCTTTTGCCAAATATCGACAAAAACTACCATTTATATTATTGTCCAAACTGGTATTAACGTTCTGAAAGCTACTGAACATTGCATCACTAGTAGACTAGGGGGAATCGGCGCATGAGTACCGAAAACTACTTCAATTTTTTTTATATGATTTTCTTTAAATTGCCCTACTGATGATATAAATGCATGTTGCCATAGGGCAACCCCGTGCCATATTGTTTAAACTGAAATTGTTTAAACAATTGCAAGGAATTGTTATTTTCCAACCGGACAATTTTTTTTTATATTCTTTATTAAAATACACATAAAAAGGTCCTATGATTCTTCACGATAAAGTTAATATTTTTGGAGATATGAATTTTTAAAAGTTAGAAAAATCTCAAATTTGGGTAATTTTATCCCATGAAAAATATATAAAAAAAAGAATAAAATATAAAAAATATTTTGTTTTTTATTCTTTATACAATAGTTAATAATATCCTTAATTGAGATTTGAAAAAATTTCATTTATACCTGTTTTTTAATTGTTTATTACGCGCGCTCACAAGTATGCGTCCCTTACCTTTAAGTATCGCCGTCTCTCTCTCTGACTCATACGCTGCATGGGCCTCTCTGTGCCCTGAATCATTATTTATCATTTATCTTAAAAACTATTAACTTCATTAAAATTGTTAAAGAGAGCAAAGTTATTAATAATTAAATTATCTACAATTTGTTTTCAATAAATTGTTTCCTGAAATCAATTTTCCAAAAAAAAAACATTTATTGTCTAAACAGGAAGAACCCAATTATTATAAGACAGTTGAAGAGATGAAGCAAGTTTCATTTAGAAATAACTAAGCTAAATATATAAACTAAAACTAAAAGGTACAAATTACATGTGTGGGAACGATAGAATAAGCTCAAAATTGTTTATTGGGGATATGGAAGTGATTGTTTACTATACAATATTTGTTTTACTTTGTTTTTAAAGGAACTTATTGATTCGTTGTAAATATCGATGTTTGTGAAGACTTCATTTGTTTTTTTGCACATTGAGTGCAGAGGAGGAGGAGAGAGAGAAAGTTATTAAAGCTTGAAGCGGAACATGTAATTAAAACTAATTTTTTATCAGTTTATATTACTTACTTATTTGTTATTAGAACAGGAAGTACTCATATTGTATTGAATAACTTCTTCAAACGAAAAATGTTATAATATGAAATAATGAAAATATTGTTGATTGTATAGAGCATTTAAGGTAATTGTCGTGAAATCCACTTCCAATCAGATTTCGTTTATATTCATACCACTTTTAGTTAACTATTACCTGTATCATATTACATTTTTGGAATGATTTACCACACCGAAAGCGAGATATAAGGCTTCAAAGTTTCAACGTTTAACAGTAAGCTACCGCGGACACCACATTTTAAGGCATAACTAAAAACCCTCCATTCAGATATTTTTGAAAAACTAGTATATTATTAAAAGGTAAGTAACAAATTTTATAGAAAAAATTAAACACGCGTAGCCATACAGTTATTTAGTTATTGCCATAAGAAGTTTCTAAATTATTGCGTATGAGAAGTGCAAGAGAGGGAAGGCTGAGAATTGTGGCAACGCCTCAAGCGAGCGCTCGTGATTCAAATTTCAAATAAGCGAGAGCGCGAGGGTCTTGCTGTTTTGAATTGAACTGTGTTTTGGAATGCACATATTTATGAATAATAATTGTGTTAATATATACTGATGCATTTTTAACATATTACAATAGGAATAGATATAAAATAAAATGTAGTTTTAGCGAGTAACAAAGAATGATCAGTTGAGAATTGACACGCACGAACTTGTATTTTTATTTTAAGGTAGTTGTCCTGCTACAAACAATGTCAAAAATTAGACTCGATTGTAGCGCGACGCGATACATGTTCATACGCTGAATTAGAGGGATCTTTTTTAAGGGAACTGTACACTCAGAAACGCAACTAACATGCGAGATTCAGAAAATAAGCCATGACTGGACTGTTGGCAACGATCGGTCGCATTTAATTGTTCAAGTTACAGTGCAGTTTGCTCTAAAAGAAAAAAAAAAGAATTTGGAACCAGCTAGTCATACAGCTACATATGCTCAAAGATACGATTCTGATAATAAAAAAAGAAGACTGATGCTAACACCAAGAGAAAAAAAGTTGCGCAGTTGACCAAAAAATGGGAAATATTAAGAAAATCGAAGGAAAAGTCAGAAGGGTAACATTCAACCAAACGTTGGATTGAACGAATCAAGAGCATCATCACTAGTATTAAAAAACATCGAATCAATATCAATAAATTATTCCACAGTTCATTTTGATTTAGAAACATCTGGATTGTGCATGACTGATGACATTTTACAAATCGCCGCAAAATGTGAAAATTGATAATTTAATATATAAGTATGTTAGCCCTACGAAGCATCAATCCTGTGGCGACAAAAATTACGGGATTGAGTACAATGTCTGGTCGATTATATATGTACAAGTCGATTCACTAAATTTAGTAGATTGTTTGGTAGCATTTAAATAATTTTTTAATTTACTCGTTGCACATAATGCGAGATTCGATGTGCCTAGATTACTAAGAGCAATCAATAATAATAATTGAATAGGAGATTTTAACATGATAGCAGGATTTGTAGATAGCTTAATTATTTTTAGAAAAACGTTCCCAGATCGAAAAGGCCAAGAATGTTCGAGCTAAACCAAAGATTCAATACTAAACGAAACATCAGATAATTTCCAGGAAACGATGTATGTGTACAAATTTTGCAAAAAATAGTTTGTTTATTGGTAAAGAGCCAGAATTATCAACTACATGAAATCATATAAAGAATGTATTTCAGAGCGACCTGAGAACGAAAGAATATCTTGTAATTTACCTAATTTAAGTGCCTTAAAAATGTTATATCACGGGATTTATTGAAAAACATTGCGCAACAAAATAAAACATACGATTTTCTGAAACAAATGTATCACGATGAAGGAGAAGAAGCTGTGATTAATGACCTCCTAATTGGAGAATGGAAAACCTAGAGTTACTAAAAATAGAAAAGCATTAACTAAAACCATTAATGATTAAAAAATTAATGTTCAGTCAATCAAGTGATTATTTAGTATAATAGTTAGAAACATAAATAATACTAGCAGACCCGGCCACACGCTGCTGTGGCTAAGGTTTTTGTTATAAACTAAAACTAAAACCCGACAGACGTTTCCTGTCCAAATTTCTATGTTCCCTAAAATGTTTTTCCCGAAAACTCTCATCCGCGTAGAATTTCTTTTTTCTATGTTTTCCTTTATGTTGTTCCATCTAGACTATGCTTTTGACTCCTTCGCTTCCTGTTGTCCCATTATCCCGTTTTCCTGTTATCCCGTTTTTTCTTTATCCCGTTATCCCCTTATCCTGTTATCCCATTTTTTCATTATCCCGTTTTTCCCTTATCCTGTCATCCCGTTTTCCCGTTTTTTCGTTATCCCCGTTATCCCGTTTTCCTATTATCCCATTATTTATTTGTCCCGTTATTCCGTTTTCCCGTTATTGACTTATTCTGTCATCCCGTTTTCCCGTTTTTTCGTTATCCCGTTTTTACTTTATCCCATTCTCAATTTATCGTTCTACAATTATTATATTCGATTGCCATCTTGCAACCCTATTGCGGATCTGTGGATAAAATAAAAAATCATAAAAATCGCGATGGAAAATAGGGGTAGATCGTAGAAGGTTGAAAATTTAGGGTTGTATGTATTTTTGAATGCTGTATCATAAAAAAAAATAGAAAATTAAGGGGTGGACCACCCTTAACATTTAGGGAGATGAAAAATAGCCTATCTCTCAAGTTGGAAAAAATTACACATACATGCCAATTTTCATCGAAATCGGTTGACTTGGTGAAGAGTTCACTGGGAACAAACATCAGGACACTGGATTTATATATATTAAGATTACATTCATTGTTGTTTATATTTTTTGTAGATTTATACGTTATATTTTATTAGCCTATTAGAAATCTGAATCATTTTTGTTTATGTTTAAAAATATTCGAATTATGTTATACGTACATGTGTTGTACAAATGTATAAATAAAATAAAATATATGCACTGTTACTCGCTACTCGCGTTTTCTGCTCAGAATTATTCAGTCTTTCTTGTTTCGTTCATGACTTCAGATTGTTAAACGTTGTTGCACACATGCCAGTGATTTCGTGTATTATTAACTGGATATATTTTCAGTTTTTATAATTTTTCGTTACAATTATTGTGTCATGTCGTTTTCAGTTGTGAGCGCGCGTAATAAACAATTAAAAAACAGGTATAAACAATGAAATTTTTTCAAATCTGAATTAAGGATATTATTAACTATTGTATAAAGAATAAAAAACAAAATATTTTTTATATTTTATTATTTTTTTTTTAAATATTTTTCATGGGTCAAAAGTACCCAAATTTGAGATTTTTCGAACCTTTAAAAATTAAAAATATTAATTTTATCGTGAAAAGTATAGGCCTTTTTTTATTTGTATTTCAATAAAGAATATAAAAAAATGTCCGGTGGGAAAATAACAATTCCTTGGAATTGTTTAAACAATTTCGGTTTAAACAATACGGCACGGGGTTGCCCATGGCAACATGCATTTATATCATCAATAGGGCAATTTAACGAGGATTGAATAAAAAAATTGAGGTGGAATAGTTTTCGGTACTCATGCGCCAATTCCCCCTAGTCTTTAGTGCTGGTACCTTCTCTAAAACCATATTACTTAGTATTCAGAATGTCATTTTTGGTGAGATAAGTAATTATTCATACATAGTTTAGGACATTTTTCAAAGATCTTTCCTAAATTATTAATGAGAATGATAATAGGCGAGATCATGAACTCACAAATTTGCTTCACATGTGCTTGAAGTTGAAATAGAGTGATAAAATATTCCTAAAAGATATTGTGTAATAAACGCTGCTCTAAAACCCTCAAATTCAAATGCCGCTTCTTTTGACGTCATAAGTCCAGTGATTTGGCATTTTCCTGAGTTGCCAGTGTCACTATGTTGCGGAACTTCTGAGAAAATATTGTTACCCCCGTAAAGCTAGCAGAACCACCTTGGAATTTTCGATTTCTTTCTGGCCATAATTTACGGGTGTGAAAACAGCCACGGTTTTTCAGCCACGGTTTTTGATCTGGCAACACCGCACGGCGCTATCGTATCCACGCTTAAACTGCAGGCATTCGGAGTTTTCAATCACTTTGCTTATCTCTTCAGCGTCTTATTCTTCAAACGAAGTAGGTAGTAGGTAAACAAATGATCGCGCAATGGAAAAATGATATATGAGGTGAAAATTATTTTTCTAAATTAGGAGATTATTCGTATTTTGAAAGGCATTCTTGGTGAGAAGAGAAATACAATCATATTTTTAGTTTCTGAGCCCACAATCGTTTGTAAGGCAATAGGAAAAAAGTTGGGGGTATTGGAAACAAATAAAAATTCATATTTTCCAAACAGAGGTATGTATCGCACTCTGAGTGAGTAAAGAGTGTTTATAGAACCTTCCTTCCACTTTCTGAAAGCATATTCGTTTGCGTACGTAGGAAAAAAGTTGGGAATTTTCTAAATAATTAAAAATTCATATTTTCCAAACAGAGCGGTGTATCGCACTTTGAGTGGGTAGAGTGTTTATACAACCTTTCTTCTTCAGATTCTGGAGACGGAATCGTTTGTAGGGCCGTAGGAAAAAAGCTGGGAATTTTCGAAAAAAAAAAATCATATTTTTCAAAGAGAGCGGTGTATCGCACTTTGAGTTGCTAAAGAGTGTTTATACAACCTTTCTTCTTCAGATTCTGGAGACGGAATCGTTTGTAGGGCCGTACGTAGGAAAAAAGTTGGGAATTTTCTAAATAATTAAAAATTCATATTTTCCAAACAGAGCGGTGTATCGCACTTTGAGTGGGTAGAGAGTGTTGTATAAGTGCGATACACCGCTCTGTTTGGAAAATATGAATTTTTATTTATTTCGAAAATTCCCAATTTTTTTCCTACGGCCCTACAAACGATTCTGTCTCCAGAAGCTAAAGAAGAAATGTTGCCTAATTACTTTTATCCACTCAAAGTGCGATACACCGCTCTGTTTGGAAAATATGAATTTTTATTTATTTGAAAATTCCCAATTTTTTTCTACGGCCCTACAAACGATTTTGTCTCCAGAAGCCGAAGAAGAACGGTTGTATAAACATTCTATACCCACTCAAAGTGCGATACACCGCTCTGTTTGGAAAATATGAATTTTTAATTATTTAGAAAATTCCCAACTTTTTTCCTACGTACGGCCCTACAAACGATTCTGTCTCCAGAAGCTGAAGAAGGATGGTTGTATAAACACTCTCTACCCACTCAAAGTGCGATACACCGCTCTGTTTGGAAAATATGTATTTTTAGTTATTTAGAAAATTCCCAACTGTTTTCCTACGGTCCTACAAACGATTCTGTCTCCAGAAGCTGAAGGAAAAAGGTGTACAAACACTCTCTACCCACTCAAAGTTCGATACACCGTTCCGTTTGGAAAATATTTTTTTTTTTTTCAAAAATTCCCAACTTTTTTCCTACGGCCCTACAAACGAATATGCTTTCAGAAAGTGGAGAAGGAAGGTTCTATAAACACTCTTCACCCACTCAGAGTGCGATACATACCTCTATGAATTTTTATTTGTTTCCAATACCCCCAACTTTTTTCCTATTGCCTTACAAACGATTGTGCGCTCAGAAACTAAAAATTGTTATTCTCTTCTCACCAAGAAAGCCTTTCAAAATACGAATAATCTCCTAATTTAGAAAAATAATTTTCACCTCATATATCATTTGTCTATCGCGCGATCATTTGTTTACCTACTACCTACTTCGTTTGAAGAATAAGACGCTGAAGAGATGAGCAAAGTGATTGAAAACTCCGAACGCCTGCAGTTCATGCGTGGATACGATAGCGCCGTGCGGTGTTGCCAGATCAAAAACCGTGGCTGAAAAACCGTGGCTGTTTTCACACCCGTCCATAATTTTAGGCTAATATTAGGCTAGTTTATTACTCTAATGACAAATTTTTCGCTCTTCAATTATGGGGGTTCTGCTAGCTTAACGTTAAGCTAGCAGAACCAAAGAGCTAATCGAATGTTTATCAATAATCTGATCACACCATAATTTTAGGCTGATTTTAGGCTCACATTTGAACCCACTGGATGTTTTCTTTCAATTCACTGTCGCTACAAATTGATTCTCGGAAACTTTGTTCAACTGAAGTATTGTTCTCTATGGATATATTATTTTCACTTTCTAAAACATATTTTTTGGCACATGCCAAAGAATACAGCGATCTCGATGACAATTTACAATTCAACCGCCCAGCCAACTCCTGCCAAATTGGATGAACTTTCGAGATGACCTTATTATTGTTCATATATATCCTATTTTGATTTTCTTTGAATAGGTTAATTCCTTGATCACATTTTTTTGGTCTTCCAGGTCCATTTTCAATTTTTGAATTCATAATAAGTACGATCACAATATAAAAAAGTCTTGAAAACACGTGTGAACTGAAAACTCGGCTCCACCAAGGGGAATAGATACATTACTTTTTCACAAACCGTGATGAGACTAATTGATGAATCCCGTAAGGTCACCGGAGAAATATTTTATTATAGTCAATGTTGATTAAAATTATTAGAAAATAGGTGAATAAGGAAAGAAGGAATAGCAACGGGAAAACCATGAAATAGAATGCGGGTGACAATGCATCATGACATTTTGATTAGAAAAAAAAGACGATGGCGGACGGGCTTATGATTAATTGTCAGATTTTCTTAAAAATTGGATCAGTGTGAAAGCAGCCACGAGTTTCAGCCACGAATTTGCGGTGCTTATGTGGATGTGGGTCCGTCCGCCAGTGGTCGTCTACTGATGGTCAGAATTCGTGGCCAGTCATGAAATAAATTATATCGTTTCTGTTAAGAATACGAGAATGTTTTTTGTAATAAATGTGTGCTACGAGAAATCCTTGACAAGATGTATATGTCACCCGATTTTGTCAGGCTAAAATTAACCCTCCACTAAGTACCCCTATCATGAATTTCTTTGAAATTATTCAATTTCCATAAAAAAAGCGGGGATCGGGATTTTTTTCATAAATATATGCTACCAAGAATGCTCAACAAGATGTTTATGTCACTCGATTTTGTCGGGCAAAAATTAACCCTCCACTACCCCTATCATGAATTTCTTTGAAATTATTCTATTTCCATAAAAAAACGCGTGGATCGGGATTTTTTTTCATAAATATATGCGACCAAGAATGCTTACCAAGATGTATATGTCACTCGATTTTTTTGGGCAAAAATTAACCCTCTACTACCCCTATCACGAATTTCTTTGAAATTGTTCTATTTCCATAAAAAAAGCGTGGATGGGTTTTTTTTAAAAACCAAAATTAAAATTTTTTAAAAAAATCCCGATCCACGCGTTTTTTTATGGAAATAGAATTATTCCAAAGAAATTCATGTTAGGGGTAGTGGAGGGTTAATTTTTGCCCGATAAAATCGAGTGACATATACATCTTGCTAAGCCATTTTCTTGGTAGCATATATTTATAAAAAAAAATCCACATCCACGCGTTTTTTTTATGGAAATAGAATAATTTCAAAGAAATTCATGATAGGGGTAGGGGAGGGCTAATTTTTGCCCGACAAAATCGAGTGACATATACATCTTGTTAAGCATTCTTGGTAGCATATATTTCTGGAAAAAAATCCCCAACCTTATGAAAAAAAATCCCCATCCTCTCGTTTTTTTATGGAAATAGAATAATTTCAAAGAAATTCGTGATAGGGGCAGTAGAGGGTTAATTCTTGGTAGCATATATTTATGAAAAAAAAACTAGATCCACGCGTTTTTTTATGGAAATATAATTATTCCAAAGAAATTCATGATAGGGGTAGTGGAGGGTTAATTTTTGCCCGACAAAATCGAGTGACATATACATCTTGTTAAGCATTCTTGGTAGCATATATTTATGAAAAAAAATCCCCATCCACGCTTTTTTTATGGAAATTGAATAATTTCAAATAAATTCATGATAGGGGTAGTGGAGAGTTAATTTTAGCCTGACAAAATCGGGTGACATATACATCTTGTCAATGATTCCTCGTAGCATACATTTATTACAAAAAACATTCTCGCATTCTCAACAGAAACGATATAATTTATTTCATGGCCACGAATTCTGACCATCAGTAGAAGACCACTGGCGGACGGACCCACATAAGCACCGCAAATTCGTGGCTGGAACTCGTGGCTGCTTTCACACTGATGAAATTTTGTGAATATCTACCTTTACTGAAGCACAATACGTTAAGCCAAACCTACCTCTTCTCTTTCTCCGAGACCTTGCCCCGTACGGTCTGTATTTGCACTTTTTCCTGGCCAGCATCCAAGTCCAATCCCCCCCACACTCCAGGATATGTCTGTGTAATTCTCCGAGGGAATTACAATGTTTGCCGCACTTGGTACACACCCTGGCGTCACTCCGTTTCCACAATTTGCACTGAACACTATCCTCAACTGCGCCGACTTTTCCTAAAGCGGGGATACTGAGGTGCCGGTAGAGCTCGCTCTGGTTACCCACGAATTCGTAATGTTGCACCCAGACATTCTGGTGGTAGAGACTTTTGTGCTCCAATAGATACTTCATGTTCGGTAATTTTGACCCGCACGCGGCGCAGATGAACATGCGACATCTGGCCCACTCTCCTGATAGTTCTATAAGTTCGTCCTTTCCCCGAACTTGGTTGGTCGGCAACTCGAAGTTTTCCGTCTCCTGTGAAGAGCAAATCAACGTAATCTTGTCAGACTTATCTATGTCGCCCTCGCTAGGCAAGCACGAAGACCGGCGGAGGTTTAGGTAGCTCGGGAGTTCTCTGAGATCTTGCTTCTTGCTGCTTGCCGCTTTTTCTTCTACTGCCGTCAGTTCGTTATCGCCTTGTTCCGTCATTGTGAACACCCTGTTCAAAATCTTGTCGAGGATATCCCGCACGTCCGTGAAACTTTCGTGACTAATGTTCTCTTCGGATGCAGAGTTCAGTTTGTCCAGAGCTGCCTTCTTACTGGCTTCTTCCCTGAGGTCCTCGAAGGGACCCCGACGGTCCAAAATCCTGTTCAACTCCTCCCGCTTCAACTTGCTTTTGTACTCGTCGCAAGTGTTGTACTCCGACATCTCTTTAGCGGTTTTTTTGTCGTCTATTATCTTTTGTTGCCGGTTTTTGATAACCAGCTGAGTCCACATGTCGAGTTTGCTGAGATCTCTGTTTTCTTTTTGTTGCAAAATCGCCTGGAACTTGCGCCTCGTGAAGTACTTGTAGTGCACCTCGTCACTTTTCGTCTGCGTCTTCTTTTTCGGTTTGGAGCCGTATTCAATTTGAGATTCGAAATCTTCGCCGAACTGAGAATTCAAGGACAAAGACGGCACCGGAGTGACGGCGTTGAGAGATAGTTCGCAACCGTAATTGTCTGAACTGGAATTGTGAACTTCTTGTTGTGTCGTCGACACTTTTTCAAAGTTCGATATTCTATTTTCAGACTCTTCGTTTTTAAAAAGCTTCCCATCAATATGATGTAGTAAATTTTCTTCTATATTGCACTTGATTCGGTTGAAAAACGCCTTGTCGAAAACGTCGTCGAATGTTAGAGAACTAATTTTTAAATTGTCTATGGAATGATCAGTGATTTTCTTCACGCGATAAAAATTATCGAATTCGGGATAGGGGTTCACACAGCTTATATTTGACTTTGTTTTTTCAGTCGATTTTGTACTATTGATTTGCTCCGGTTTGCTACTGCCGGCCGGTTTTTTCTCGGATTTCTGCCTTCGCTTTTTCTGAGGACCGGATAATTTTGTCAGAGCTTGGATGCGTTTGCTTTCCCTCCGCTTGAGAGCAATTCTCGAACTCTTGACGGACAGCTTCTTGCATCGCAACTCCTTCAGTTTCGCTGACTTGTTTTTGACTTCTACCCCTTCAACGTCGGCGTTCGTCGGCTCATCGAGCTTCGGTTTCACCTTACTCCTAGTAAGTTTTACGACAGGTCGGTCTTCCAGGGTTTCATCTGGGGGTGGATTCACGGTGGCTTTAGTCGGAGTTTTACCGCTACGTTGTACAACGTTCGTCTGGTGGAAAGAGGCATTGTGATCGGAAAGGAGCGAGTTGGTAAGAAACCGGTCCTCGCAAGGAAGACACCCGAAGTATTTGCTAGAATGTTCTTTGACGAAGTGTTGGAAGAGATCTTGGAGAGTGTTTTCGGTGGCGTTCAGCTTATCGCAATACCCGCACTGCGTGACAGAGAGTTGGTTTTGTTTGCGCGAACTGACGCGTCGGTTTTTCTTCGCCGAGTGGATGCGCTCGACGTGTTTTTGTCGCAAATTTGCACTAACGAATGTTCGGTCGCAGTACAAACACAACAGCTTTCGCGTCGGTTTGGCCAAGGCCGTCGCGACGTCTTCGTCAGAGCCCGATTTGAGAGCGCGACCGGGAGGCAGCACGCCCTGCACTTTGTCCAAGGGCACGCTGCAGCACAGACTGGACTTGTCTTCGTCGGAGGAGGACATGCACTTGTCTACGTGGGAGATGTCCGTCGCGTCGGTGGTGTTTTTGAGCGGCATGTCGCTGTTGAACTCCGTTTTGGTCGGCGTCGGGCCGATAGCGAGCAACGCGTCACTATCAGCTGTTTGCGAGCGGCCGGTTTTACACGATGAAGCGGCGCTGGCGGTGACTGGGCTGGATGACTGGGTGCTGTCCGAGGCGGTGTGTGGCTGCGTACAACTGGCTTTCGCATTTCGATCCCCTTGGCCGTCAGAGTCGATTGGACCACTGTTCACCATACTTCACCCGCCCCGTCGTCGATCAGTTTGCCTGCAACAAAAACGTGTCGTTGAATGTAATGCGTGATGCCCGTTCAGGTTCGGGACATTCATTGGGATAGGGGGTGGAAGCAAGAGCATGATTGGCCCCGAAGAGAATAGGCAGCTGGAACAACTTGTCGATTAATGGAAAATGCGGATTTCACCCCGGCGCTAGATTAACAATACGCGAGACATTATAAAATATAAAATTATAGCTGCTGCCTATCTCGAATGGAATTATCTAAGATTAATTTAAACAATGTGTTGATAAATGATTCATCGTCCAAATAATTGAATATACATAGTTGGATTTAACGGGAATTGGGACCAGGGAGTAAAACTATTTGTTTATCGCTGACGTTTCGGAATTAATTTATTCCTTTTTCAAAGCTGAAATGATAATATTCACGTATAGATTGAAACAGAACATATCTATGGCCCACCTTTAAAACTAAGTTTTCACAGCGCAGGGATTCAAATCAATTCCGAAACGTCAGTGATAAAATATTTGATTTACTCCCTGGTCCTAATTCCCGTTGAATCCAACTATATTGTTTCAAACATTAGCATGTTGCAAATCTAACGGATGGCTTAATCCTCAAGGCTAGATAAATATTAAGTTTTTCTGTCATTTAGGACAAATACCGTTGAATCTATGTCCTTGAAGCTACACCAGCATTTATAGCACACTCCAAAAAAACTGGTCCAGAATTTTGTACAGATATATTATAAATTTGCGTCCCAAACAATTTTTTTTTTACAGTTCCCGTTTTCTAGGAAAAGGGCGTGTACTAGCTTTTGATTCAAGCTGCACCACACACTCTGTATTTTTGAAAATATGCAATATATTGAGATCGGACGGGTACCAACATTTCTTACACATTTATTACATATCATTGACGTGTAGAAAATTCCAAAATGTTGATCACCAAGGGGTTAAATACCCCAAAATATTGAATAATCACTATTAAATATACATCAAAACGGGGAAAATTTTTAAAATTAAAACAATTGACGTTATGGAAATTGCATAATAATGGTTTCCCAGGGGATTAAACACCCCCAAATATCTCAAAATTCCTGTTACATATACAGTGCTTTTCTTTAATGTCCCCCCCTTTTTATTTTTTAAACGGGTCATCTCAAAAAATTTAAACTTGGGATAATGAAATTGATGCATGAATACTATATTTTGGAGTAAAATTGACAGATGAAACTTTCAAGATGGCGACTGGGCGCCACCTGGGAAAAAAAATTAATTGAGAGGGGGGTCTTGTGACACATCCTTTTGAAGCTCCTGACGAATACTTCACAACCCTAGAATATAAAGTCAATATCTTCACCTACTACAAAATGGCGGAACATTTAATAATTGCCTGAATACATCGACGTTTAACTTCATAATTTGAGGAAAGAAGCTGAGTTCAGTTCAGAACATGCTCGAAATGGTTGCCTTGAACTGCTTGACATAAGAACAGCCTATACGATATTTCACGCCGAACATTTTCGAACACAGTAACGTCGATATTTCTACAAATATTTATTATTCTCTACCGTACCTATATCCAATATTGAAGCAGGTTCAGTTTCGTACACCTTTTACTTCGAATAGCCCCATAAAAAAAAGTCTACAGGTGTCAAATCTGGCGAGCGGGCTGGCCATTCCGTAGGACTTCGACGGCCAATCCAACGACCGGGGAAAGTATTATCCAAATAGTTTCTTACTTGTCCGTAGTAATGTGGTGGTGCTCCATCTTGTTGGAATACAATATCCATATCGAATTCATTAGGATTCGCTTCGACGATTTCGGTGATTAGAGGGTCAACAGTATTTTCCAGCATATTCAAATACAGTTCCCCTGTTGAATTTTGTTCAATGAATAGAGGTCCTACAATTTGGTTTCCCAATATTCCTGCCCAGACGTTACTTTTTCTGGATATTGAGTATGAGTTTCCCGGAAAATGTGAGGGTTGGTGTCACTCCAATAACGGCAATTTTGTCTGTGAACCTTGCCGTTGAGATAAAATGTAGATTCATCACTGAAACAAATATTGTGGACAAAGGTAGGATGCCTTGCAATGGTTTCCGTCATAATTTCGCAGAATTCTGTTCTTCGATCAGGGTCATCTTCAGTTAACTGGTGTACCATTTTGATTTTGTAAGGATGATACTTATTCCTCTTCAAAAGTCTCCACACAGTAGAAATACACACCTCACAAACATTAGCGACGGAGGAAGTAGACTGTTGAGGATTTACTATCATCTCACCAATTATTTGAACTTGCTGTTCTTCCGGAATGGTCGGATGACCTGGGGGCTTTTTGTTCTGTACACTACCGGTAATTGTAAATTTGGTTACAAGTTCCCTTAAATATTTTCTACAGATAGAACGATTCAGGAAACGATCATTAAAAATTCTATCGGTTTCGTGAAAGTTACGCGCCGCACCGTAAATAAAAATCGCTTCGATTTTTTCTTCCAATGGACGAGAATTGATCATTTAAAGATAGTTCACCTGGTACCCATTTACTAGTAAAACCTCGAGCAAAACCGAAAACGAAATGAGAATATTTAAACTGGACAATGATGTTCGTTGTCGTACTGACATTTCTTGTTTGAACAAAAAATAACCTATCAAACCTTATCGGGTTGTTGGGATTGCCATATGGCAGAGCAAAACAAATATTTCTAGATGTATCGATATTAATGTGTTTGTATTCAGGTAATTATTAAATGTTCCGCCATTTTGTAGTAGGTGAAGATATTGACTTTATATTCTAGGGTTGTGAAGTATTCGTCAGGAGCTTCAAAAGGATGTGTCACAAGACCCCCTTTCAATTTAATTTTTTTTCCCAGGTGGCGCCTAGTCGTCATCTTGAAAGTTTCATCTGTCAATTTTACTCCAAAATATAGTATTCATGCATCAATTTCATTATCCCAAGTTTCAATTTTTTTAGCTGACCCGTTCAAAAAATAAAGGGGGGGGGGGGTTAAAGAAAAGCACTGTATGTGTCACGACTAAAACTTGGTGGCTGAATTTTCCACGGACTAGTACAATATCGAGTTACCGTTTTAAAAACAGTATCCTCAAAGATGTCAGTCCGTCGTTGAAAAAAAAAAAGTTTTACTTGTGAAATCAATAACGGTTTTGATGTATCTCATACCTGCTACTGAACATAATATGGTTCATTGTTCTATCGGTGCGTTACATCAACTGAAATTGGTCAAGGTTAAGTCAATCGATCTGAAGAGGTCCTAGGATTTTTAGTATTTATTCATTGCGAATGAAATATATAATAATAATAATAATAATAATAAATTTATTCACTCACATAATAATATAAGCAATACAATGCGTTATAATAGAAGTAGTATAAGATAATAATGAACACTCCACTAGAACGTCCTATTGAATATCACACGACAGCCATTAATGAAATGGAGAATGGATATCAAATACTAAATTAAATGATATGATGAGTAAATATACTCGGTAAGTAAAATACTTGTTCCGAGACAGTGTAGCAATTAAAAATATAAATATAAAATATAAAAAAATATAGAAATATGGTCGAAGGAAACAACCCTTCTATCTAATCGCAAAAAATTCACTGGAACCCCAGAAGCCAACATTATAGGAAATTTATTCAAATAATGCATGAATTTTATTTTGGTTAAAAGATTGGGACTTTCAGAATTCGAATAATGAACGGAAGGTATTAATAATACATAATAACTCACTTTTATGGATACTGGAAATTTTAAGAGTGGGATGTGTTTTTGAAAGGCATTTTATTACTAAAAAATGTGACAGTAATAGTTTTCTGAGTTTAAAAATTATTACAGTGTCCCACAAACTTTTATTATTATTTTCTAGGTACGCATGAACTATTTTTATTGCAGAAATTGAAAATTTGAAATAATAAATTATTGGAAGGTATTATGACAGAAATATGCGACATTCACAGTTTTTTTTTCGAGTTTTGAATTTATTACAGTAGTCCACAACCTTCTATCACATACTTCTATGTGTGCGTGGACTATTTCGACTATAAAAATTCAGAATGCGAAGGGTATTAATAAATATTTGTCATAATACCTTTTAATAATTTGTTAACACATCCCATTCTCCAAATTTTGAATTTTCGCAATTAAAATAGTTCCTGTGCACAGTGACATAAAAAAGTTAAATACCTCTACTTATAGGTATAAAAAACATAACAATTTTTTTTAATTCAAATTCAACAAAAATACAAAATGTAATAAAATAACAAATATATATGCATTATAAGTAGGTACCAAAACAAAGATTTCTTTCGTTAAAATAAAAATCACAAAATGAAATCCAGTCTCCTGTATTTCTTATTTGCAAACCTTTCAATAACATTTGAAATATATATTTGCACATCTCTATGAACATGAAGTAGAGCTAATCCAACCAACCACACTAACTGTGTGGCATTGTATTTAAAATATGAAGACACAAGATTTAAAAAGAAAAAAAAATCAAAAAAATAATAATATAAGCTGAACACTTGAAAGAATGTAATTTCGTTGAAAAATTATTTTTTTATTGAATTTTGATAATGTGAGGCTATTGTTTATCAAGTAATCTTTTTGGAACCACCGATTTTATTAAAAACCTAATAATTGTTCACAGAATTACTCCATATTCTGTTTTGCTTCCTGGAGCACATTTTACATGTGTACTCGATATAATATCACGCTATAAAATTGTATAAAAGTTGATTATTTTGTCAATTATAAATTTCTGAAGTTAACAAAATATAAATTAAGTAAATAATATCAAATAAATAATGTAAATAATTTTATTTCACATTATTATCAGTTTTATGTCTGACAAAGGCATTTTACAACGAATTAAAAAAAATACGCAATTTGTTTAAAAAATATTCATAAACAAATGAATAAGTTGAATATTTTTCAAAAATTGTTTTCTTGCTCAGAGTTTATTATTGAAAAAAAATATTCCTATTTTTTTAATTGTTTATAATAGTTTTTTTTTATTTTTTAATATTTAAATAATATATTAAGAATTTTAAAATTAATAATTGGTTATTCCCAACCTAATAAATAATAAAAAAATGTTTTTATTAATTATGTAATTGCTTATTCACTCAACAATGTTATAAACAAACTTTGATTGGCACTATTTTATTTTTTTTGAATGGAAGAAAAAATTAAAAAAACAACCATATACGACAATCTGTTCAAAATTTTCATTTTATAATTTTTCTAGAAAATTCTATAAATACATTTTTTTGAACATTTTGCCGTATATGGTTGTTTTTGCTATTTTTTGTAGGTACCATTGAAAAACAAATTTCCAATCAAAGTTTGTTTGTTAAGTAAATACACAATTACATTATTCATGAAAACAAATCTTATTAGGTAGAGAAGAACCAATTATTAATGTTAAAGAAAAAATCATCTTTATATATTATTTAAATAATAAACAAAATAATGAAACTATAAACAATAAAAAAATATATATTTTTTCAATCATAATAAACTCTTAGCAACCTAATGCAAAAAAAAACAATTTTTGAATGATATTCAACTTATCCATTTGTTAATAAATATTTTAAATAAATATCGTATTTTTCTCAAAACGTTGTAAAATGCCTTTGTCAGACATAAAACTGATAAAGTGAAATATCAATAAAAAAAATTACAATATCTACTCGATTTCTCATATTTTGTTAACTTTAGAAATACCTAATTAACAAAATAATCAACTTTTAAACAATTACCCCACCTACAAACTAGTGATCAGAACTTGTGGGATTATGTAATAATTTTCAAACTATTTTTGAGTAATAATGCCTTTGAAAAATTTATTAATACATCCCACTCTTCGAATTCTGAATTTTTATAGTCGAAATGATCCGTGCACACTTAGAAGCTTAGAAGTATGGGATAGGTTGTGGGCTACATTAAAAACTAAAATAAATTGTAAATGTCGCATATTCCGGTCATAATATTCTTCAAAAATTTATTAACACTTCTCACTCTTCGAATTTTCAATTTTCGCAATAAAAATATTCACTTTGCACCTACAAACTAATGATCAGAACTTGTGGGATTCTGTAATAAATTTTTATAAAAAAAACTGTAAAAGTTACATTTTAATAGTGCCTTTCAAAAACGTATTAATACATCCCACATCAAAATCTTAAAACTCAATAAAGAAACGTTTTTTTAGTAATAATGCCTTTTAAAAATTTATTAACACATCCCTCACTCTTAAAATTTCCGGTATACATAAAAGTGAGTTATTGATGTATTATTAAATACCTCCCGTTCATTATTCTAGTTCTGAAAGTCCCAATCCTTTAACCAAAATAAAATTTATACATACCGTATTTGAATAAATTTCCTATAATATTGGTTTCTGGGGTTCCAGTGAATTTTTTGCGATTAGTTAGAAAGATTGTTTCCTTGGACTTTATTTCGTTCGCAATAAATAAATATAAACAATCCTAGGACCTCTTCAGATCGATTGCCTCGGACTGGAAAAATTTCAGTGGATGTAACGCACCGAAAGAACATTGAATATTATGTTCAGTAGTAGATATGAGAGACATCAAAACCTTTATTGATTTCCCAAGAAAAAACTTTTTTTCAACGACGGACTGTCATTTAACCCCTTAGGGATCAACATTTTCTACACGTCAATGATCTGTAATAAATGTGTAAAAATTTTGTCACCCGTCCGATCTCTATATATTGCATATTCTCAAAAATACAGTGTGTGTGGTGCAGCTTGAATCAAAAGCTTGACCACGCCCTTTTCCTGGAAAACGGGATCTGTAAATAAAATTGGTTTGGGACGCAAATTTGTAATAAATGTGTACAAAATTCTGAACCAGTTTTTTTGTGTGCCATAAATGCTGGTGTAGCATTAAGGACATGTTGAATCTGGCATTATATCGAAGGTGAAGGTATTAACTGATAATGTTTGCCCTCATTTTCTATTTTTCTTCACACTATTCAAATTCAATTTAAACACACAATTTGAGACATTTGATGATAGTATATAATTTTACAAATACTTTTTTAATTTTTACAGAATCCTACATAATGCTCCTAGACCTATGGTCTGTATGTGCACAAATCAGAGATATTCATTGGGTATACTTGATTTTATAATAATAAGTCATAACACCATCACATAAATTGGGTGTGAATTACTCTAGGACTATATAGAATCAGATACTATAATAATTCCAAATATGATGAATAATTTTCATATACATGACATCTGCAAACTTTAGAGAACTGTTTACAATTTTTTATAACTTTTATTTTCAGAGGTTAGTGTTAACAAATTTTGGTGCTAAACTGGTTAAAAATCAAAACGTACATCACCGAGGCAAAATGAGTACAGTGCGAAATCCGGGAATTGAGGACAAAAGTAAAAACATTAATTACCCAATGCGAACAGGAATACTTACGAACAATCGAGAGTAATATTAGCTCAAATTCTAAGGAATTCTGGTCTTATATAAACAAAAAAAGAAAGATAATAAAATAGCGAATACCATTAAACACAATATTGAAACTATTACGGATGATCAAGATATATCAAATGCTTTCGCGGATTTCTTTCAATCAGTTTACAACAATAATCCTCCAGTAACCAATGAAATCAATCATAATATAAACCTTCAAGAACTGATTATACAGTGCGGTCCATATGTATGGAATAAATTCATTTTTAGCGTTATTATGTATTTGTTTAAAAAACCTGAAACAGGTCGATTTCTATTGTCAATTTAGAGTTTGAAAATATTACCCCCTTCTTGTACCCCCTCTGAATTATGAGCACACCTTGTTCGAAAGGGATTTTCATTCTCTGTTCAGCAATATTGAGTTTTTCAAATTTGGTGCAATCATAACTGAGAAAATGTATTTTGAAAATGTAAAATTTCGATACTTTACGTAGAATGAAGGAAATATTGTCATGATATTTAGGAAGTATTTTTCAATCTATTTTACAATTAAATTAAATGTTCAAAAAGACCACCATTCACTTCTTGACAATAAGCAAGTCGATCTTGCAATTCTCATACAACATTTTGTAGGACCTCAGGGGTTATGTTGTAAATTTCTTTCGTTATCCTAACTTTTAGATCTGAAATATTGTCTGGTCTATTGAAATATACTTTTGATTTTAAATAACCCCATAAGAAGTAATCGAGGAGTCAAATCGGGGGATCTAGGCGGCCATTCAATCGATCCACGTCTTCCAATCCACCTATTGGGAAAAACTTCCTTCGAATAACCTCTAACAATACGTTTGTGATGCGGTGGAGCTCAGTCTTGTTGGTACCAAATTGATCTATCTATTGCATTTGGATCATTAACATCAGGAAAAAGTATTTTTAGTGTAGGCTGTAAAGTTCATGAAAAAATCTAGATAAACCCCACCATTAACTGTGCCTTCAAAAAAATAAGGGCCAATAATTTTGTTGTTAATGATACCAGCCCAAACGTTAACTTTTTTTAGGATATTGTGACACATCCAATGAGGATTTTCTCGGCTCCAATATCTACAGTTTTGTCTATTAACCGTTCCATTTAAATGAAAAGTAGCTTCATCAGAAAAAACAATTTTGTTTATGAACTGCAAATCTGCTTCCATTCTGCCCATCTTCGGTTCACAGAATTGTTGACTTCTATCAGGACCATCCTCATTTAATTCCTGAACCAACTGAACTTTATAAGGATAGTATTTTTCTTTATGCAAAGCTCTCAATATCGATGATTTACTTACATCATTGTCGGCGGCAAGTTGTCTACTTGTCATATGCGGATTTTCCTCAATCGCTAACAGTACATCTAACTTTTTTTCCTCATCCAATTTAATATTTCGACCGGGTTTTTGAATAGTTTTTACATGTCCAGTTTCACGAAATTTTGTTTCTATTTTGCTAAATGTAGACTGTGAGACGTGTTGACCAGGGTATTTATTATTAAACATTCCACAAACTTTCTTTTGAGTTCTTGTTTTATTACCGCATCCAATCATAATTAAAATGTCTATTCTTTGAGTTTCGGATAAATGAGCCATAGTTAAATCAAATACACACACAAATATTTTTCAATACACTGACGTGTGTCTGCAACTTATAAATATCAAAATAACCGTAGTCTACAAGATTGACATTACATTATTTATGTGGGTTTTGTGAATAATTTTTTTGTGTCTTGAGCGACTTTTTCCTGACGTTTAGCTAAACAGATAAGAAAATACCTGATTACTTCTTATGGGGTTATTTATATATTGCAGATTTAAAAGTTAGGTTAACTGAAGAAATTAAGTGAATTGTGGTCATTTTGAAAGTTTAATTTAAATGTAAAATAAATCGAAAAATACTTCCTAAACATTATGTGACATTATTTCCTTCATTCTACGTAAAGTATCAAAATTTTACATTAAAAAAAAAACTCAGTTATGATTGCAACAAATTTGATAAACTTAATATTGCTGAACAGAGAATGAAAATCCTTTCGAACAAGGTGCCTTCTCATTTAAATTTTTTGAGGAGGTGCTCATAATTCAGAGGGGGTGTAAGAAGGGTGTAATATTTTCATACTGCAAATTGTCGAATTGACAATAGAAATCGACCTGTTTCAGGTTTTTTAAACAAATACATAATAACGCTAGAAATGAATTTATTCATACCTATGAACCGCACCGTGTGACGTTTTATTTAGCTTCTCCTAAAACGGTGACCTGTGTAGCTCTTATACAGGTCTTTTCCCAGCCATTTTGCAATCAAGCTGGGAATTTCTCCTATTTTATTTATCCCCTCCTGTTGGTTAACACATTTTTCTCTCGAAATTTTGAATATAATCAATCTATTACTTTTTGTATATGGTGGCCGTCTATACTTGCGGTATATCTCAATATAATCAGAATTTGAAACAGTAAACGTTCTTGCGCAATATTACTTTGTACCCGGTATTTTAACAAGCAATATAGACCCAGCATCTTCAATGGCATTCATAGTTATACAGTGCTTCTCAAAAGTCCCCTCCACCCCTCTTATTTTTGGAACGATTATACAAGTGAAATTTGGAAACTGAATATTAAAGGTTGTAAATTTCCCTACTAGTGATGATAGATGACGTCACAAGGCCATTGTGACCAATAATTTTAAATGGAACCCTACGGCAAGCGACACCTCTTTTAAAAGGTATCGGAAAAACCTATTCAATGATACTAATTTTGTTTGTGTTTATGGCAGTTTTAATGGCTCATTAGTAAACATTAAAATTTAAATTCCATTCAGTATGATATTCATTACAGATTTAAGAATCAGTATCTACTTAAAGAAATTGCTCGAAGTGACCTCCATTTACTTCCTAACAGTGAAATATCCTATTTTTAAACTCTTCTCGTACTTTTGCAAATGTGTCTGCGGAAATAGCCTGACATTCTGCAACAATAGGTTCAGTGGCGTAAACCTTCGATTTAAAGTACCCCCACAGAAAAAAATCCAAAGGTGTGAGGTCCGGTGATCGAGCTGGCCATTCCATTGAACCACGTCGTCCAATCCATCAACCACGATACTCCTCATCCAAATACCGTCTTACTGCACCGTAATAGTGTGGAGGAGCACTATCCTGTTGGAATGTTATTTCCAAATTGCCGAATTCATCTGGATTATCTTCCAAAATTTCAAGGATTAACGGTTCTATTGCGTTTTGCAACAGCTCCAGATAGGCCTCACCAGTTAAATTAGTATTTAAAAAAAGAGGCCCAACGATGTGGTTTCCCAGGATACCTGCCCAAACATTCACCTTCTGGGGAAATTGGGTATGTGTTTCACGAAACAGGTGAGGATTTGCGTCACTCCAATACCTCACATTCTGTGTATTTACATTTCCATTTAGATAGAAAGTACTTTCATCACTAAAACAAATTGTTTTGACATAGTCTGGCTGTTGGTTAATTTTAGTTTCCATATTTTCACAAAATTCTAGTCTTCGGTCTGGGTCGTCGTCTGAGAGTTGATGAACCATTTTTAATTTGTATGGATGAAATTTGTTTTTTTTTCAACACCCTGTGTACTATACTTCGACTGACTTCACAGGTAGGTGCAACGTGAGTTGTTGAAGAAGTAGGATTAACTATTACTTCTGCCAGTATATCAATTTTTTTCTCATCAAAATTTATGGTCTGCCAGATCGTTTCTCATCATTAATACTACCTGTTGTTTCAAACTTACGAAGAAGCTCCCTTAAATAAGTCCTCGAAACGGGGCGATCGGGAAACCTCTCAGTAAAAATGCGTTCTGCTGCATGAATATTTTGTCCAGTTTCACCAAGAATTAGGATCGCTGCTACTTTATCACCTGAAGCACGTACCATTTCGCTTCTTGAAGCACTTAAACATTCGGCTCACAACAGTTTAACAAATTATTAAAATGTACAAAAATATTAAAAGTACCAAAAGCTGCTAAAACAGTTGAACGTTCGATCAACAATACACAAATTATTGAATGTACAAAAACTTGGACAATTACAAAAACGTCGAATTAGGGAGGCTAACAAAAACGTCAGCTTATTTGACAACTATCCAGAGGCGGAGCTTGAATTTGGAATTTTAGTATTAACTGATTTAATTCATCACAGCTTTGCGTTTTTTAAAAGCGAGTTGCCAAAACTGCCATAAACACAAACAAAATTAGTATCATTGAATAGGTTTTTTCGATACCTTTTAAAAGAGGTGTCGCTTGCCGTAGGGTTCCATTTAAAATTATTGGTCACAATGGCCTTGTGACGTCATCTTTGATGATTTCGTCATCTATCATCACTAGTAGGGAAGTTTACAACCTTTAATATTCAGTTTCCAAATTTCACTTGTTTATGTATAATCGTGTTCCAAAAATAAGAGGGGGGGAGGGGACTGTATGTAATAATTCTTCACGGCGACAAGCACCGCTTATACCCAAAATTAATGCAACCTACAATTGAGAAAAAATTTAAATAATTATGATTATATGTACCTTATAAAGTAAATTTGTTTCATTATCAGCCTCTTGCATAAATGTATTGATATCATTCCTCGATAAAACTTTAGATTTATCCTACGGAACCAATTTTGAAAACTTCCTTAGGTCAATATTTTCTGTAACATTCAAAGTACTTTTCAACATTGAGTAGACACTCCATAATGCAGGTTTTATAATTTTGATGTTTCCTTAAAATAGCATATAATTGGTCATACGTTTTCTCATATACTAACTTGGATTTGGCCGGTACCATGTTAGAAACTATCGCATTTGCTACACTGGACATATCCGAAGCATGAACAAACATGAACAAACTATAAATGTATGACAGTCAAACACACGGCGTGCCAAGAAACCGTTTCTATAGTAACGACAAAGAAAGATGACTGGATGCTGTGAAATTGAATAGGAAGTATTGATTAAATGTTTGTTTTTGTGGAGGAAATTCACTTCTTGACATAAAATAAAGAATTACGTTATTTTTTAACCATGTCATATAGGAAGTATTTATTTATGACATATTTAAGACGATATTTATTAATTCAAATTTCCAGTTGTACAAACAATGTTGTTTGTATTTCGTTTATAAAATTCGTATTTTCATGGCACATTTGAGAAAATTAACACTCTCATATGCCATTAAAAAACACTCATTTAATGCACTTAATGCATAAATAACTATTTTGCCCAATAATACCTTCAGATAACGAAGATCATAAAATATTGTTAGTGGCTTATTTTTTACTCAATAAACAATAACAGGGACCAATTTATTGTATCATGTATACATTGAAGTTTGAGGTAATGTCAACATAAAATCCCAAATTTCGATTGGCAGCTTCTTACTTTACATTAATTTACTCAGCTCTATAAACATTGAAAATTATTACTTTACGTTATACTTTATTGTATTTCTTATTAAATTTTACGTGCTGTATAAACTCACTATTAGTATAGCATATAGTGTGTATTTAGCACATATGATAAGATATCACCTTGTTGTCAGGACTGCACCCCATAAGTGTAGTCGTTTTGAGTAAAAATTATATTAATGATAATAATAAATTCAAAAACAATCAAGTGATAACCAAATAATGGGGAATTCTCCTTCAGACGATAATGAAGTATTTTTCGTGAAATTAAGACTCATCATTTAAACCTTTTTCCCAAAAAGAATTATTTCAAATACTACGTTGATAAGGTAAACAAAGATGGATATATTTTGATCAGGTTAGAAAGGTGCCATTCTGCTTTTTTCTGTTCCATGCACCCCAAAGGAGGCAAGGACCAAGAAATAAAGGAGGAGAACTCAGTTTTTTAAGGTTATGTTTACATTTGGCTTGTAAAGTTGTTGAACAATAATTTATATTTTGCCTTGGATTGTTTTTTTCTAATAACAGTTTGATTTTTAAAATACATAAACATTAAGTGTACATAATTTTGTTATATCTCACCTCTCGAAAAAGGTGGATTGAATTTGATTAATGTCGATCAGAAAACGAAAGCTCTTTTTATCAAAACACAACTGATGACATGGTCGGATATTGAAAACAGATCACATATAAATCGAGCTTAAATAAATATATGAAAACCCCACCATAGAATTCCCCAAAAAAATTTAAAATTAAGGAAATTTAAAAAAAAAAGGATATATACGAAAAACTCTGTGAGAATAGAAATAATCCAAAAATAGAAGAAAAACATCCAAACAACAACTGGAAAATAATATGGCAAAATGCCATGACGAACCCCAATATACCTTCCAAATGGAAAGCAAGTATTTATAAAGGTTTGAACGAGGTATACCCAGTAGGGGAAAAATTGAAAAATAATGGCATAAGTGCTTCCGAATTATGTTCAAATTGTGAGATAATTGACACGTTAGAACATCGATTAATAATAAATACCGCAAAATCTATAGAACAGTACTCAAACTAGCAAAAGAAAACCACTTCAAGAATAGAATAGATACATCAAATAACAAAATGAAAGAAACATGGTCCATAATAAATGACTTGAGGGATAAACCAAAAAAAATAATCGATTCAGAAATACCAATAAGTGCAAATGAAATGAATGATTTCTACTGTTCGATTGCCAAAAAGCTTAACGAAAATACTATAATACCATATGACCCGTTAATACATCTTGAATATTTTAAAAATGAAGATTATTTGATATTATATGATATAAATATTGACAAATTGTTGGAGGTACTAAAAGAAATAATAAATAAAAAAGCAGCTGGCTTTGATGGCATTTCCATGAAAATTTTCGAAAACCTCCCAAGAGATGCGCTCAATACAGTAGTCTCGCTAATAAATCTATCGTTTCGTGATGGTATATTTCCATCTTTTCTAAAAATGACCCTAGTAATCCCATTGCACAAAGGCGGTATTCTAGACGATCCCTCAAATTTTAGACCAATATCCCACATACCGACCCTTGCAAAAATGATTGAAAAACTCGTAAAAAAAAGTCTCAACGATCACGGAATACTTCTACGCATGTTTCGCCATTATGGATGTAGAGGAGTAACTTTGAATTGGTTTGAGTCATACCTCACAGGGCGTAGTCAAATAGTAAAGACTAATGAAATTTCAAGGGCCACTGAGATAGATTCGGGAGTGCCACAAGGATCGGTTCTAGGACCAATTCTGTTTTTATTATACGTTAATGATCTATCCACTCTTAACATTTTTGGTGAACTAACATTATTTGCAGACGATACTACTATTTTGTGGAGGGGTGAGACCGTTGAAGATCACAAAAACGAATATAATCTCCTTTAGATGTACTTCTAGATGTAACCTTAGAAAATGATATCATTGAGAATAAGTATTTCTGGGTTTGAATATAGATAAGAAATTGAAGTTCGTTATAAACATAAAACAATTGAGAAAAAAAAAATATGCCGGTTGCTATGCAATTAGAGTAATTTCTAGAGAGCTTGGAGTATCTACTGCTAAAACGGCATAAAAAGAGCAATTAGAAATCTTTGTAAAATTGGACCACGTGATTCATGCAGGCAACATTTCATAGATAAGAAGATACTGACGACCATCGTTGCTCTTTTCATATTGGAAAGCAATTGTCTTGTAAGGAAACATATTCTGAAATTTGAAATCATTTCTTCTCATTATTTCACATGACAAAGCTCTAGAAATAATTTGAAATTACCCCTACCTTCGTCCTCTCTAATCAAAGATTCATTTATTTATAACGGAGTTAATTTGTTGAAAATATAAACAGGATGTTCATAAAATCAGATGTGGAATCATCTGCGACTGAAAGATAAACTTTAGTCACTATCTTCCATCGTCAAGATAACCTCTTGTGGGGTATTCATGTTGAAAAGGGAAACATTCTCAATTGAATATTGATAGAAAGATTTTTCTGTGAATTGAAAAATCCACGATTAAAATGAAGTTATTTTTGCGAATGTCTAACAGAAACAACTACTTCCCGGCTAAAGCCCGCTGGACATTGAACTACATCTGATAGATATTCTGAAAGGCCTAACTCAAAGAAAAATCTGAAATTGAAAATCTGCATTTTCATTCAGATAGTTATTTGATTTTCTATTCCAGTCTTAATTAAGAACTCATAAAGATGAATGAGGCAAAGAAGAATGTTTTCCAAAAGAGAGAACTCACCAGAGATCATTCGTAACATTGACGCAGGAGAGACATCGCATTCACTAGGTCTTCAATACATTTCTTGAAAATGTTTTTCCCATTTCTTCCGATCTTCCTGATGATCGTGGAAGCGTGAAATAGATTTTCGTCGACAAAAATGTATTGAAGACCTAGTGAATGCGATGTCTCTCCTGCGTCAATGTTACGAATGATTTCTGGTGAGTACTCTCTTTTGGAAAACATTCTTCTTTGCCTCATTCATCTTTATGAGTTCTTAATTAAGACTGGAATAGAAAATCAAATAACTATCTGAATGAAAATGCAAATTTTCAATTTCAGATTTTTCTTTTGAGTTAGGGCCTTTTCAGAATATCTATCAGATGTAGTTCAATGTCCAGCGTGGCTTTAGCCGGGGAAGTAGTTGTTTTCTGTTAGACATTCGCAAAAAATAACTTCATTTTAATCGTGGATTTTTCAATTCACAGAAAAATTTTTCTATCAATATTCAATTGAGAATGTTTCCCTTTTCAACGGAGTTAAGATGTATAATCATTTGCCAATCGAAGTCAAAGATTCTAATGTAGAAATAGAGAGTTTTTGGAAAAATACAAGACCGTATTATATTTTACAAGAATTTTTTGACGATAATCTGACAATAGAATAATTGTTTTGATTATTTTATTTACTTTATTTTATAAACGTGCATGTCTGTGTATTTTCGTTCAATATTTTATATATTTTATTTATACATGTATTTGAAGCTTTGTCAACAAGATTTTAAATTTGGACAATAAAGTATATTTATTATTATTATTATTAACACAATGTGGTCAAGCCAAAGAAATATGGGAATGGGGGAAAAAATCGAGTAAAAACAAATTCCATAACATAAACTTGCAGCCAAAACTCAATATAATGTTCAGTTTGCAGTTCAAGGACACACGAGATTCAAATGTCCAAATGTCTGGGTTTGGCTATGTAATGGGTTGATTTATAATAACTTAGAAAAACGAGGACAAATAGATGAGCTTAAAAACATGCTGAGGAGAGACCGCTATAATAAGATTAAAAGCGGAAACATTGTAAAATTTTCTCAAAAGTGTTTCTTGTTCTGACTGTGATATTAGTTTATAAAATTATATTATAGTATGTATGTTATGTATGTTATCACTAGTGTAAAAAGAATGTTTTAAATAAAGGCAATAAAAAAATATATCTGAGGTATTCAGACAAGTTAGTACAAAACATGCTTTCTTCATAACTACTGGTAAATTCTGTAAATAATTGATAAATATCACTTAAAATTATGATTTATTTTTGTTGTACCTACCCTGAATTGATGAAAAATATTAATCGTAAATAACTATTATAAACAAAAAGTTGGGTTATATTGACAATTGACAAATAACACGTGTAGTTTGTAAAAGTATAGACAACAACGAACAAATATATGTTGTTCTTCTTCAAGCCTACTAGGCGCTGTTGCCAATTTGTGAACTAGAAACAAAGCAATTTAAAATTGAAAATCCCATATTTGAAAAATTAATTTACATGGTTTCTGCAGCGGATTTGAAAAATGTATAAATGAAACTCATAATCATTAAGTTTAAACTTGAATTTGCTGTAGTAACCCAAATTGAGGAGAATTCCCCATTAGGAAGAATAAAAAAAGGAAAATTTAATTTATATCAACACTTTCTATATATACCTCTGCTCAGTGAAGCATATATTCATTTAAAAAATAAGCCATATCATACAGTGAGTGCGATTTGTCCAATTAAATAGGCCTTCAAATCAAAATTTGAAAGTAGTCTGTTTGAGGCATCTTGAAACTATCAGTAACAGTGAATGTGTTTTCAATCCCTGGCAAGGGTTAAAAACATAAACACACGGTTTTTTCAATAATTTAAAACGGTCTTTACATAAAAATGGTTTCTTGATTTTTTCCGCTAGTCTCAAACTTAAAGAAGGGGTGGATTTAAGTTAAGTTGATCTTAATAAACAAAAAAAATAATGAATTTTAAACTTTTTTTTGATCTACTTAAAAAAACAATTAATAATAAAAAAGTTATAACAATTTTAATATTTAAATAACGTTAAGAAATTATAAGATTATTCTCCATCATTCAAAATAATAAATCGAATAGTGCTGTTTCTCTAACGTTATTTAATCATGTAAATCGGCAATAAGAAAATTATAATTTTATTAACAATTTAAAATAAAATATGTCTCTAGAAAATTAGTTGAAATTTTTTAGAGTTAAGCTGGACAAACAATCTTGGGGGAAATGATAGATAATAACATTTAGTTCGACTGTGCGCAAGATGGCTTCTGTCCTACACATCGGACTTATCTTGCTAAATGCGCCGATTTAAGGGAAATCGTCGTATTCAAATTTTGTAAACGGAATCTGGAAGTAGAGATCAATATCTACAATTTGTAAATTTTGGATTTTTACCTAAGAGGTGGGAAATGTGTTGAAAATGTCACTGATGTTGCTCCAAATGCTTGAAAGTGCGTATATTATATTAGTGCATTTAAGTTATTAGCGTGTTTGTGCAAACGTTTTCAGTTATTTAATGATTATTTTGTTTATTAACTATTATATTACATTAGTTAATAGTGTGGATAGTATTGAAAGGTAGATATACGTATTCGTGATAAGTACTTTTATTGGTTAAAGTAACTAGCTTCTTAACAACTCTTCGATTTTTTTCGTTTTATACATATTCGTACATTTTGTTCATTTATAAATAAATGTAAAACATTTTTTTAATATATACATGTAATATGTTCACATACAATGCAATATATTTTTACAAAACAAAATCATGAATGAGAATGTTTATATGACATTTTAAACCGTATTCGAAAAAACTTTTTAACAAAAAATTAAACCGACGAAAAAAATCAACTGAAAAGCAAAAAATAAAATAAACCTTTTTAGTCTAAATGATAATTGAGCTCCTAAACTAATGTAAGTAACTGATTTTGAGTCGGCGCCAAACAAACAATTATCGAAGATCATTATCTATGAAAGAAGTCATCAAAACGCAGCCGTGCATCTCGCTGCCATCATTTTACGCTTCACCTAATTCAATTGCTAGTTTGTTTGGCGCCGACTCAAAATCAGTTACATTAGTTTAGGAGCTCAATTATCATTTAGACTAAGGTTTATTTTATTTTTTGCTTTTCAGTTGATTTCTTCGTCGGTTTAATTTTTTGTTAAAAAGTTTTTATTTTTTTCATTCTTTTGTGGTTTAATTAATTATTTTTTTTTGTCTAAATCTACTTACACCTACTTTATACCAAAATATTATTTACCAGTTAAATAATATGATTATCTACTTTTACTATTTGTTGTAATATAAATTATTTTCGTTGTTCTGGTTAGTTTATTTCATTACTTTGTATATCATTCCATCCTCTCATAAAATATACTGATTTTGACGGATGTGGAACAAGAATAATGTCAGTAGCGATCTGTCATTGTCAACTACGTATGTGTGTGCCAATGTTCACTAGTGAAAAATCAATTATCCCCACCCGTAAGGGTGGCTAATTCCTTTCGAAATCCAAATATAAGGTATACCCTATCTATTAAAAAAAGAATCATCCAAATCGAAGAACCCAGTACAAAGTTATGCCTGATAGAATCGGTTAACGGATCAGAATTCATTGGGTGAGTGATCAATATCCTTCATTTCGCTACCCTTAGGGGTGGATTTCATCTTTTAAATTCAAATGGGACCAAATTCGAAGTACACCCTATCCACTGAAAAAAGAATTATCGGAATCGGACGCCTCAGTAAAAAGTTATGCGTGATCATACATAAAAAAATATGATGAAAAAAAAATATACGGGTCGAATAGAAAACCTCCTCCTTTTTGGTTTCGTCGGTTAAAAAGATCAAAGCACCTATTTCAATTCAAAAATTTTGCATCTACTCGATTAATTTAATGCCATAGAAATATAATGTTTGAAAACTAAAACTAATACGTTTTATAGAAATTTTTAAAGAAGAAGCGCTCAAGATCGAGAACACATCTGTTTGGGAGGGTTCAATTCCCCCATTACCGCTTCTCGACTTTGCCTCGAGCGCACTTTCAAGCGTTTGGAGCAACTGTGAGTGACATTTTCAACACATTTTCCACCTCTCAGGTAAAAATCCAAAATATACAAATTGTAGATATTGATCTCTACTTCCAGATGCCGTTTATAGAATTTGAATACGACGATTTCCCTTAAATCGGCACATTTTGCAAGATAAGCCCTTATATTGTTTATATCGCGATTGTGCAAAAACTACATATCGGAGAGAAACCATCTTGCGCATAGTTGAACTACATGTTATTATCAATTATTTCCCGCAAGACTGTTTGTTCAGCTTAAAATTTATAAAAATTATGAATTTTTGAAAAATGGACTGTTTTTATAGGTTTTCCCAGATTTTCTCAGTGGAAAATGCAACGATCCGGTCGCACAAAAAACCAGTTTGTAGGTTTCTCAATTCTCTACTAAAGTTCCATTCCCTAACACAAAAGGGCCCTTTCAGAATATCTATCAGATGTAGTTCAATGTCCAGCGTCCGGCTTTAGCCTGGGAAGTAGTTGTTTTCTGTTAGACATTCACAAACAATAACTTCATTTTTGTCGTGGATTTTTCAATTCACAGAAAAATATTTCTATTCAATATTAAATTGAGAGTGTTTCCCTTTTCAGTAGTACATCAGATTATTTGCGTCTTTATTTAAGTGCGAAAATAGCCTCTATTTTATCTCTATTGGTTGGCCCATAATTATATTTTAGCAATTTTGTGTTTCATTTCTGCGAAAACTCGTGTAATTGCAAGAATTTCCTGTTCGTTTATAAATCACGAAAAACCCAGTAACATGAATCGAGCCATTCACATTCCATATAATGAAGCATATTTTGCCCGTCAAGGACTCTTTTTCAAATGAATGAAGCCATCCTTTTTGTATTCGAAAAATTGGTGCCTATTCACACAATAAGCAGGTAGCTTTTTGATGAGGTCATTAAACAACAAAACAGCCTGATGCAGTTGATGTTGGTTAGGATAGTTTTGAAATGAATAAATAATAATCGATGCTTGGCTATTTGTCAAGGTGAAGGTGTCTCAATGGATTTCGCAAAGCTATTAAAGAAGAATCGTAATAAATGCGATTACTTCCCGGATGTATTTTATATTTTGTTTCCAAATGAAATTCATCAACATCGACGACTGTACAAATATTTCATTACTTTTCTCTCAAGACAAATAAAATTTAAAAAACAATCACTTGACGTGTTTTCAGGAAAAATGTATTGCACGTCAGCCATTCTGAAATATCTAGCGTATAGAAAAACAGTAAAATAAGATCCATCAGTGTACCTATGCCTTGTACATAAACGTGGAATATTTCCGTTATATTCATTTTTCATCGTGAATTAAGCCAAAGAAAATTTGTTCAGTGGGTCAGTGCAGTATTTATGAATTTACAAAGTATCTGTCTAATTCCACTCCCAAGTCGGCGCCCATGATCGCCCTAAGCATCTGGCCTAAGGGCCAACACTAGCCGCTGGCAAGGAGAGAACGAGACCAGACACCATCGAGAGTGAACGTTCACGCGAAAGACCTTTTTTCACATTTATTGTTTTCATAGTTAGTTGTTCATGTTTATCCATTAAAGAAAATAATTGCAACCAGCGCGTTCATATTCCACTACAAAATTCTACATGGTCCTTCGAGCCGGATATTCAAGAAAGTGAAAAAAAACTGTTAAAATTGGAATCATCAACTTCTGTGAAAATTCTAAATCACAAGCACAAGTTCAACGGCAAGCAGTCCAAAGTCGAATTTCGTCTGCCGTTCCTGTAAGTGTTCCAGTTCCACAGTCCCGAAACTTGGGTGTCTCCGCCGTCCATATATAGCGCTTCGAAGGCTACTTCACTGGTCGACTGTACTGGCTCATGCTGTATTCCAGGTATCTTTCCCTTTTTTTCCTTTCTTGACCGCATATTTCATTTAAAATATCATTCACTTGCATCTATTATTGAATATAGGTACAACTACGGTGTTTTATATAACACTATCTCAATCAGCAATTCGCGATTACTAGATATACGCATTCAGATAAATCTATCCTCAAGCACAAAATGCCTTTAGGAAATGAAGTTGAAATTCAAATAAATCTTGACAAGTGCAAGAGGAAGCGATCATCGATTAAATCAAAATTAACTTTATTCAGAAACTTCGTGAATAACATTGAAACCAAATCGAACAATGCAGATTTCATTTTTCCTGTGGATGAATTAAAGTTACGATTATCCCGGACTGAAACTTTGTTAAATCATTTCGAAGATATTCAGACTGAAATTGAGTGTCACGTCGATGACCTTCAGGATGAAACGGCTTATAGGGAACAATTCGAAAATGAATATTTTGAGATTATTGCGAAAGCTGGAACTCTTTACCTAAGCAGAATACCATAGGCGCCGAGTCTCGCAGCGTAAATGGGGACAATTCACGGGATTCGGTTGTGAGGTCCAACCATTCCCATTCACCTGTTGTTAATCAAGCCGAAAATAATCAATTGCCCTCCGGAATAAAATTGCCTACAGTTCAGTTGCCTAGATTCGCCGGCCATTATGAAAATTGGCTAGAGTTTCATGATTCGTTTCAGTCGATAATTATTCAAAATTCGAACATCAGTTCAGTTCAAAAATTCCACTATCTCAAATCGTCTGTCAGCGGTGCAGCACAGAGGGTTATTCATAGTTTACCAGTATCTTCTGAAAATTTTACAGTGGCGTGGCAAATGTTATGTGAACGGTTCGCGAATAATGAATTGTTGGTTTATAATCATACCAAATGCATCTTTAACTTGCCAAAAATCATGAAACAATCGTCTTTCAATATTCGGCAATTAGTTGACGGTTTACAAAGCAATTTGCGCTCACTTGATTCATTGAAGCAACCGGTAGACCAATGGGATACATTATTAATTTTCCTAATCGTAGAAAAACTTGACTCGGATACAGCTCGTGAATGGGAATCAAAAAAGGCACCAGAGGCGGCCTTGAAAGATCTTTTGCAGTTTCTTAAAAATAAAGCTGATATTTTAGAAAAAATTGAAGCCAATCAAAGTGTCAATGCAAATAAGGAACACAATCGTTCCGAAAGAAAATCTTCCACAAGATCACTAGTTTCATCACAAGGTTCATGCCTGCTTTGCAAATCGCTTGGTCACAAAATAAATGCCTGTCCGGATTTTCGCAATTTGAGTATTTTTGATAGAGCGGAACAAGCTAAAAATTTAAAGGTTTGTTTAAATTGCCTGCATCCTGGTCACGTAAATACTCATTGTAAATATGGTAAGTGTAACAAATGTGGCAAGAAGCATCATACACTCATTCATTTTGATTCCTTTGACGCTATCCAATCTGCTTCGCCAAGTCCCAGTCATTCGGGCTCGCATAATCAACCCACGCATGTGCTTTCAAGCAGTAACCGGCAAGACAATCTAGTGCTCTTGTCTACCGTTATAGTTCGAATTCAAGATAATTTTGGTATAGCACACGAATGTAGAGCCCTTTTGGATAGTGGTTCCCAATCTAATTTCATTTCTTCCAAACTAGTTAGTAAATTAGGTCTTTCCAGGGAGCGTACTGATATTTCTGTGATCGGTATTGCTCAAACTTCTTCATTCGTGAACTATAAGTGCAACGTTTCGATTCGGTCACTTCATTCTTCATTTTCGACGTCACTTATGTGTCTTGTCACTGAGACCATCTGCAGCCAGCTTCCAGGTTGTCATATTGATATATCTTCATTACATATTCCAGGAAATATTCAATTATCTGATAAAAACTTTCATATTGCGTCTGATATAGATCTTTGATAGGAGCAGGCCTTTTTTATGACCTTCTTTGTGTAGGTCAGATGAAACTGGGACCACAGAAACCCATTCTTCAAAAAACGAAACTGGGCTGGATTATATCAGGTCCATTGCCCCAGAATCAAACTCCTCAAAGGGTTCACTGCAACCTCCTCTTAAAAAATGAGGGTGATGAACTTTCACGATTTTGGGAGATAGAGGAAGTTTTGGGTGCCCGTCTTTATTCCAAGGAGGAAAATGAGTGTGAAGAGCACTTCAAATCCACTCACAAACGAGATCCAGAAGGTCGTTTTGTTGTTTCAATACCTCTCAAGGAGTCTGTCGAAAGGTTAGGTGAATCAAGGTCCTGTGCTGAAAGAAGATTCTTCAGTCTTGAGCGCAAGATTCAGCAAAACCCAATATTGAAGGAAAGATATATTGAATTCATGGAAGAATATGCATCAATGGGCCACATGTCTCAGGTCAATGATCACCATTCAACCAACTACTACCTCCCTCATCACGGAGTCTTCAAGGAAGATAGTCTCACTACTAAACTTCGTGTAGTGTTCGACGCCTCCAGTCCCACCACTTCAGGTATATCATTCAATGATATCCAAATGGTCGGACCAGTTGTTCAGAATGATCTTCTATCGATCATTCTAAGGTTTAGACAACACTCGTTCGTTGTGTCGGCGGATATCGCAAAGATGTATCGACAGGTCTTGGTTTCTCCTTCTCAAAGGCATCTCCAACAGATCCTATGGAGATCCGACCAGTCTAAGCCCCTTCGAACATATTCTCTGAAAACTGTGACATATGGTACTGCCGCAGCTAGTTTCCTTGCTACCAGATGCCTGATTCAGTTGTCGCAAGATTTTTCTGAAACTTTCCCGAAGCTTCTAATACTATTGCAAATGATTTCTATGTCGATGACCTATTAACTGGTTCTGATTCTATCTCTGAACTCACTCTTCGTTGTCAACAAATTATTCACATTTTATCAAAGGGCTGCTTTCCTATTCGCAAATGGGTATCTAACGATCCTTCTATATTATGTGGCATTCAGCAGTCAATTTCTTCTTTGGATGTTGCTCACTCATTTGCGCCCGATGATAAAACCAAGACACTGGGCCTTCATTGGCACCCAAAGTCCGATTCACTCATGTACTCTATTCATCCGGGTCTCTTCCAAAAACAATCTCTAAAAGGTCCATCCTTTCGGGTATTGCTGAATTTTTTCCAACCAAGGTTAAGGTATTACTCCAGCAACTTTGGCTAGAGAAGTTAGGTTGGGATCAGTCAGTTCCCCTCCATATTCATACAGATTGGCTCACCTTCAGGGATCAAATTTCAGAGCTAAACAATCTTCAGATAAATCGCAAGGTCAAGTTAGACAATACCATTTCCATTGAAATGCATGGCTTCTGCGACGCCTCTGAACTGGCTTATGGTTCCTGTATTTATATCCGCAGCAGTGATCAACTCCGCAACATTCATACTCAGCTGTTGTGTGCCAAGTCCAAAGTTGCCCCGCTTAAGAAAATCACTATGCCACGGCTTGAGCTCTGTGCTGCTTTGATACTTAGCAGGCTGTCTGCTAAGGTTCGTGAATCTCTTTCTCTAAGATTTGATAAAATCTTCTATTGGTCAGATTCCACGGTAGTTCTTGGATGGCTTAAAATTTCTCCTCATCTTCTAAATACGTTCGTGGCAAACAGAGTCTCAGAGATTCAATCATCTACCGAAATCTCATGCTGGAATCATGTAAGGACAAACGAAAATCCTGCCGATCTCATTTCTAGAGGAATCAACCCACTAAAATTGAAATTGTCCAACTTTTGGTGGCACGGCCCTGAATTTTTGTCTGCCTCTATGGACATTCATCCCTCTCAAGCGTCAGATGTCAACATCGAACTTCCGGAGCTAAAGAAGCCCAAGGTGATATCTCTAACCTCTACAGCAGTCTTCAAATTCCCCTTTGAAAAATTCTCAAACTTTACTCGTCTAAAACGTTCTTGTGGGTATTGTCTCAGGTTCATTCACAATTCGTTAGCTCGCACAAAAGGCTTGGAAAGGAAGTTCGGTCCGCTTTCTATGGAAGAATTAGAGTCTGCACTGATTTGTCTACTAAAATTCTCTCAATCTGAATCCTTTCCATTGGAGATCGAGAACTTATCAAGGGGTATTCCCCTTCCCCGCAAGAGTAGACTTTTATCTCTTCATCCATTCATTGACGAACATGGTATCCTCAGGGTGGGGGGCAGGCTTAGACACTCTCCCTATGAGTATTCAAAGAAACACCCTATAATAATTTCGGCGCATCATCAGTTTGCAAAATTGCTGTTCAGCTATGAACACACAAGACTTCTTCATGCTGGGCCCCAGCAGTTGCTCTACTCAATACGTGAGTCGTACTGGCCCATTCTAGGGAAAAATCTTGCAAGGCAGACGGTTCATAAGTGTGTCAATTGTTTTAGAGCTCAGCCAATCTCTAAAAACCCTCTGATGGGGGATCTTCCTGAGTCACGAGTCACGCCCTCTCTTCCTTTCATGAATACAGGGGTAGACTATGCCGGCCCTTTCACGTTGCGAGACAGACGCGGACGGGGTTTCAAAACTTATAAGGCTTATGTAAGCCTCTTCATATGTTTATGTACGAAAGCCATTCATCTTGAGCTGGTCACCGACCTGAGTAGTGACGCGTTCATTGCTGCACTCAAGCGATTCGCGTCGAGGAGAGGTAAACCTCAAAAAATATTCTCCGATAACGGAACAAATTTTATAGGTTCTAATAATCAATTATTAGAACTTGGTGCATTTCTCAGTGACCATAGTAACGAGATCGCTACTTCTAGTCTTTGTCAAGAAATTTCGTGGCATTTCATTCCCGCTTACTCTCCGCATTTCGGTGGCATATGGGAGGCCGGGGTGAAGTCAATGAAAAGACATTTAAAGCGAGTGCTAACGGAGGCGCTTCTTACTTTCGAGGATTTTCAAACCATTTTAGTGCAAGTGGAGGGTATCTTGAATTCCCGTCCTTTGACTCCGCTTACCTCTGATCCTTCAGACCTTGAACCCCTGACACCTGGACATTTCCTAATCGGCCGCTCTCTGACGTCGATCCCAGAGCAAAACTTCATGGACGTCCCAATGAATCGTCTCAGTCACTTCGAGAGGCTTCAACAACTGCGACAACATCTCTGGGGAAGATGGTCAGTTGAGTATGTCTCGGAACTCCAAGGCCGACAAAAATGGAGAGATAACAAGTTCCAGCTGAAAGTGGATGACTTGGTTTTGATCAAAGAGTCCAACCTGAGCCCTTTGCAATGGAAGCTTGGTAGGGTTACTCAATTGTATCCTGGTTCCGATGGTATCCCACGTGTTGCCACTCTTCGTACTGGTAAAGGTGATATCCGGAGAGCCATCGCCAACCTGTGTCCTCTGCCTCCGCTCCACGAAGCTGTTCCCGCTGAAGCTGTGTTGAAAGACCACTCTTTCAAGGTGGGGGGCATGTCTAATTCCACTCCCAAGTCGGCGCCCATGATCGCCCTAAGCATCTGGCCTAAGGGCCAACACTAGCCGCTGGCAAGGAGAGAACGAGACCAGACACCATCGAGAGTGAACGTTCACGCGAAAGACCTTTTTTCACATTTATTGTTTTCATAGTTAGTTGTTCATGTTTATCCATTAAAGAAAATAATTGCAACCAGCGCGTTCATATTCCACTACAAAATTCTACAGTATCTGTGCACTTTTTCCATGGGATCCACAATTGGCTAACGAGTGGCAAATTAAACTGAAAATAAGAAAACCGATTTCCAAATTCAAGAATGTTTGTAGTGAACACTTTAGGCGATAAGTTTTTTCCTGTAATACAAAAAAACATATACTAAGTAGCAAAAACATTTTTGTTGTGTATTTTTTAGACATTTTTAGACACAAGATGAGAAATTGACGAGGCTTAAAAAAGATGTTAATTCCTAGAGGATTCCTGGAAAAAAGTCAACCTCAAACGAGGATATTCAGACTTCTAATAGAGAATGGTGCGAAACATGTTTTGACGTAATGTATCTTTGTTTGTTCCAATGCTGTCTCTTACCATATCTTCTACGCAGGTAGCGAAATTTTATGTGGTTCCAATCTTAATCCAAATGTCCATTTTAGTGTCTTCTAGTCACTCCATGGGTATGGAGTTGGCTAAATATTTCGGTATAAGTAAATTTTCTGGGAAATCTTTTCTGGTGAATTGTTGCCAATTATTATTTATGTACAAAGGTTATTTCAATGTTTATATTTAGTTATATTGCTTCGAGAGGATGAAAGGGTATTTAAATTACCTGGAAAGGTCAAATATTATCCCAAAGTGCCCAGGGACGAACCGAAAGGAAATTGGGGGGGGTAAGGAAATAAGTGAATTTTGCCTACTCACTTTTAAGACTTGAAACCTGTAAAGGACTAGGCATAGATATAAGGGGGTTTCTAGGCATCGATAGAATTTGCTGAAATTTTAGTTTGTTACACCTGAGGTATATTAGATTAATTCTACGCGACCTCGATAGCAATTGCATTGGTTGATACAGGGTGCAATCGAAACTTTCTATTTCTTATCATGTAATAAGCAATTTTAATATAATAACTTGTAATTCGATTATCATAATGCAAAATTGAGGGATGCTTACATGTCACCGTATTTAAAAATTTAATCCACCCCCATTTCCAGCTAAGATATTCCATTGAAACGCTGAAATGCAGATTGCACAAAACATGATTTTTGTGTCACCATAAAAAAATTAAATCAGTCTCCTCATAAGGGTAGTTCATACTTGCCATTTTTCGAGAAACATTGTTGAGCGAGGGTTTCCGTTGAATATATTTCATTGGAATGGTAGAAAATGATTGCATAAAACATATTATTTGTGCCACCATAAAAAAATCCAATTAATCCGCTCATGGGGAGAGTTTATACTTGAGATTTTTGGAAGAACTTTTCTGACGCTGGAATATATTATTCGTGCCACTATAGGGAATATTCACATCAGCTATATACCTTGTAAGAGTAGTTTATACTTAAGTTTTTTCGAAATACTGCTGACCGAGGAAACAAATATTAGAAAATAAACTATATAATAAACAATTCAGTCTCATTATTAATATACTTAAAAAAATAAAATGAAAATAGAATTCCAATATATACATCCAATTGAATTATGTATTTTGCAAAATCCGCATAGAAAATAAAATATATATATATCAGAATTGACCGGTACAATTTCAATCTTATCAATTTTCAAAAAATAAATAAATGATGCAACTTGAACAGACAATGGTCAATCTTGACGACGATAGTCACATTTATGAGGGGACTAATGCGAATTTTTTCTATGGTGGCACAAATAATATGTTTTGTGCAATCATATTCCAGCGTTTCATTGAAATATCTACTGGATACCTCCGGTCAGCAAGTCAGCAAGTTCTTAAAAAAATCGTAAGTTTGAACTACGCTTATGAGGGCGGTGATTTGTATTTTTCCTATGATTGGACAAAAAATATGTTATGTGCAATCATTTTCTACCGTTTCAATAAAATAGCTTCACCAAAAACTCCCGGTCAGAAAAGATTTTCGAAAAATCACCTCATATGGATTATCCCCCCTCCTTAATTGCACTCTTTCAGTCCTACCTACGGGATCGAAAGCAATATGTCCAGCTCAATGGTTTTAAGTCTGCCGAATACAGTGCCTCTTCCGGTGTTCCACAAGGGTCAAATCTGGGACCGCTGCTCTTCAATATCTTCATTAATGATATTGCAGATGTTATAAATGTATATTTCCTTTTGTATGCTGATGATCTAAAACTATACTGCCTTGTGGAGAACATAGGTGATTGCGAGAACCTCTCACAAATTTAAGACGGGTTGTAGAATGGTGTATCAAAATAATTTCACAAATCCGGATAAATGTAAAGTTATGTCCTACAGTTTGAAAACGAATATCCTAATCTTTGATTACTCAATAGAAAACGTTGCCTTTGAAAAACATTTATGATCTTGGCGTCACGTTTGACACGCACTACTTTAATAAGCATATTGATAATGTTGTATCCTCCTCCTGTCGTATGTACGGATTAATTGCCCGTACAGTAGTGATTTTAAAGAAACCTCGACCTTAAAAACTCTATTCTATTCTTTCATAAGATCAAGTTAGAATATGCTTCAGTTGTGTGGAGTCCCTTTTATCAATATCATATAGATCGAATAGAAGCAACTCAAAGACGATTTCTAAAACTGCTAAGCCTAAAAACTGATGGCATTTATCCACCAATAGGCACAACTCACTCTGAATTACTACAAAACATAACTTTTTCAGTCTCGAAAGAAGGCGTGAGTATTATAGTGTAGCAGTAACCTATAAAATTATTAAAAGTATTGTTGACTGCCCAACATTATTGGAAAAGTTTAATATTTGCATTCCCAGAATCTCTTCCAGACACCCGAGTACTTTTTATATAAATACATCTCGCACAAATGTTCTGGAAAATTATCCGCTCCATACCATGTGCAAAATGACAAATTCTATAAGCGATGATCTAGATGTATTCAGTTGCAAATTGTCAGATCTAAAATTCCACTTTCTACAATAACCATTTTGTTACCTCTTATGAAATATAAAATGTGTATGTGCTTAATATTCATATAAAAATCTGTGATGTATTCATTATATTCTGTTAGTTCCTGCTCGGTAATTGGACTTTGTCCTGTAGAGTATTGTATTACAAATAAATAAATAAATAAGAGGAAGCTGATTTTGACCCATTTCTATCCCATCGAGGATTGCCATGATTAAACAAAATATTTTAATTTTATTTGCATTGTTAGTCAAATACATGACAGTAATAAAGTGCAAACAGTATATTGAAAGAGTACCGTTCAAATAGAATAATGGTGAACTGCACTGTAACACGAGGAGTCATGTTTTTCATAAAATTTTTAAGTATATTAACATGAGACTGAGTTGTTTTAATTTATTTTCTAATATTTGTTTCCTCGGTCAGCAGTTTTTCGAAAAATCGCAAGTAGCTGATGTGAATTTTCCCTAAAGTGGCACGAATAATATGTTTTGTGCCATCAATCCAGCGTTTCAATAAAATAAATTCATTGGATACCCCCGGTCAGCAAAGTTCTTCCAAAAATTTCAAGTATAAACTACCCCCATAAGGGGGTTGATTTATATTTTGTCTATGATCGGTCAAAAAATATGTTATTTGCAATCATTTTCTAACGTTTGAATAAATTGGAAAAAATTTCACGAAAAATCGCAGGTATAAAGTACCCTTATGAGGGGGACTGACTTAATTTGTTTATGGTGACAGAAAAATATGTTTTGTGCAATCTACATTTCAGCGTTTCAATGGAATATCTTAGCTGGAAATTCCCGGTCAGCAGAATTATTAGAAAAATCACAAGTACAAACTACCCCTAAGTGAGGGAGGATTGAATTTTTAATTTGGTGGCATGGAGGCATCCCTTCATGGATGTCAATTTTGCATTATGATCTTGATAATCGCATTACAAGTTGTTATATTAAAATTGCTTACGCTGTATGTAGGTGTAACATACTAAAATTTCAGTAAATTCTATCTGCGCCTAGTCCTTTCCACTACAAACTCGGAGTTATATATTTCCAACTTCAAACTCAAACTACCCATTTTTCATTCTTAGTTTGAGTTTCGAGTTGAAGTTGGAAATTCCGAGTTAGAACTGGAAATTTCATTTTCCAAATGAATCTTGAAATTTCCAACCAAATTTCGGAATTAAATTTTTCGATATCAAACTCTAAATTATCTACTCATCAGTCTGAAAGTTGAGTTTGCAATTGGAAATTCCTAGTTTGAACTGGAAATTTAGTTTTCCGACTTGACAGTTAAAACTTTGAAATTCCGACTACAAACTCGGAATTTTGGGGGCGGGGTGAATTACACACATCGGGACAAGTGATACTAAATAAAAGCTTGTCAAAATGGCAGCGTCCCGTTTTCTGTTTTCTAGATACATTATTAATCCTGTTTCTAAATGGATATACACACTTTCTACTAATTTTGAGACATAGGAATGACTTACAGGAAAGTATTTGTATTCTACATAATTTAATTGGAAATTACTTCGAAAAATATATACTGCAGCGTCAAATTCATTATTAACTCATTTTCAAGAGATCTTTTAGGTTGAGCGTAAACCCATTTCGAAAAAAAAATTATTACCCTGTTAGTGTTTTAGCGACGGCAGTCTTACCTAAAATATATATTCGGCTCGAAGTGGTCTGGTTAATGGCAGCTTTTGTGGATAAAATAGTTTTGCAAAATGTATATTCCAAATCTGACACGGAAAATCAACATAACAAATTCATTTCCCCTACAGTATTATAAATAAAGTAGATTTAAATAAATAACATCATCATAAAATAGGTAAACTCAATATTATCTGTCCCACCAGAGACGCTTCTGAAGGATCTATCGCAAAAAATTCGAGTTTCCATATTTTTTAAGCCTGTCTTCGGTATTTGCCACTCTTTATTTTCAGTCAACAATTCTGGCTTGACCATATTTACTTGGATAAACCGCTACTATCTTCCCCAATGGCCAATTATTTCGTCAAAGTAAGTGTTCACGAATTCATCTGACATATATTTGGAAAATATTTCGCTGAATGAGGCGAATGAAAATTTAATCTTCAATTGAAAATAAATATGTTCGACGACCTCAATGTTTACCAAATAAAAATGTTTACATATTTATTCATTAGAATTTAGAACAATATTACATTACATTATTGTTACATTATGTTCTATGTTCTATATCCAGTGAGCTGCACGAAAGAATATAAAAACTGTGTGTGCAGTAACTCCTAACTTAACAATGAATATATTATCTATATCTTGAAAATGATTATGTACTTTGAGAGATATTCTCCAGTATGTACAAAAATCTCTCAAGCATTATATATTCAAATTGCGCTTATCTTAAGCTAAGTATAAATTAGAAAAATTCTTACACTAAGTCTAAATCTAAATTAGAAGGAAATTAAAGCAACACGTAGATCAAATTAAATTCAGCGAAAATTAAACTCAAACCTGCTTTCTTTAATCCACATATCAATCTTGAGCTTATTTCTTTTGTATGTTTTTGTTTTCAATTGCAGGGGCAAGGCATTAAAAGCCTTTGGACCAATAATATTTATGTGCTTTTGCATGGCTAAGTGCTTGACAGAGGGAAGTAGTACATTTTGTTGAGATGCATTTCTCGTGTTTATTTGGTGCTTTAATTTCAATTTATAGTAAGGCCTTTTGAGCATAAATCTGAGTATTGATTTAACATGTAGTTGCTCCAATGTAAGAAAATTATAGTTTTCAAACAAGATTTCGGTTGATAATCGCTTATTTTAAAAATACATTACTTTAATCACATATTTCTATACTACAAACAAAGGTTCCAATACTGTGTTACAGGCACTTCCCCAGACCACTAGGCCATAGTCTATCACCGACTCAACAAGATAGTAATAAACCATTCTAAGAATCTTTCCCTGTAGCACATTTCTTAGTTCATAAAATGTATATATGAGTTTTCTTATTTTACCTACTACATACAAAACATGTGTTTTCCAAGTGAAATTTTCATCAACAAATACTCCCAAGTATTTAAGAGATTGCGTTCTTTCTACTTTGTGTTTGCATTTACAGTCCTAGTACAACCTGAGTCATGAATTCTTAAGCTTGTGACATCGGTAAATTTACTCGAGTAAAGCCGAAGGCTATAAACTTTGTTTTTTGCACATTTAGTGACAATAGACTGTACCATTCTTTTATTTTTGTTATTGCAGTTTCTGCTTCACTCAGAGTAGCTTCCCAAGTTTCTCCACTAACAATTACTGCAGTGTCGTCCGCAAAACAGAAAACGCTCCCTACGTCAAGTAGTGAGAGAATAACATTAATATGCAGGTTAAACAAAAAGGGACCAAGCACTGTACCCTGTGGCACACCAAATCCCAACTCTAGAGGATTGCTTAGACTACTGTTTATTCTTACACGTTGGGATCTATTCGTCAGGTATGATTTAAACAAATAATTCGCTACTCCTCTAATGCCCATATTGTTTATCTGTCGAGTAGGATTTTGTGTGCCACAGTGGCCTTGGCTAGATCTAGAAATATTCCTATAACATTTTAACCATTGTCCAAACTACTAGGTATTTTTTCTGTAACTTTGCTTAACGCGTCTTCTGTGCTGGTTTCCTCTTTAAATCCATAATGATTATCAGATAAAATAGCATGTTTATTAAGGAACTCAGCCAGTTTAAACTTAAAATTCTTAAGGTCGCAGGTCGATGTACTACAAATGCCACCAGACAAAAGAAAATAAATAAATCCCGATGCAGGTACACGACAGGACCTTCTCACTCAACCTATTGTCAATTCGGAAAAATGGCCTGGAGCGCTGACCATGATGTTTATTAATATTAGGTACCACGTTTTTATTAAATCTCTTTTCTTTTCTGTTTGTCTGTTGGGTACAAATTTCGCAATTGATTTTAAACTAACTTCCCAATGAGCTAGAGACTTGAAACTTCAGACATGACTCAGAACTGAATGACAATGCAATATTAACTCGCTTTCTTGTCTGTCTGTTTGATTGTTTGTGATAATAATATTAACACGTTGATTCCCATATGAGTCACAAGTGATACACATCCATGCTTTCTTCCTATACTAATGAGATGTCAACAGATTCCTGTGATATCCTATCCAGTAACGTTACTATAGTGTAACTTCTCAGATTTCCTTTTCACGGACCTGTGTGAAAACAGCAGCTAAAAGATAGCAGCCAATTTGCCGAAGATTGCCGAACGATCAGTGGCGTCGGACTTAAAATTTATTTGGGGTTCAGCGAAATGTAAAAAGTATTATCCTCATTTTCTCCTTCACAAAACGGAAAATCGAAATACTCATGAATTACTTTAAGAATGATTCCCAATATTACAGAGAGGTAATTCTAAACAAAAGAAATGGAAGCTAAAACTGCCAACGAAAGTGGAAACATATTATTCTTCCTTATACATAGAATAATTTCGGTGAAAAAAAAAATTGCATTACTTGCAGAGGGGTAAAATACCAACCCCAATTTAAAAAAAAACTATTTCGGGGTTAAGACCTAAAACTGCCCCAACGAAAGTAATAACAGATCATTTTTGACAATGCAGAGAATCAATTGGCGTTGAAAAAAATTCTTGCATTACTTGCAGAGGGGGTGAAATACCAACCCCAATTAAAAAAAAAACGATTTCGGGGTTAAGACCTAAAACTGCCTCAACGAAAGTTATCACAGATCATACTTGACGATGCAGAGAATCATTTGGTGTAGAAAAAAATTCTTGCATTACTTGCAGAGGGGGTAAAATACCAACCCCAATTTAAAAAAAAACGATTACGGGGGTAAGACCTGAAACTGCCCCAACAAAAGTAATCACAGATCATACTTGACGATGCAGAGAATTATTTGGTGTAGAAAAAAATTCTTGCATTACTTGCTTGAGGGGTTGGTATTTCACCCCCTCTGCAAGTAATGCAAGAATTTTTTTCCACACCAAATGATTCTCTGCATCGTCAAGTATGATCTGTGATTACTTTTGTTGGGGCAGTTTCAGGTCTTACCCCCGAAATCGATTTTTTTAAATTGAGCTTGTTATTTTACCCCCTCTGCAAGTAATGCAAGAATTTTTTTCGACACCAAATTATTCTCTGCATTGTCAAGAATGATCTGTTGTTACTTTCGTTGGGGCAGTTTTAGGTTTTAACTCCGAAATCGATTTTTTTTTAATTGGGGTTGGTATTTCACCCCCTCTGCAAGTAATGCAAGAATTTTTTTCCAGACCAAATGATTATCTGCATCGTCAAGAATGATGATCAATGAATACTTTTGTTGGGGCAGTTTCAGGTCTTATCATCGAAATCTATTTTTTTTTAAATTGGGGTCGGTATTTCACCCCCTCTGCAAGTAATGCAAGAATTTTTTTCGACACCAAATTATTTTCTGCATTGTCAAGAATGATCTGTTGTTACTTTCGTTAGGTCAGTTTTAGGTCTTAACCCCGAAATAGTTTTTTTTAAATTGGGGTTGGTATTTCACCCCCTCTGCAAGTAATGCAAGAATTTTTTTCCAGACCAAATGATTATCTGCATCGTCAAGAATGATCTGCGGATACTTTCGTTGAGGCAGTTTTAGGTCTTAAACCCGAAATAGTTTTTTTTTAATTAGGGTTGGTATTTCACCCCCTCTGCAAGTAATGCAAGAATTTTTTTCAACGCCAATTGATTATCTGCATTGTCAAACATGATCTGTTATTACTTTCGTTGGGGCAGTTTTAGGTTTTAACCCCGAAATAGTTATTTTTTAAATTGGGGTTGGTATTTTACCCCCTCCGCAAGTAATGCAATTTTTTTTTTCACGCGAAATGATTCTATGTATAAGGAAGAATAAATGTTTCCACTTTTGTTGAGACAGTTTTCAGCTTGGCACATTATAATCCCACCATGATGCAGAATTATAATTTTTTTGATTAAAAGGTATTGGGAATCATTCTTAAAGTAATTCATGAGTATTTTACGATTTTCCGTTTTGTGAAGGAGAAAATGAGGATAATACTTTTTACATCTTCGCTGAACTCCAAATAAATTTTAAGTCCGACGCCACTGATCGTTCGGCAATCTTCGGCAAATTGGCTGCTATCTTTCAGCTGCTGTTTTCACACAGGTTTTTCACGGAGTATTTCATATGATCACGGGTGATACACTTGGTACATAGGGGAACCACAGAGTGATCTGTTTTTACTAAATCCTCGTGCGACTTATAATGAATTAGAATCTGAGGTGCATACCTAATAATGAGCTGAAATTTTGATTTATTATAGAATATTTTTTATATTTTTTTTTGTAGATGAACGACATATCAATGGTAATGATGAACGTGTCGAGATTAACAGTGAGGGTTCAGATCGAGTGTCGACCCCTGAAGAACCTTATCTTCGCATGAATCAGAATCATTTGAAGACTCGCCCAACGATCAAGTTGCACCCGGCCATTCCGACAGACAAAATCAAAGTGATGAAGGAAATAACAAATAACTCAGATTTGGGCTCAAGAAGTAGTCATGCGGGCGGAAATAGGATTATCTCTGAAAAAACATTTCATTATCGATTTTTCTCCAATTTGTGTTTTTTTTTATTGAATCATATAAGCGATATTATCGTTTTGTAGAGATAGTTTGCACCGCAATACCAATTAATATTTCTTAGATGAATTCTAGACGATAAAGTTAATATTTTTAGAGAAATGAATTTTTAATGGTTCGAAAAATCTCAAATTTGGGTACTTTTGACCCATGAAAAATATATTAAAAAAAATATATAATTTTTTTATACAATAGTTAGGATATTCTTAAGAGATATTTAAAAAAAAATCATTGTTTATACCTGTTTTTTTATTGTTAATTTCGCGCGCTCACAATTTGGACAGGACAACGTCTGTCGGGTCAGCTAGTGCTCTATATAATCAACAATTTTGTCACAAGAACAAACAAAGATCTTGAGGTTTTATACAAAGAGTAACCTTGAAAAAATAAAAAACAAAAAAAACGGAATCTTTTCATATACATATCCATATAGGTATTTTTTATTTCATTATTTTTCAATTCATTTGAATGTTTTTTCAAAACATTTAAGTGCTTACCAAAATCTTTTTATTATTTGTATATATTTGTGATTCCAAAAAATGTTCAAATACCATTATATCTTATTATTGTTAATATAAATGCATAAATTACTATGATAACAAAAAAATAATATAAACTGATAAAAAAGTAATGTTTCGATTCATGCTTAAATAACTTTTGTAAAATTGAATCCAGAAAAAAATGTGTTAAAAACAAATTGTAGACAATTTCATTATTAATATTGCTCTCTTTAACATTCTTGATAAAGTTAATAGTTTTTAAGATAAATGATAAATAATAATTCAGGACACAGAGAGGCCGATGCAGCGCATGAGTCGGAGAGAGACGGCGATACTTAAAGGTAAGCGACGCATACTTGTGAGCGCGCGAAATTAACAATAAAAAAACAGGTATAAACAATGATTTTTTTTGAATATCTATTGAGAATATTATTAACTATTGTATAAAGAATTAAAAAAAAATTATTTATATATTTTTTTTAATATATTTTTCATATTTTTCGAACCTTTAAAAATTCATATCTCTAAAAATATTAACTTTATCGTGAAAAATCATAGGATCTTTTGTATTTCAATAAAGAATATAAAAAAAAATTGTCCGGTTGGAAAATAACAATTCCTTGCAATTGTTTAAACAATTTCGGTTTAAACAATATGGCACGGAGTTGCCCCATGGCAACATGCATTTATATCATCAGTAGGGCAATTTGAAGGGGATCGCATAAAAAAATTGAGGTAGAATAGTTTTCGGTACTCATGCGCCGATTCCTCCTAGTCTATTCTATTTTTACAAGCTTTTATTTAGTTTCACTTGCAAGTGAATTTTGACCGACTTCTAGTCGTCCGATTAATTTGAAATTTGGCAGGTGTTCATAATTCCGGTGACAATGCATTAAGGAATTTTTGTTAGAGAAAAAAAAATGGCGGCTCTTAGATGGCGGACGAGATTTGTAATTATGGTCCGATTCGATTCAAAATTGGTAGATGAGAATTTTCGGGGTCAGAGATTATGAAATGATTGCCAAAATTCATAAATTCAATATGGCGGCCCCCAAGATGGAGGACGAGCTTTGTGATTATGGTCCGATTCGATTCAAAATTGGTATGAGGGTTTTCGTTCGGAGATTATATTTTTGTCAAATTATAAATTCAAGATGGGCAGATGGGGACGAGTTTTTGATATGGTCAATTTATTCAAAATTGGTGTGGAGTTTTTGTGGAGATTATTTTTTCGCAAAACTTACAGGGAAGAGACCTTGTTTTAGATGGACGAGTTTTGTGATTATGGTCAGATTCTATTCAAAATTGGGGTGTCGGAGTTTTTGGGGTAGGAGATCATGATTTCTTTCAGCTCAAAACTTACAGGGAAGAGACCTTGTAATGACGATGCTAAAAACTAACTAAAAAGCAAAAAATGAAATAAGTGATAAAAAACCTTTTTGAAGACAAGCTTTTATTTAAGTCGTGTACTGAAACGTGTAAAATAAGGAAACTTGTCTTATCTAAATTCTGTAAACAGCATCTGGAAGTGGAGATCAATATCTACAATTTGTATATTTTAGATTTTCACCTGAGAGGTGGGAAATGTGTTGAAAATGTCACTGAAAGTTGCTCCAAACTTTTGAAAGTGCGCTCGAGGTAGAGTCGAATAGCGGTAGTGGGAGAACGAGCCAGCGGATATTAGTCCATATAAGTTATTAGCGTGCTTTTGCATACTTTTACAGTTATTTAATGATTTAGTTTTTTTATTAACAATTATATTACATTAGTTAATTAGTGTTGCTAGTCTTAAAAGGTAAGTATACGTATTCGTGATAAGTACTTTTATTGGTTGAAGTAATTAACTTTTTAACAACTGTTCGGTTTTATACATGTTCGTACATTTTGTTCATTTATAAATAAATGTGAAACATTTTTTTCAATACATAAATGCAATATGTTCACATACAATGCAATATATTCACTTACAATTATTTTTCAATAAAAAAAATAATGATAATGTTGATATGACATTTTAAACCGTATTCAAAAAAGATTAAAGCTCCTATTTTCATTCATTAAATTTTGCATCCACTCGATTAAAATGCCCTAGAAATACACTAAATTTAAAGGATATTAATGCATATTTTTGTTTTTATCAACACTTGTAACATTTTTCTATTATGTTAAACTTTCATCAGTTAAATCCTCCGTTGGCTCGTTCCCCACTACCGCTACTGGAGTCTGCTGTTCTTCAATGATTTCATGATGGAATGTTTCATTATTATTTCTCCAATAAATGTGATTGAAAAATTCGATTTTTGAATATTTAATGATGCATTTGGTCCTGTAGGCGTATAAATGATACGAATTCTGCAGCAATGTGTTTCACCTTGGATTTGTTCGTCTGACTGTATCGAGATGTAACATTTTTGTTTGGAATCGTGGTTAATTTTCATTCGTGAAAGTGCGACTGCCTTTAGACTTCTACAGGTTTATAGACTATTTAGTAGTCGTACTCTTCTAGCTTATGGTGCCAGCTAGTAAGTCTACTACCAGGGTCTCTGATAGAGAAAAGCCAGTCAAGAGTAAATGGTCTGTAATTAATTTGAATTTTCGTCCGAAGAAATATGGACTGATACAAATGTTGCGAATGCACTGTCGGCAGAAAAATATTGAAGACCTTGAAATTTTATTTGATGGAAATCTTTTGTGCAATACACACAGTGAGATTAGAGTTTTAGGAATATCACTGGACGAACACCTATGTTGGATATCCTATTGTCGACAACTGTCTTCCAAATAAAAAAAAGTTGTAATTTTTGACACAATTTCTTGTTAAAAAAAAATCCACAAAGCGATTTTGCTGTGGCCGACACCGGGTTTTTATCTACGGATTATCTTTCAAAAGGTAGTACAGATTATTTGCGACTTTATTAAAGTGTGAAAATTGACTGTTTTTTTTCTCTATTGGTTGGCCTATCGGCTACGCCTCGGCTATGAAACATGAAACACCAGCCGTGTCATTAAATCTTGTGCTATGCTGCCTAGTAAAACAAATAGCTATTATATTCTACTATATAGACCAGGATCGATAATTTTTGAAACCAAAAAAATAGTAGGATGAAACCCATTGAAAAAGGAAGAGAATATAACAAAAATGAAAGGAAAAATAATTTATGGGCGATCTGAGGTCGGGAAGTGGAAGGGGGTGAGTTTTTAAGGGTAAAACTACAAACTACAAGTCCTATGGAAAAAAGTTGTAAGTAATAAAAAGATCTACAACTTTTGTATTTACACTTTTTTCACATAACCTCAAAATGTATGTGAAAAATTCAAATAACCAAGTTTTCGGGTTTTTATTTTTTTTTACAAAAAAAAAATTGTCGAAATTTGGTGAAAACTTACCTTTTTATGTCCCAAACACAGTGTAATTTTTTTGATCTAAAACATTTATTTTTCACCTTACTTTGACTTGATATCGAATTAAAAACTTTTTAACAAAAAATTAAACCGACGAAAAAATCAACTGAAAATCAAAAAATTAAATAAACCTTAGTCTAAATGATAATTGAGCTCCTAAACTATTGTAAGTAACTGATTTTGAGTCGGCGCCAAACAAACAATTATCGAAGATCATTATCTATGAAAGAAGTCATCAAAACGCAGCCGTGCATCTCGCTGCCATCATTTTACGCTTCACCTAATTCAATTGCTAGTTTGTTTGGCGCCGACTCAAAATCAGTTACTTACATTAGTTTAGGAGCTCAATTATCATTTAGACTAAGAAGGTTTATTTTATTTTTGCTTTTCAGTTGATTTTTCGTCGGTTTAATTTTTTGTTAAAAAGTTTTATTTCTTACTTTTCATTTCCGTATTTCGTCGGTTTAATTTTTTGTTAAAAAGTTTTTATTTTTCAATTTTTTGTGGCTAAAATCTACCAATTACTACCTACTTGTTTTTTGATTACTTCCAAAATACTTACTTACCCACCTTACTTCAACTATTACCAGTTAAATAATATGATTATCTACTTTTACTATTTGTTGTAATATGAATTATTTTCGTTGTTCTGGTTAGTTTATTTCATTACTTTGTATATCATTCCATCCTCTCATAAAATATACTGATTTTGAATGAACAAGAATAATGTCAGTAGCGATCTGTCATTGTCAACTACGTATGTGTGTGCCAATGATTACTAGTGAAAAATCAATTATCCCCTATTTTTCTACCCGTAAGGGTGGCTAATTCCTTTCGAAATCCAAATATAAGGTATACCCTATCTACTAAAAAAAGAATCATCGAAATCGAAGAACCCAGTACAAAGTTATGCCTGATAGAATCGGTTAACGGACCAGAATTCAGAGGGTGAGTGATCAATATCCTTCATTTCGCTACCCTTAGGGGTGGATTTCATCTTTTAAATTCAAATGGGTCCAAATTCGAAGTACACCCTATCCACTGAAAAAAGAATTATCGGAATCGGACGCCTTAGTAAAAAGTTATGCGTGATCATACATAAAAAAAAATTATGGAAAAACATAAAATATACGGGTCGAATAGAGAACCTCATCCTTTTTGGTTTCGTCGGTTAAAAAGCACCCTAATTTTCAATCGAAAATTCTCCCGTCAAAATATCAGCTTTTTTAAAAAAGTCGGTGGGCTTTTTGTTCGTTGAAATCTCTACTTTCTGATGGTGTGAAAAAAATATACATTACTATGGTAAATGTTCTCAGAAAATGCAAAAAACGAAAAAAACTCGAATCCGAAATTTTTTTTTAATCATTATGTACAATTTTGAGCTATTTATTAAAATTACACTTTAATTACTCGAAAAACGTAAGATTCCATGTTACATTGATAAACAAAAAAATTACAAATCCATAAAACATAAAGATTGCAAAAAACATGCGAAAATAGTTGTTCTAAATATTAAAGATAGGATTTAAAGGGGATTTCATCTAAAAAATGTGACTGCTGCAATTTTTTTCAGTAAAAAAGTTGATTTATTAAATTCTAATTACATTTATGTCATAGAAAATCTCATAATATATAAATATAGATGCAAATCGTACTATTGAATTTAGATACTTTATACTGATTACGTTATTCATTATATTTTTAAATTTGTTATTTATCTTGAATTCTAATCACTTATCCATTAGTTTTTGTCTCTTTGATGGCATTTCTTCATCGTTAGATTCGACAAACCTTCCGGATTCTAGTAGATCTTCGAAATCTTCAAGACCATCACCGTCTTCGTCTCCAATATTATTTCCAGTCTGCATTGGTTCTTCATCCACATTTTCATCTGAATCATTAACTTCCTCGTAGGTTTTTTCTTCCACATTGGAGCATTTTTCAGAACCATGACAATTTGAGCATAAATTTGTGCACTTTAAACCATGTTTTCGGCAGCCACATTTCACAGCTGCAGCAAATAGTTTCGAGCAATATTTCCGGAATTAATTCCTTTTCTGTAAATTTGGGCATAATGCCACGTTGATGTTGCTTCCAGCCCCAATTTTTTTAGTTTTTTTGCCTTTTTTTACCATAGTAATGTATATTTTTTTTATACCATCAGAAAGTAGAGATTTTATCGAACAAAAAGCCCACCGACTTTTTAAAATTCTGAAATTTTGACGGGAGAATTTTCGATTGAAAATTAGGGTGCTTTTTCGATATTAAGTCAAAATAAGGTGAAAAAATAAATATTTTAAATCAAAAAAATTACAGTGTGTTTGGGACATCAAAGGTAAATTTTCACCAAATTTCGTGAAAAAAATTTTTTTTTGTAAAAGATAAAAATAAAAAACCAAAAACTTGGTTATTTGAATTTTTCATATAAATTTTGAGGTTATGTGAAAAAAGTGTAAATACTTTTTTCCATAGGACTTGTAGTTTTGCCGGAAATCGAGATAAACCGTTTTTTACCCTTAAAAACTCACCCCCTTCCACTTCCCGACCTCAGATCGCCCGTAAATTATTTTTCCTTTCATTTTTATTATATTATCTTCCCTTTCCAATGGGTTTCATCCTACTATTTTTTTTTTCACTTTTTACCATTTTCAAAGGCTTCAGCCCTGGTCAACTAACCGTATGCTGAGAAATGCGACGGTCAGGATACTTAATATTGAAGATTTCTCATACCTGCTTCTGCGTTCTTGTTTTATCACCACATTCTAATAATATAAAAATTTCAATTCTTTGGGTGAGAAACCGAAAGACATCAGCGATAAATAACTAGAATGACAAGTTTGCAAAGATGTAGCAAATAAAGAAATTTAAATAGGTATATAATTTTTTCTGGTGTGGTACTTCTTGCTTTATGTTGGGTATTTTGCCACCTGCGTGTCAGAAAAAACGATACATTTAAATTGAAATAAATCAATTAGAAAAGTCAGATTTGACAGATATTTGGCACATAGGCATAGTATATAGAATACATTTCAAATACATTTTAATTTTTTTTTATGGAAAATATACAAAATTAAAAAAAAACTGATATTGCTGGATAGAGAATTAAAAACACTTTCAAATGAGCTATCACACGGATATTTTCTCGGAATAAGGGAGTATATGTATTTTTTATTTGATTCTACGTTTCGATATTGTTTATGTCATCTTCAAGTAAATTCTTAAAAATAATATAAAACATGTAAAGTTAAAAACATAATACGTTACATAACATCAAATACGATTCATATTCAAAGATACATTCAAAATTTACAATATACAGTTATTCTTTCATTATTTCGTGTTCATGTTTCACGATTGGAATGAACGTTGTTGAATGTCTGAGATTGCTGGTATCGTGTTTGTTTTATCTGTTATCGTTTTTTATTTATTTTTTAAAAACATTGGAGTGTTCGACATATTCACTTATAGTATGTGGGCTCTATTGTTATAATTCATGCAAGATTGTTCCGGGTAAAAATGTAAAGATCAGTTTATTTTTTTCTTTTATATTTTTTGTTGTGGAGGGAGTGTTTAAAATAAGTTATTGTAGATTTGTATCTTTTTTTATGTGAATCATTTCTAGGAAATTTCTAACTTTTGGATTTTTTTCTTTTGTCAAAATTTCAACGTTGTCAAAATCGAATTTATGTTGATTCTCCTTCTCAATTTTAGACAATGCTGTGATGCCCGTTTTTGAATAATTGTGGGCTTGAATTCGTTTCTGTAGGTATTGTTTGGATTGCCTATATATATACTTTCGCATTCTTTTTGGTATTCTATATATGGTGTGGGTTTGTTTATTTTTTGAAATAGTTTGCTGATTTTATTGGATAATTTTTGTACTATGGTAAGGGTAAATATTTTGTTGATTTGTTTTATTGTTATAATTATAAATAGCATGTATCCTTTTTTTAGTCGTTTTTTCACGAAGTGATTTGGGTAGTTATTTTCTTTTAGGATATTTTATATTTTTTCTAAATAATTTTTTCTGAATTTTGGGTGGGCATGTTTTATGGCTAGGTCAGTTAAGTTCTGAATAACTTTTTTTTTAAAAGCTAAGTGGTGCATTTGACAAGTAGTTTGTGTAGCGATGTGATGAGTTGGGTTTAGTGAACCAGTTTGTGAAAATTTTCCAAAATTGTTATACATTATATGTAGTTGCATCGATAAAGTGTATTTGTTGGTGGGTTTATTTTTCTACTGTAAATTTTAATCTGGGGTGACAGTTGTTAAATTTTTCTAGAATTTCATCAAGTTTGTCATTAGGTATACAAGTTAGGCAATCATCTACATATCTTTTGAAGAAGGCTGGTTTAAATGTTAGTGAGTTGATGACGTTTTCTTCTACATACTCTATTACGAGATTTGCTATGATTGCTGCAATTGGAGAACCCATTGCTATTCCAAATATTTGTGAATAATATTTGTTCTTGTATGGAAAGTCTGACAAAGTTCAATTCCTTTCAGAAATTCTTCCAATGTTAATGTCGTGAGATTTTTTATTTCGTGCCACCTTTCTTTTATAACGTTTATTGCTAATTTTGTTTAAATGTTTGTGTATTCTACAAATTCCCAGGAATATTTCACGTAGTAATCATTTTTTCCATTAATATTAGTGAGAATTTCTGAGATAAATTTTGATAAGTTGTATGTTGCTGATTGGATATTGCTAACAATAGGGCGCAGTGAAATTCCTGTTTTGTGCAATTTGGGTAACCCGTATATTGTTGGTAGTTGGGCGTTGTGTATATTTAATTTGTTATTTATTTCTTGATTTATCATTTTTAATGTGTATATTTAATGTGTTCTTTGTTTCTTGATTTATCATTTTTTATGTGACCAATTAGTTACCAAGTTATTCAATTTTGTTTGGAGTTTTTCTGTAGGGTTAAATCTCTTTTTTTTGTACGTGGTTTCATCATTTAGCATACTTTCTAGTTTTTGTTGGTATTCACATTTTTTCATGATCACTGTTTTGTTAATTTTAGCTGCTCTCAGTATGAGTATGAGTTTGATTTTCATTTGTTTGAGAGGAGATTCCTGCTTCCAAATTAGCAATTATTGATTCCGTAGGAATGTCATTAGTGACATGGTTGAAATTTTTACCAAGACTCAAAGTATATAATATTTCATCGGGTATATTTTTTTCCGTTAAATTTTTATTCAAATTATTGTGATTTATTTTTTTGTTCCTTCAGTGATTGGAAATATCTTTCATTGTTAAGATGTTGCTTATCTAAGAATTCATTCATATATATATATATATATATATATATATAAATTTAGATATAACGACTGAAAATTGGTATGAACAGTGGGGAATATATATATATATATATATATATATATATATATATATATATATATGTCCCAGTATACCTGTTCCAATGAATTATCTCAGCCATTTCGAAAGATAAAAATTTGAAAATTTCATGATCTTCAAGTCGTTCAAGGAACCTTCAACTGAGAAAAACAAAAATTGAAAGTCTGACTCTGACTTTTTATTTCAAATAGCACCCTGTATATTTTTTGCAATTTTGTATTTCTATTAAAATTTTTCCAATTTTTTTACATTTGATTTGATGGAGAAAACGTCAATTGAAATTTGAAATTGAAAGAGTTGCAGTAGGCTACGATATTTTGTGTAAATTGATAATTTATGAACAATTATACCTTATTTTTATAACGAGTTGCATACAATATTTTTTCTACGTTCATGCAAAAACCAAAAAATGTTTCATCTAGGTGGCACTAAACTGTAAAAGGAAGACATTGTTTGCTTAAATCTATCTGCTAAAAGTAATACAAAAACATTTTGTGTAATTCAGTTGATATTCGAAGGAACTAATTTTATTTTTAACAAATTGCATTTTCTAGTAATTTTATAGTCCATTATGTAATGAATATGATTGACAATTATATGAAACATGCAACTATTTAAAACGTAATACAATCTCACAGAAAATGGGCTAAATTTGCGTCGATTTGAAAGTTTATGTCTGTCATGATGACAGAACGCTATATAGTAGAATGACAGATGAGTTCAATAAAGTCTCAGTGCAATAAAGAACCACCAAATAAAGTTTTGTATTTTGCATGAACGTAGAAAAGAAAACATTTCTCACTTATAATCGTCATCAATAAAAAAAACCTTCCTCAAGTTGAAATCAACTATGTATTTTACCGAACGTCAAACGAAGAATGAATAGTAAAAGAAACAAAAAATTACAAAGAAAGGGGGCACAAGAATATAATAACTAAAGCATATGTTCGAAATGTTGACCAACTGCTTCTACACATCTTTCAGCTCGTTAGAGTAGTTCACGCGAAGTAACACTTCTCAACACCTCATCATTAAGGGGTGGCTCTACATTCATTCCTTATTTTGTTTTTTAGATTTTCCAAATCATTAGGAGGAGTCTGGTACACACGATCTTTCAAATACCCCCAAAGGAAGAAATCCAGCGGTGTTAAATCTGGAGATCTTGCAGGCCATCTTATCGGTCCGTATGTGCCGATCCATCTATCTCCAAATGTTTCATTTAAATGATTCCTTACCGCTATAGCATTGTGGGGGGGTGCACCATCCTGTTGAAAATGAATGTTTCTACGCATATGTAAAGGAATATTTTCAAGAAAATGAGGAAGTTCATCCCGAAGGAATTCTAGGTACCTACATTCGACCAGTTAACGTACCTAAAATGAATCCATCAATCATGCCGCACCATACATTGACTCCCCAGATAACTTGAAAATTAGTTTGTCTTAGCCAGTGTGGATGATTTTCCGACCAATAATGACAATTATGTCGATTTACATTTGCATTATTATGGAAACGACTCTCATCTGACCACAATATCGAGCTGATAATACCATCTTCACGTGCCGTAGCTAACCAAGCAAGAAACGCAAGTCTCCTCTCGTAATCTGTGGGTAGTAATCCTTGATGCAGATGAATTTTAAATGGTTTGAATTTGGCAATTTTGAGAATGCGCTGAATTGATGAACGAGAAATACCGCTCTCCTGTTCTATGTTTCTAATAGAGATATGGGGATCAACAACCACTCTTCCTAAAACTGCAACAGTATGCTCTTCGTCCGTAGCATTTTTTCTTTTAAAGACAGTACGCTTTCTATGGAATGATCCACTTGTTGCCAAATTCGAAGCCAAGCGTGTTAAATACATAGCGCTTGGCATTCGTCTATCAGGGTATTTCTCTCTGTATGCACGTAAAGGGCAGCCCGACGATTATTTTCGCATTTTCCATAAATCAGTATCATATCCAATTTCTCTTGATTACTGAAGTTATCATCATTTTCACGGTTATTCATTCTTGAATGTTGGTTTCTCTGACACGCACACAACTATTGAGAATTATTAACTGTCAAAGTTATAAACAAATGTATTCAAATGTTTCCATGGCACACTAAGGTTTTCATTTAAGAATTATTAATTCTTCCAGTTCTACTACAATTCTAATAATTTGAAATTTGAAGTTCTCTTCATTATCTCGAATGCAAAATTGTTCATGAATTATCAATTATTATTGAAGTTAAAATCAAGATTACACAAAATATCGTAGCCTACTGCAATTCTTTCAATTTGAAATTTCAATTGACGTTTTCTCCATCAAATCAAATGTAAAATACAAAGTGTGATACATCGTTGGAAAGATAATTTTGAGTAGAAATACAAAATTGCAAAAATTATACAGGGTGCTATTTGAAATAAAAAAGTCAGAGTCACTTCCGGTCAAACCGGAAGTGACTTTCAATTTTTGTTTATCTCAGTTGAAGGTTCCTTGAACGAATTGGAGATCATGAAATTTTCAAATTTTTATCTTTCGAAATGGCTGAGATAATCCTTTGGAACAGGTATACTGGGACACCCGGTATATATATATATATATATATATATATATATATATATATATAGAATTTGTAGTTTTATTTGCTGACTGAATACGAATTAAGTGATTGGTATTTGGGTTATGCAGCAGGCCAATAAGTGTACTCTTTTACACGGATTCCAAGCTTTCGATAATATTTATTATCATCATCAGGGATGCTACAAAATAGGAAGACACATAGGAATATATAATAGAGAAAAACAAGACATTCATAACTTACAGTGTAAGTGAGGTTATGCGGCGATGATGTTAAAATCATATATAAAGTTATATGAACAAAACTGTGTATACAACTCACAGGAATCAACTACAATCCACATTACATACGTTAACAATGTATTCTTATGTTGAGAATTATGAATCGTGTTTTACTTTGAAAGGGTTGTCAACTAGACATGTGAATGGATGAATTCTCAAATAGACTGACACAACAGATATAGACCACTGGAATTAGTATTACCAAGTGAAATTTACAACGGCATGGAATATTTCCATATATAGATCCAAATAAAAGTTTATTGACTATTGAGAATTTAGATGTGTGAATATAGGATGATGTGCATTGAAATAATCAAACTATGTTATTAGCATTCATGGGGGTAATCTGCTGATTCAACCTCACATTAGGATTGTCTACAAAAATTAAATAAGAGTAAATCTCACTCAAATGATTTAAATCTGTTTTTTTATTTAGAGGATTTTCTGCCTGTGAAATGTGAACCATCTCTAAAAAGAGTCTCTTGGTAGTGTTTCTTTCGTTGGATAAAATTTTTACTGAGTTATAATCCATACAATGTCCTTCCTTATAGACATGTTCACTTAGTGCACATCTCTCCGGGTGCAGTCTACTGTCACTTTTGTGTGCGGTGATGCGGTCCTTCAACTGTCTGGACGTTTGTCCTATGTACTGTTTATCACAGTGTTGACACGGTATACAGTAAACTACATCCGAACAGCTGGTGCATGGGGTCTTGTCTTTCAATTTTGAAAAAATTCTACTAAGAGGTAAAACATTTGTATTAGCTATTTTAATGTTTTCTGAAAAAGACTTGAAGGTTCTGGACAGTCTAGATGTGATATCTTTGATTAATTCCTTAAGAATATTTTATATAATACTTCATCCATAGAAGACATAACCAATGCTCATTCCACCAGTCAATATGCAAATTGCAGAACCCTCTCAAACATATTTTTATACCTCTTTACCTTTTATCAAAGATATCACATCTAGAGTGTCCAGAACCTTCAAGACTTTTTCAGAAAACATTAAAATAGCTAATACAAATGTTTTACCTCTTAGTAGAATTTTTTCAAAATTGAAAGACAAGACCCCATGCTGTTCGGATGTAGTTTACTGTATACCGTGTCAACACTGTGATAAACAGTACATAGGACAAACGTCCAGACAGTTGAAGGACCGCATCACCGCACACAAAAGTGACAGTAGACTGCACCCGGAGAGATGTGCACTAAGTGAACATGTCTTTAAGGAAGGACATTGTATGGATTATAACTCAGTAAAAATTTTATCCAACGAAAGAAACACTACCAAGAGACTCTTTTTAGAGATGGTTCACATTTCACAGGCAGAAAATCCTCCAAATAAAAAAACAGATTTAAATCATTTGAGTGAGATTTCCTCTTATTTAATTTTTGTAGACAATCCTAATGTGAGGGAGAATCAGCAGATTACCCCCATGAATGCTAATAACATAGTTTGATTATTTCAATGCACATCATCCTATATTCACACATCTAAATTCTCAATAGTCAATAAACTTTTATTTGGATCTATATATGGAAATATTCCATGCCATGTTGTAAATTTCACTCGGTAATACTAATTCCAGTGGTCTATATCTGTTGTGTCAGTCTATTTGAGAATTCATCCATTCACATGTCTAGTTGACAACCCTTTCAAAGTAAAACACGATTCATAATTCTCAACATAAGAATACATTGTAAACGTATGTAATGTGGATTGTAGTTGATTCCTGTGAGTTGTATACACAGTTTTGTTCATATAACTTTATATATGATTTTAACATCGTCGCCGCATAACCTCACTTACACTGTAAGTTATGAATGTCTTGTTTTTCTCTATTATATATTCCTATGTGTCTTCCTATTTTGTAGCATCCCTGATGATGATAATAAATATTATCGAAAGCTTGGAATCCGTGTAAAAGAGTACACTTATTGGCCTGCTGCATAACCCAAATACCAATCATTTAATTTATATATATATATATATATATATATATACATACATACATACATACATACAGTGCGTTCATAAAGTGTGGAAACGCTCGATTATCTCACGAGTTAATTATTTTCGGAGGTAAATCTCGGAAGGTTTAAAAATTTTTAATCTATTTTTTTTTAAATAATATATTTTTTAATATTTATTTCATCATTTATTTTGCTATGAATACCTGAAAATGACTCAGTAATTAGTTCGAGTGTATTTCCAAACCTCAAGTATGCTAAGAAAACATCTGAAAGCTCTTAGCAACCAGACAATAAGTTCTTAGTTAACATTGCATATGACATTATTAAATTGATTTGTTGTGTAGCATATCGATTTATTAGTCTTCAATATCTTTCTGAAAAATATTAACCTAAAAGAAATCATTTGAAATTACGATATAGGTTCTGTCAGAAAAACAGCGAATAAAAGTTTTGATGATCTTAGGTTACGGCGATCGTAAAAGTATGCGACATCTTTAATGAAAAAAATATCCTGATCAAGAACCAATTAGCAAATCGACATTAAGCAAAATACGGCAAAAATTTAATGAAATTGGCAATGTTGAGAATAAGACTACAAGTGGCAGTCCTACCGTTACCGATGACACTCATTTAAATGTATTACTTGGAATTGAAAAAAATCCTAATCGTTCAATTACATCTTTATCTAGCAACAATGAGATGTGTCGTGATGGTGAGCAGAAAATTCTACGAAAAGTCAAATTACAACCATATAAAGTTAAACTTATACATGAACTTAATGAAGACGACTTCAATAGACGCATGAAGTTTTGTAAAAATATGCAAGAAGTGTGTAATCACAATAATGGTTTTGAATTGTATGTCTTATTTTCCAACTTTTTCATTGCTCTTACCCCAATATCCCTATATATATTGTAATGTTAGGAAGGACCAGTAATATATTTTAAAGATGAAAAAGAAATAATTTCTTTAAAAAAAACACAAAAATAATAAATATTTGATAGTTAGTAGTTCATGAGAAATTGTTTTACATTTTTTTGAGATTCTATTTTCTTTGTGAAGCCTCTGTATAACATTGATAGGTAAGTATATGCAAATACCATAATGCAATCATTTTCTTGCATTTTCAAAAATGATTACAACCTATAATTGTTTAAAATATAACAAAAAGTCTAGATTTACAAAATTATTCTGGATTAAATGTGATCAACAATAAGGTTGAAACATACAGTATATGAAATTGTATCTAACAGAAAATAGCCAATAGAAACTTCTTGATGACAATAGCCAATCAAAACAGAAATGGTATCCAGGTGAAGAAAAAACAAAGCCGAGAAGAGATTGAAAAAAGCCAGGTACAAAAATTGGAAAGAAAGAAATTTAGGATTTTATTAATGAGAAGGTAGTTTTTCAACAATAAAAAACCAATACAAACTCTGAATAATCTCGACACAAAATAAACAAGGATAAAAGAAGATTACCTTTTGGGTTCTCCAGATGAAAACTTGTCCAAGCTGATTTCGTGGATTTTGGATGGTTCCATTTGAAATGGTGAGTTCCTGAGAGGAGTGGATGAAACAGGAATTCAGATTATGCCAGGTATTGCATCAGCGACATTCCAGTTCCAGGTATAAACTCTTTTAGTGCACATCACAAACTGAATCACTTCACAAAATAACTCGTATATCTGAAGAACTCTATGATTTGGTATTGAACTATAAAAGAATTCTTCCAACTCAAAAGAAAAAAGTGAGGTTATGTTTACATATCCATCACTGTTTTCATTATTTTATGAAAATTTGTCAATTTCTCATAGTTATAAGTTATTTATCGCAGGCCAGGTTAATATAAGTTTTCCTGAATGAAGGAAATAATTGTTTTTGATAATTTTTGGTTTATTTTCCACAATGATATGCTAATATTTTACTTATAAACACTGAACTGAAAATAGTTCGAGTGACATCAAGACAGGCAGTGGCTCTATTGCCAGTACCGACTCCTGAGGCGAAGGCGTACCAACTAAGATTAGTCGTGGTGAGAAAAAGAATAATAATTGGCAACAACGTGGCGAGAAAACAGTAACGTTAGCTGGCAATTATTATTTCATAACAATTAGCTACTATCATATCACAATATAACAATTGGCTTCCCATCGCGGAGCTGAATTGCCTACATAAGTATTAGAGGTATACCAAAATCGAAATCAAAATATTTATACAGGGAGAAAATATTTGTGGGGCAATAACAATAACGTGGGGAAAAATTAACAACAATTATTATTTAAAAGCTATTATTATTTCAATTTGTCTCCCAACGAGGTGCGAAAATATTTATAAGCATAAATAATAATAATAAAATTGATATACCTATCATAACAATTGACTTCCAACGCGGGATAAAAACACCTATTAGTATTTCATAACAATATATATATATATATATATATATATATATATATATGTGTGGGAAGTATTTGCTGACTAGTTAGGTACAAAACTAGGGATATTGGGGTAAGCAGCAATGAAAAAGTAAACTCTTTAAGGTTTATCCAAACTTTCGGAAATGATTATTTCCATCATCAGGGAGACTACAATAGATGAAAAAACCAATAGTAATACATATTCAAGTTCGAAACATCCTACTTACAACTTTGTTGAGGTTGGTTTCAATGATGTTAAACATATTCATCTAACATAGTGATACAAAAGAAAAAACCTAGATCAAGGAATAAAACGAAGTTCAAAGTTACTACAACCACATAAGCGTTGTTTAATAGTATATTAAAGTATAAGTGGATAAAAAGGGCTTTAAAACACGCGCGATTTTTCGAGCACGACGGCGCAGCCGGAGTGCTCGAAATAGAGCAAGTGTTTTTAAGACCAGTTATCCACGAATACTTTACGTTATTTTTTTTTATTGGTGCACTTTGAAATCATATATACTGGTATTATTACTACAAAAAATAGATATAAGAACTAATAATGCAAGAAGGTTGAATTCGTGATGTGACATCAGTATACCTTTCGTTGTCATGGAAATGAGAAAAACATTCATTTGCAATTTGTTACCAAAGATTAATATTTGTTGTCACCAGAGCTCAAAAATGAATTATTCTAATATCGATTTTTTGAATAGTGAGGCAGAATCGCGGTTAATACCGCGAAAATCCAGTGATATATATAAAAAAGAATATGAAAAGTTCATCAAATGGATGGAGGAGCACATATAAATGAACGAATCGTGAGTAATATGTTATTTGACGTTACAAGGTACTCCTGTCAGATCAATAATCAAAAATTTGTCATTTAGACTTCACGTTTCTCGAATTGTTGATGTTGTCATGGTTACCTTTAAAAAACGCGCGTTTTTTAAAGTTCGATTTAAACACGCTGGGGCGTGCTTTAAATGGGTAAAAAGGGGCACCAATAAAAAAAAATTATATAAATATAAATGTGTACTCTATGTGGTGTGACAAGTGAAACTGACAGGAATGAATCTCGCAATAATATTTCTTGTATGAAAATAGATTCTACTATTTGGTCCACATTATGTATGCTCTAGTGGTTAGAGATTTTCTGAATGAAACCTTTCCCAATCGCTGGTTTGGACGATGCGTTCACATTGAATGGCCTGCTTGGTCCCCAGATTGAACTCCTATGGATTTTTTGTCTGGGGTTACTTGAAAAGTGAAGTATACATAAACCGACCTACCAATTTGAAAGACCTTAAAGAGAGAACTCGAACTGAAATTCAACGAATTGTCAATTGTCTATGTTGTCAAACGTAACCCAAGAATTAATCAGATATTAGTTGACAATATCCCCAATGTTGTAAATGTGTTATTTGTTTATTTTTACTATGTACAGTCTACTTTTAATATTTTCGTTGCAAAATAAAAATGAAATAAATAAGAAATATGAGCACCCCTGTTTTCTTTATACTCAGTATACTGTAACTTAAAATGTTACACATATGACGTATGTGGTATGGTTGAACTCACAAAAATATGGGCTTTTAATTTTTGATTTAAAAAAAATATCGATGACGTCATATCTTGTAAGGTAGTGGGATAAAAATTATTTTTTTGTTAAAGAACGTAGAAAAATAAAATTAAAAATCGACTTGTCCGAGCTTTACCTCCGAAAATAATTAACTCGAGAGATAATCGAGCGTTTTCACACTCTATGAACGCTCTGTATATAAAACGAAATTCAATGCCCGGCCAACGATAGTAGGTAGCATAAACAAAAGTGTTTCCTATGATGCACTGCGTACTGCTACAGGAAAGGCCAAGCTGGCCATGTATCCTAATGCGAAGGTCAATGTCCTACATTTAACGTTATTTGGTAAGTTGGACGGAACGAATCAAATGCACTCGCCATATCTGTGGTCACCGAAAAAAAAAAACTATTCGGATCAGCTTAAAATATGAGGAAATTTGGAGCATAACGGCGTGCCCACTGACATAACAATTTCGATTGATTCTATTTCGGAAATGTTGAAATCCAATTTCTGTATAAGATAAATGTTTTTAACGCTAGAGGAATAACGCATTGGTCAGTCATCATTTCGTATGTCGAAAGGAAATGCCTACCTACCCAGTCAAATAGAGAACTTGCGTTAGTACAAATAAACATCTGATTCACAGCCTCCAATATATTCACAATTTTGTCGGTTTTTGGATCGTATGATTTAAAAACAAAATTACTATTATTATTTATTATTGAACTTTGAAAATAACTTTTACTATAATAATAAAACACCAATTTTACCTACTAACTCAGATAAACCTGATACTAACGACTAACGAAATAAATATAAACAAATTACTTATTCCCTCTGTGTGCCATTGCCAGTGTACTCTTCTGGTATATAAAACACTCTCTGCCAATTATGAACGGGACTATTTTTTACCTTCACAGAAAAATCGTTTTTTTTTAAGATTTCATGAGGGTGGATCCACCCCTTGGACGCCTCCCAAATCGAAGTCGTTCATACAGTGTACTCTTCTGATATATAAAACGCTCTCTAAGAAATATAAATGCGGCTATTCTTTCCCTTCATTAAAAAATCGAATTTTTAAGTTTACATGGGGGTGGAACCACCCCTTGGACGCCTCCCAATCGAAGTCGTTCATACAGTGTACACTTCTGATATATAAAACACTCTCTAAGAAATATAAATGCGGCAAATTTTTTCCTTCATAGAAAAATCGATTTTTTTAAGTTTACATGGGGTTGGAACCACCCCTTGGACGCCTCCCAAATCGAAGTCGTTCATACAGTGTACTCTTCTGATATATAAAACACTCTCTAAGAAATATAAATGCGGCAAATTTTTTCCTTCATAGAAAAATCGATTTTTTTAAGTTTACATGGGGTTGGAACCACCCCTTGGACGCCTCCCAAATCGAAGTCGTTCATACAGTGTACTCTTCTGATATATAAAACACTCTCTAAGAAATATAAATGCAGCTAATTTTTTCCTTCATAGAAAAATCGAATTTTTAAGTTTACATGGGGGTGGAACCACCCCTTGGACGTCTCCCAAACCGAAGTCGTTCATACAGTGTACTCTTCTGATATATAAAACACTATCTAAGAAATATAAATGCGGTTATTCTTTCCCTTCATTGAAAAATCGAACTTTTAAGTTTACATGGGGGTGGAACCACCCCTTGGACGCCTCCCAAATCGAAGTCGTTCATACAGTGTACTCTTCTGATATATAAAACACTCTCTAAGAAATATAAATGCGGCTATTCTTTCCCTTCATTGAAAAATCGAATTTTTAAGTTTACATGGGGGTGGAACCACCCCTTGGACGCCTCCCAATCGAAGTTGTTCATACAGTGTACTCTTCTGATATATAAAACACTCTCTAAGAAATATAAATGCGGCAAATTTTTTCCTTCATAGAAAAATCGATTTTTTAAGTTTACATGGGGTTAGAACCACCCCTTGGACGTCTCCCAAATCGAAGTCGTTCAAACAGTGTACTCTTCTGATATATAAAACACTCTCTAAGAAATATAAATGCGGTTATTCTTTCCCTTCATTGAAAAATCGAATTTTAAGTTTACATGGGGGTGGAACCACCCCTTGGACGCCTCCCAAATCGAAGTCGTTCATACAGTGTACTCTTCTAATATATAAAACACTCTCTAAAAATATAAATGCGGCTAATTTTTTCCTTCATAGAAAAATCGATATTTTTAAGTTTACATGGGGGTGGAACCACCCCTTGGACGCCTCCCAAATCGAAGTCGTTTATACAGTGTACTATTCTGATATAAAACACTCTCTTGCAATTATGGACGCGGAAATTTTTTTCTTCACAAAAAAAACTTTTTGTAACTTTCAATATTTAGAGTATAACTGGAAGTTCATTAATGGTTCAAATATCTTTTAAGGCATGAACATCACATATAAGACGACATGCCGTAGCAGTGAGAAACTCATTCCCAATTGTTCAGTACTATATTTAATGTATTTTATTTATAACCGCCGCCACTGGTCGTTTGGCTGCTGGGGAGTAAATGGCTGCTAACTTCACACTGGTAATGAATTTTCGGTTGTGAGAAAAATTGACAATGAACTGATTTGTTGAAAATATGAACATCCTGTTTATATTTTCAACAAATCAATCTATCATACCCCATGACAGGTTTTAATGTCAGAAAACACTAATTTCAAAGTGTCTCTCCAAAAGAAATGATTCTAACTTTTTCCATCTTTGCAAAGTGAGATTGCTTCTTGAAAATGTGTTTCCCACTTCTTCCGGTCTTCCTGATGATCGTGGAAGCGTGAAATAGATTTTCGTCGACAAAAATTTATTGAAGACCTAGTGAATGCGATGTCTCTCCTGCGTCAATGTTACGAATGATTTCTGGAGTACTCTCTTTTGGAAAACATTCTTCTTTGCCTCATTCATCTTTATGAGTTCTTAATTAAGACTGGAATAGAAAATCAAATAACTATATGAATGAAAATGCAAATTTTCAATTTCAGATTTTTTCTTTTGAGTTAGGGCCTTTTCAGAATATCTATCAGATGTAGTTCAATATCCAGCGTGGCTTTAGCCGGGGAAGTAGTTGTTTTCTGTTAGACATTCACAAAAAATAACTTCATATTAATCGTGGATTTTTCAATTCACAGAAAAATCTTTCTACCAATATTCAATTGAGAATGTATCCCTTTTCGACAATGCACATTGTTGTTCCAGATAGTAAGAAAAAGTGGATTTGAACACCAGAAGGACCATGTGGTTGCAACACAAAGGTGCTGCAGTGCTTAACACTACGATACTGCAAGAATTTTCAGACCAATCCTATCCCAATCGTTGGATTATCGAGGAGGTACTATTCCTTGGCCCGCGCGATCCCCAAACCTTCCTCCTATAGATTTATTTCTTTTGGTGTACGTGAAGGAAAGAGTTTTCAGAGATTGCAGATGATATGAAAAACAGGATCACGGAAGCCTTCCGTTCAACTGATGCAGCAATGCTCGCTAGAGTTCCGAGTTCATTTACTAGAAGTCCAGCAGCTTCTGTGGAACATGAAGGTGACCTATTTGAGCATTAAACATAAGTGGCCTTTCCTTAAAATGTATACATTGTTTCCTGTTAATCATTCTTTCCTCTTATTCCTGTTATTGTAGAGATTACTAGAATTGTTTCCTTTGTGATGTACAGTATTTTCAGAATTATTTGAATGTGTCAAATTTTACGACAACGGCCTACTCGATTTTTTTTTTTAAATCATTAACTGTTCTCATTTTGCAAATGCAAATTTTAGAAAGTAGACCCACAAACCATATATCGACAAAAAGCTCGTGAAAAATACCATGCAATGATGCAATAAAACATAGGGTGTAGCATTTGAAAGTCGAGTTATTGCTATTTTCAAAAAATCGTAGTAGGCGATGGAAAATCGACTCTCAGTTCGCCTGATCTCAAAAGTCTAAGGAATCTTGAATGGTTCTGAAGTTATGAATTTTTCTGTGGGTGTATGCACGACGCTATTTTGACACATAAATTACCATTGTGAAAACAGGAACGGTCGTCGCGCCAGAAACGAAATATTAGTATATGCGCAATGGTGTCATATGTTATTCCTTCAAAATCTTCCGAAATGAAATAGCAATTGGAATTTTCTACAGTATTATGATGGTGATGATGATGAATGTAAGTTTACACACAAATATGATAATGGTGCTTCTAATGAATCATATGATCATATTTATCAGTGGCTGTGACAATAACATACAAGATGGGATAAAAAGGGCGTTCTGGAACTTTCACAGTATATTCAGAACGAGCTGAGAAAGCATACCTACCTCATTTCGGATTTTGTATCTCAATACTCACCCTGGAAACTACCCCCGTATTCAAAAAAATCTTCAGAACAGAGTTAATTCATCATTTCTGGAATTTTATTTTTCACTCTATATTCAAAACGAGCTGAGAAAGCATGCCTACCCCATTTCAGATTTTGTATCTCAATACTCGCCCTGAAAACTAACCCGTATTGAAAAAAAAATCTCCAGAATAGAGTCAATTCATCATCAAGATCGCACAATTCGACATAACCACAGTTGGTATAACATTTACCCCCACCCAGAGCATCTCACACATTGTTCTGAATGGATCACCATATTTTGATCCATGATTGGTGTTTTTTATTAAGAATTCAGCGATCCGGATTTGATTGGATAATGTCAAACGACTACTAATATATCTTTGAAATAGTTTAACATTAACCCATCAAACTCGGTAATGATGAATTCCTTAAGATACAACCTCACCGAACATAGATTGAAATAGATGATTAATTCAATAAGAATATGCGCTGGAAGTCAGGGGTTGTACGGGTATGTCGAAATGTATCAATGTGAATCAAAAATGTCCTCAACTAATGAAAAAGCCTTACAACAGTAATTAGTAATAATGAAGTACCAACATTGAGTTTCATAAGGAATAATTCTTATCTATATCTTGCATTTGCAGTACTAAAAACGGGGTAGGTATTGGGAATATGCTAGTCGAACTAAGACTGAAGCATTTTGACGGGTGTGAAGTTAGCCACAACCACAAATCTACACTGAGAAAAAGTAATTCGACTGGTAAAATATCTGTTGAGTTACAAAATCCGAAATGGGGTAGGTATGCTTTCTCAACTCGTTTTGAATATAGAGTGAAAAATAAATTTCTAGAAACGATGAATTAACTCTGCTCTGAGTTTTTTTTTAAAACGGGGGTAGTTTCCAGGGTGAATATTGAGATACAAAATCTGAAATGGGGTAGGTATGCCTTCTCAGCTCGTTTTGAATATAGAGTGGAAAAGAAATTTCCAGAAACGATGAATTAATAATAATAATAATCTTTATTTGAAAAAACAATCAAGTACAAGAAGTTACACCTGTAAAAGGTGGTAGAAACAAACGGGCGTCAAAAAACACATTGAAGGTCACTAAGACCATCACAAAACATATATAAACAGTATGTAGGTACACAAAAACAAACCGACTACAAAATCTATTCTAGGTGTGCTTCTAAGTAATCCCTTATGGAGTAAGGCTCCAGGTTTATTAGGAGTTTCCAAATTTCTTTTTTAAAACCATTTGGAGAAGAAAGTGATTTTATTCTTTCTGGTAGCTTATTGAAAAATTTTATGGAATTATACAAACGATTTTTTTCTGTTACGGTCAACCTATGTACAGGATAATTATAATTTATATTTCTGGTCTTATAGCTAATATGGGATTTATAATCAGAAAAAAGGTGCATATTCTTAGTGAGAAACAAAAGACACTCTTGAATATACACAGCAACAATTGTTAATATAGTTTAAACATAATTCTGACAACCCTTTTCTGAATAATAAATAGGTGCTGTAATGAAGTACTTCCGCCATAGAACAATATACCCTACCTAAAAATAGCTTCAAAGTTTGCATGATACACAACTTCAAGTATATAAAAACTCAAATGCTTTGATAGTATTCTTAATGCATAACATGTTTTACATCATTTACCGACTAGCTCATTTATATGTACACTCCAATTTAGATATCGGTCGATATGGATTCCTAAGAATTTGGTACTAGTTGCTATTTCTAAGTTTTTGTTGTTTAACTGAAAGTTACTAGGCACTGCCTGGCTTGCATGTCCAGTTGTAAACATAACTACATTAGTTTTTCTTCATTTACAACCTGTTTATTTTCGGAGAACCAGTTGTTTATCTTATTAAACATCAAGTTGGAGTTGGCTAATATACGTTCAACCGTTCGTCCTCCAATCAGAATATTCGTATCATCAGCATAGTTTACCATTTTACAGTCAGAGTATGGTGTCAGTATATCGCACACATCATTTAGATATACTATGAAAAGTATTGGGCCAGTAATGCTTCCCTGAGGCACACCTATATCTATGTCAGTTACTTGTGATAACGCATTTATATTATCTTTCTGTACTCCTACTTTTTGCTTTCTATTATTAAGGTATGATTTGAACCAGTCTAAAGGCTTACCTCGAACCCCGTAAGTCTCAAGTTTATCCAGTAATATCTTGTGGTCTAAGCAGTCATACGCTTTTGATAAGTCTAATGAAAGTCCTAGAGCTACATTCTTGTTTTCTAAGGCATTCAGTATATGCTGGACAAACTTGAACTCTGTTCTAGAGATTTTTTTGAATACGGGGTAGTTTCCAGGGTGAGTATTGAGAAACAAAATCCGAAATGGGGTAGGTATGCTTTCTCAGCTCGTTCTGAATATACTGTGAAAAAGAAATTTCCAGAACGCCCTTTTTATCCCATCTTGTATGTTATTGTCACAGCTACCGATAAATATGATCTTATGATTTATTAGAAGCACCATTATCATATTTGTGTGTAAACTTTCATCCATCATCATCACCATCATAATAGTGTAGAAAATTCCAATTGCTATTTCATTTCGGAAGATTTTGAAGGAATAACATATAACACCCTTGCGCAAATACTAATATTTCGTTTCTGGCGCGACGACCGTTTCTGTTTTCACACTGGTACATAAATTGACGTAAGTCAAAATCTATTGCAGATAAGTCTAAGAAACCCGGGAGCGTTATATCGACAATTTAGTGGTGAATCCGAAAATGTAACAAAAATGGGGGGTTGCCATTTAAAAAAATAGAACTTAGTTGTGTATCTTATTTTGGGACATCCTGTATATAAATAGACATATTTTTAGAATGTGCCTCATTGTCGGACCTATCGTGTAAAAAAAATCAAGTCGATAGCTTAGATAGAAAAAAGTTACCCAGCGAGCACAAACATCCCTGGGAGGTTTTGGGATGTTTTGAAAATGTTGGCATGAAGAGGTTTTTTTGAGATGCAATATGCACTTCCCAAAGACGACTTTAAAGGATGTTGAAAGTATTGTATTTGTTATGTGGCGAAGTCAAAAAAATGTTAACGTGTGGATGTTCTTTCTAGACATAACATAGTTGGCCTTGAGAGGTTCATCCCAGATATTAAATATACATTTATTGTCCAGTTTCATAATGGTTCTCGACAATTTTTTTTAATAACTTGATCATTTCACACAACAAAAAGTTAAAAATTTCATTAATTTAAAACTTAAATATTTTTTTTCCCTTTAACAACATTCTTATATTTTCATAAGCAAATGAGACCAATATAATTCATTATAATAAACACCATTGTCCAAATGACCTATCCACCCATTTTCTGCTTTTATTTTAAAATTCCCGCCATGTTACTTTGTTACAATTTGGCCATTCAGTGTGGAGTGTGGTACACTTGATATACCTCGCAGACCAACACTGGACCGCATGGCACATGGAACACTACATTCAGTATTCAGTGCATTCTGATTCTACCTTTCTCTTTCTGCGTTGTTTTGTAGTTGACCGCTGACGGAGTTGGTTGAAGTTTATTGTTTATTTTTTATTTTTAACTGAGAAAAACGTGGAGTGTTTGAAGTGTAGTGAACATTACCAATTATCAGGGAAACAACTCTTTAAATAGGTGTAGATACAGAAAATTAAATATTTCAATACGACTTTCAGTATCAAAATATCTAAAATATATTTAAATTATTTCAATATCAGTTTCAGTAATTCAATACCAACAAATACCACTTCATACTTTAAATATTACTTTTATTCCAAAAATATTCACTCCATACTTTAAATATTATTTTCATCATCAAAATATCTACAATATATTTCAATATTTGTCAGTATTTCCAAAAAATACTTATAGTTTTAATATTGTTTTCATTACCAAAATATCATTCTCAGTTTTTCATTACAGTTTAAATATTACAATATCAGTTTCAGTCCTCGAATATATTTAAAATATTTGGGATGCAGTTCAGTCCACAATTATTATTTTGTACACGATCCGCAAAATGCCCATTTTGGATACTGAAAATAGTCCACAAAATACCACTTTACCAGACTAGGCCGGTAAAAACGTCATGGCAACACTTTATCAGACTATTTGTGTTTATTCAGAAAACTTATAATTCTTAAAAACGTTTCGGGAGACGCAGAGAACTATATAATATTTGAAATTCAAAATATTCTTTTGGAAGGCTTAATTCATGAAAAATTAACAATAATATTTGACAAATGTGTCATTGATAAACAATCGCTTGCTAGATTTTTGCACAACTTCCTTACAGTAGCGAATGGATAGTGATTGAAAATATATGCACGACGATGAAATATGAAAAGCTAAAAAATGCAGATGTTATCTTCATATTCCGGACTCGCCTTGCGCCTCGTCCATAAAAATTCCGATTCGTTCGCTAAAACCTCACTTGTTACATAAACTACTATTATTTTTACCCGTTTTTATCAGCTCGCTTATGTGTCTGTCCGGTACAAATATTTCAATCGATTTTAAACTAACTTCCCGATGAGCTAGAGACTTGAAACTTCGGAAAAGGCTCAGAACTGGATGACAATACAATATTAACTCGTTTTCTTGTCTATCTGTTTATTTTTTGTTACGGGCCACAAAAAGTGAGGTTAGGCTCAAACAATCTTTCCATATCGGTGACTAGCGTAAAGTGTGCTCCGCGATAATGAGCATAGTGAGGTTAGAAAATAAAATAATCTGTGAATGTAACAATTATTTCCTCTTAAAACAGTGAACAGACACAAACACCACGGCTAATTGAGCAAAACAATACATTGAATCATCCGCCGATGAAGGAATCCAGCGGGGGAAGTGCCAAGTGTAACACAAACATGAAAGTGAAACCAAAATGCCACAAAGGAAAACACCCAAAAAAGACGTTTTGAAACGTGGGAAGACAAGTGAAATAGATAAAAACAGTTGACTAAGTAAATGTACAACGGGCAAGAGTTAAATTTCTAGTTGCACAGTTGCAGAAGCTGAAAAACTTTGCGAAATCTGCGAAATTGTATACTACTTCTCCCCAGATTCTTTGTAAGCTCAAAACGCGAGAACGGCTGGACCGATTTGGCTATGTCCGTAATAGCCCGAGGATTGTTGATACGGAAAATCAGGAAAGTTGCCCGGAAATTGGAAAATTAAGATATATAAAAAATTTGGCGAAGAAAAAGAATATCGAGTCATTTATTTAAAAAAAAAAATCCTGAGTGGTTAGACTGTCGCCTTTCAAGCAGTAGGTCACAGGAACGAATCCCGGTCAGGGTAATTTTTTTTTGTATTTTATAAAAACAACGGCTGGACCGATTTGGCTAATTGTTTTTTGGAATGTTCGTAATACTCCGAATAAGGCTTTTAGGGAAAGAAAGAATTTTTAGAAAAGTTATTGGAAATTTCTTTGTCCTGGAAAAGTTTCCAGAAATATATAATAAAAATGAATGTCTGTTTGTGTTGGTGAGCTCATAACTTGAGAACGGCTGGACCGATTTGGCAAATTTTTTTCGGGAAAATAGGATAACGAACGGAAAAACGGGATAATGGGAACACGGGATAATTAAAAAAACGTCAAACGGTATAACATAAAAACGGGATAACTAAAAGGGATAACTGGAAAAGGAAAAACGGGATAACGGTAAGGGATAAAGAAAAAAGGGAAAAAGGGATAAAAGGAAAACGGGGTAAGGGAACCAGATGGAACAATAAAAAAACATAGGAAAAAAAAAACTATGCAGATGAGAGTTTCTAGGCAAAAAAATTTGGAGAATATAACAATTTGAACAGAACAACGTCTGTCGGGTCAGCTAGTAAAAATAAATAGTTTGTTTGAGGTCGATATGTTTATAATTAACGATATAAATTTATTCCTAATAAAATCATTTTTGGGTGATATTACAAAAATGTATTCATTATTAATTTTAAGTGAATAAGTCATATTAACAGATAAACATTTTCGTTTTGCTTTTTCCGTGTTATTTGTTATGAATTATTCGAATACATAATTTATTAGTTGTTAATTAATTTAGTTAAGTATGAATAAACTGTTTTTTCAGTGTAGGCATAAGTAAACTAGATTGTTCCTAGAGTTGATCTGATGTTCTGGAATACTTTTTATTTTTCTGTTATTTTCCCTAATCTTCAAATAAAGGATTTTTGAATGAAATATAATAATATGTCCCAATAACTTTCATTTTAATTTCTTACCAATAGATATATACACTTTTGGTACTTTTGTAAAAACACGGGGTAAATTATACCAAAACCGTTGATTTCTTTAGTTCAATAGTTTTTATTACTTTAATTACCCCAAATATTATATTCGCTATGTTTCATTAATTTTCATTACATATGAAACCTAAGTACATTTCCACTATTTTCAGTACCCTCGGTATATTTTAATTATTTTCAATACATCTCTAGTACTTTAAATACCTTCAGATACTTTCAGATTATTTGAATACGTTTTCAGTACATTAAATACTATCACTATTCTAAATATAAGTATTTCGATATATTTGAAATATTTCATTATGGCGTTTTTTTCAAAAATATATTTTAAATATTGTTCATAATCAGATATTTAATTCTGGTGTACATATTTTGGGTAGTTGTTTCCCCCTCGCCAATTATATAATAGATATTTTTTAAATCACTGAATAAGTAAAGTAAGTATTACATGAATTAAATGTATCAGCATAGTCCAGAAACATAATATAACCTCAAAAGCATACAATGTGTATTTTTTGATAGGGTGTTCGAATCTGTAATGACATGGTCAAACTGTATCAATGAAAATTCTTTAAAAAACGACGTGTTTTCTTTATCATTTTTCCATTAGGAGTTAGTTTTCAGATTATGGGAGTTGGAAAATAAAAAACAACTCATGTTTTCCAACAGACTTATGCGACCTGAAATATATTGACTCTTCAAATAGAATTCGGTTTGTGAAAAAACTGAAAAATCACTGTGAAAATGAATATGTTTCTAAATATTATTTCAACTAATAGTGAGTTTATACAGCACGTAAAATAAAATAAGAAATAAAATAAAGTAAAAAGAGAAGTAATAATTTTCAGAGTGTTTATAGAGCTGAGTAAATTAATGTAAGAAGTAAGAAGCTGTCAATCGAAATTTGGGATTTTATGTTGAGGTTTCCTCAATCTCCAATGATATACACTTGAAAAATTGGTCCCTGTTATTGTTTATTGAGTAAAAAATAAGCCACTGTTGACAACACTAACAATATTATAAACTATTCGCCATCCAAAGACTTTATTGGCCAAAAACGAAATTTTTGAAAACTCACCGTTTTCCAGTAATGAAACAACAAAAATAAGATAACATGACATACCTACTACGACTGAATAGCTATTATATTATGTCATGTATTATTCTCTCTCGTCAATGTGTCTAAATTTGTACATGTGCCTAACAACTAGTCAAAGTAAAATAAAATAAAAGATAAAAGTTAACCATCTTTTATTTTACTTCTTATTTTATATTAGTTCTTATTTTATTTTATTTCTGTATAAACTTGTTATGGATGTTGTGTAGTTTTAACTTTTTAAATTACTTTATTTTATTTAATAATTTATTTTACGTGCGCTGTATAAACTCACTATAAATCTTCCTTCCTAGAGACACAATTGAAATTATATATAAGAAAATATCTAATCTAATATTGCAATTATCTTCAAAATTGGGGGATAGTATATTTGAATCTGTTTCATTGAATCTATTTCATATGAAATCTTAATTTCAGTACCCTAAGAAATAGGTATAAAAGATCAGTGTGAAAGCAGCCACGAGTTCCAGCCACGAATTTGCGGTGCTATGTGGATGTGGTTCCGTCCGCCAGTGGTCGTCTACTGATGGTCAGAATTCGTGGCCAGCCATGAAATAAATTATATCGTTTCTGTTAAGAATGCGAGAATGTTTTTTGTAATAAATGTATGCTACGCGCAATCCTTGACAAGATGTATATGTCACCCGATTTTGTCAGGCTAAAATTAACCCTCCACTACCCCTATCATGAATTACTTTGAAATTATTCTATTTCCATAAAAAAACGCGTGGATGGGTATTTTTTTTCATAAGGATGGGGATTTTTCTTCATAAATATATGCTACCAAGAATGCTTAACAAGATATATATGTCACTCGATTTTGTCGGGCAAAAATTAACCCTCCACTACCCCTATCATGAATTTCTTTGGAATAATTCTATGTCCATAAAAAAACGCGTGGATCGGGATTTCTTTTCATAAATATATGCTACCAAGAATGCTTAACAAGATGTATATGTCACTCGATTTTGTCGGGCAAAAATTAACCCTCCACTACCCCTATCAAGAATTTCTTTGGAATAATTCTATTTTCATAAAAAAAAGCGTGGATCGAGATTTTTTTTCATAAATGTATGCTACCAGGAATGCTTTATAAGATGTATATGTCACCCATTTTGTCGGCAGAACTCACTCTCCACAACCCCTTCTATTCATTTCTTAGAAATATATTTAGGTTTCACTCTTTTCCACACCACCTAGCGGTAGAGTAACAGGCGTTTTTTTTAATGTGGTTTCCCCAGTAGGCCTAGTCCAGGAAAATAAAATATAACTCTGAAGTAATCGAAAATATAACTCTAAAGTAACAAAAATAAAGTATATCTCTATAACTAGTAAATAAATAAATAAAATAAAATGCTCTATTAAAAATATAACCAAAATATACCTAAACAAGTTCCGGTAGCATATATTTATGGAAAAAAATTCCCATTTTTATGAAGAAAAATACCCATCCACGCGTTTTTTATGGAAATAGAATTATTCCAAAGAAATTCTTGATAGGGGTAGTGGAGGGTTAATTTTTGCCCGACAAAATCGAGTGACATATACATCTTGTTAAGCATTCTTGGTAGCATATATTTATGAAAAAGAAAAACATCCCTATCCTTATGAAAAAAAATACCCCATCCTTATGAAAAAAAATACCCATCCACGCGTTTTTTTTATGGAAATAGAATAATTTCAAAGAAATTCGTGATAGGGGTAGTAGAGGGTTAATTTTTGCCCGACAAAATCGAGTGACATATACATCTTGTTGAGCATTCTTGGCAGCATATATTTATGAAAAAAAATCCCCATCCACGCGTTTTTTTATGGAAATAGAATAATATCAAAGAAATTCGTGATAGGGTGGTAGAGGGTTAATTTTGCCCGACAAAATCGAGTGACATATACATTTCGTTAAGCATTTTGGTAGCATATATTTAGAAAAAAAAACCCCGGAAAAATTTAGGGGGTTAATTCCCAAAAGGGACATCTTGTCAAGGATTCCTCGTAGCATACATTTATTACAAAAAATATTCTCGCATTCTTAACAGAAACGATATAATTTATTTCATGGCTGGCCACGAATTCTGACCATCAGTAGACGACCACTGGCGGACGGAACCACATCCACATAAGCACCGCAAATTCGTGGCTGGAACTCGTGGCTGCTTTCACGATGTATAAAAGCCGTAGAAGTTATAAAAAAACTTTATTTTTATTTTTCAACATCAACACTATCATCCTTACAGAATAAATTAATGGAAAAGTTTCACTCAGAATGTGTCAAGTTCCTTTTTTTCAAGAAAAATCTCCATTTAGATTACATGATAGACTTAAAAAAGATGGATGCATTCCTGTTGGTATAAAAATTGAAAAAAAACTCCATTTCAAATAGAATGTAAAACCTTAAATTTCCAAATAAATAATAAATGGCTTTAGAAAGTGATCTCTAAAAATTTTATTCAAGGTTTAAAAAAATTTTAATGTATAAACAGAACAGTGGATGTTCAATGTCTCAAAATCTCGTACTTTTAACATCTCTGAGATGTTTTTGTGCTCGCTGAGTAGCTTGGATAGAAAAAAGTTATGGAGCTGTATATCGCGAGGTTTAGAAAACTTCGAAAAATCACAATTTACCTCCTTTCACCCTCTCAGAGAATTAAGTAACCGAATTTTTTCACAAAGTTGTTATTTTCCATATGAGCACTTATACAAATGTGGTTAATCCTCCAAAAAATCTTGAAAAAAAAAGGAATTTGTAAAAAACATTCAATATGAGCACTTCGACAAATGTGGTTAATGCTACAAATAATCTCGAAAAAAAAAAGAAATTTGTAAAAAAACATCCAATATGAACGAACCACCCTGTAGGTATTATAAATAGGTATATCATTTGTTGATGGTAATAAAACGGTACCTAGTATTGATAAATGTCATTTTCGATATGCATTTCATTCGATAAGAACTACAGTAGTCCATCTGAATAATAAGAAAGTTTCGTCTTCATATTGAAATAAACCTATTCAAACAAAGAATTATTTATCCAAAACATTTTCAGTCTCAGGATCCTCAACGAAAATGCAAACTGAATCTCATTTTCACAGAATGGAAAACTATTTGTCGTTCCATTGTCCTGTAATCGGAGAAACTGGGGGATAGCAGAAGTTCGACAGAGGGACTGTAGGGTCGATATTTCGACACCATATCACCCGCATACATCGATAATGATAAAACAAAACAGCTCAAATGATAATAAAACAAACAAATCTGGCTCACACAGCAGAAATATTAGAAAAACAAACGTTTCGTTCTATATTTCAGCCAGAACTCGAGACCAAAATGAGCAAGATGGAAAATCTTTGACTTATCAATAGAATAAAATGACAGCTCGAACTTGCCCCAGCCGTCTTGGGCTGTTTCTTGAGGAAATGCTCAAAAAAACATGTGAATAGCGATTGTGGAACAGTCGTTAACATTTGACGTATGCAATGCACTTGCATTCACAATATTTACTGTATTTATTACACCCTTTCGCCAAGGACACAGGCACAAACTGTCATCAAGTCTACTTACCCAAATGAGGTTAATCTCGTTTTTTTCGCCAGCGATTCACTTTAGGGGCCAGTCCAGGTACCCCGCCGACACTTTGAACACCCATTTCACTCGCTATTATTATGTTTTAGGTTAATATCAACAAACAAATCCACGAACTATGTATTAATTTAGCATAGGGCGAAGCCAGCGCTTAGAGCACGTACGCGCACAGCCCATCAAGATCAAACTCTAATAATTGCGCATGCGCTATCCCAGCTGATATGCAGCAAAGTTGCCAGGTCGATGGTTTTTCATGTCTACTGAAAAAAATCAGTTGGGAAAAAAATTATATTCTATTTACCACTGTGAAACACAACACATAATCTAATGAGATGGTCTCAAACAACTATTTCAATTCTTCAATAGTTTTAGGATTAACTATGATACATATATGAAAACTTTTCGAAATAAAATGATCAGGTGCGAGTTTAACCTCGCACAATTAGCGTTACGTACTGTGTAAAGTATAGATCCATGCAATAGAAAAATACTGCCTACTGAGGACGTCACGACTTTTCATCAATATCTTGATTAAATTCAAAGATGAGTAAAATCGGTTGAATAGTTTCAAAATGTTGTAAGATTGAAAAATATTCTCAATCTCTCATTTTTATGGCAATATTGGAGAACTATAGATCATTTCATAAAGTTTCATGAGCTGCACAACTTTCATTCGAAGGGTTATTTTCTAAGATGTACTAACAAACTGAAAATCACTGTAATTAACCAATGAAGTTTTTCAATGAATTCATGATTTTTGTTTGCCCTGTATGCTCCTTTTATATGGTTCTTCCTTTCATATTAATTGGATTCCATTTCACATTCAACTCAATCAGTCTTTCTCTTCATAGAAATGAATATTATATAACAGCCAATCTGCGAGAAACGTTATTCATTTGTTAGCAATAACCAGCATATTTTGACATTTCCTGAATTCCAAATTGAATTATGTACATAATTATTAGTTGCTAGCTGACCAAATTTCTATAATGCCTAAAAAAAATCTAAAAACTCTCGTCCATGTAGAATTTCTTCTTTTTTTTCTATATTTTTCTTTGTGTTGCTTGCTTGCTTGTTTTTTATGGCCTATCTCTTACAAGATAATATGCCAGTAATCTGGGGCTATAGCCACAACTTCGGCCGCTCTTCAGTGGGCAAACGGGATTGTCCCACTCGAAATTATACCCCGAATGCCCAAAACTTTCACAACAATAACTTTGCGTTGCTCGTGGAACGGCTGTACAATATATAACTCACATTAACCTGACTTCGTAACCACGTGGTCGACGTCTGTCTCCCACGACAGCCGGTAGTCGAATCCTTCCTTAATATTGTTCCATCTAGGTTATGCTTTTGACTCTGACCGCTTCCCGTTTTCCCGATATCTCCTTATCCGTTTTTCCGTCATCCCGTTATTCGTTTTCCTGTTTTCCCCTTATCCTGTTATCCCGTTATTCCCATTTTCCCGTTATTCCCTTTATCCCATTTCCCGTTATTCCGTTCTCCTATTATCCCGTTATTCCGTTTTCCAGTTTTATCATTATATATATATATATATATATTCTTTTGTTTCTCGGAATAAAGGTCTGATTCGTCAATTCGTATAATTTATTTTAACGGCGTTTCGACATAGTTTTTGTCATATTCAGGTTAAAACACTAAAATTAAGAACATGGAGTTTGAAACTTATCTTACCTACTTAACACAATATTAAAATGTATGCACTAAAATAGTTAATTAAAAAACATTGATTTCGAAATATAACACGTTATTTAACACAATATAAAAAAATCTGTAATATATATATGAGTATTGTAAGTGAATACTCATAATGTATGTATATATTATATAATCCTGAAACCTTTCCCACGACCAAAGGATTACGCATATCCATCGCTGGAATCGTGTATGGTCATCAAAAATCCCATAGAAAAAAGCACTTTCAATTTTTGCCGAATCCAATAACTTTTCTAAAAAACTTTATTCGGACTATTACAAACAACAAAAAATGTTTTGTGTTTGATTACATATTCCTGAAAACTTTTCCAGGACGAAGAAATTTCCAATAACTTTTCTAAAAATCCTGACCGGGATTCCTTCTGCTTGGTACGCGAGTGTAATCCAGTGTAATCCAAATTTTTTCTTGCATTTTTTCAAATCACATTCAAATATTGTCGGAAAAAAAATTGACAAAGTGTGAAGCAAGTCAAAGAATAATAAACATGAGATAGGTTCATATACGCAGGTACATGAAGAGAGATGTTGAAATACTTGCACATCCAATAAATTGAATTTGTATGTACATGCACCTAGAACACTTTTCTAAGCAATATTAGCAAACTATAGGTCATTTGATAGAAATTAATGAGCTCCACAACTTTAATTCGAAAGGTTTTCTTTAAAATAGCTAATATTTAATTAATTTTCAATAATTTCATATTTTGTCTGCATTACAGAAATAATAAGGAATCAGAGATTGAAAGTACCAGAGATTATCTATTAAAAAAAAATCATAAAGCACTCGAACGAGCATCTACCTCTACAAATACTACGTCTACGTCTGGGAAAGAGGCCATGACTTTAAAAACATGGCAACTCTGTGGAGGCCATCATTGACCAAGTGCATGTGCGGACGTCAGGCTCATTTGCATGCATTCATTCGAATTTTGATTTTGTACATTCGTGTACTAAATTATTTTATCAGTACGATATTCTTCTGGGTTTTGATGATAACTGAAGACCATTTTCCATGTGCTACATTCATCATTTGGATATTTCAAAGCGAGTAATTTTTGAATAGGTATAGTATAGGTTCCTCTCCTACCCATAGTTATTCCAATAAATAGGTACCTAGGTAGGTATATGGGTATACCCCGGATCAAGATACAGAACAGTCCACCATCTCAGCATTAGTCAAGATGGAAATGTGAATTTGGAATGGATCTGTATTTTGTAAATTCAAAATCCACTTGATCTCATAAATAAATTCTAGTTCGAGAGGTAATTATACAGGGTGGCATTCGAAAAATGTTCATTGCGAAATATATATGTTGAAAGCTTTCCAATCAACATCACTTAGGTATATGCATTACACAATGCTTGTTACATGTTTTGATTGTCCGTTAGATGGCGCCAAAAAAGTGAATAAACGCCGCGTAAAGAAAGATATCCAAAGATTTTTCAATATAAAAATTAATCCGATGGCGCGTCCAATGGAAAGACGTAGAACTATGCTAGACAAATGAATGACATTCTGAATTGACATGTTCGTTTGTTACAAATTTGTTATTTCTGTTATATTCCACTCTAGAAATACGCCAGTCAAAATAGATAATAATTACAAACATTTCTTTAGCACTGCCGGATGTTGAGGCATCCAGAAAAGACTAAATATTAAAATTTGCACACTCATCCGATGACCGGAAATTACTCAAATTCGCGTAAAACGTTAATTTGCAATATCTCCTTGGACAAAATTGCAAAAATTGTGCAAATTGCAGGTACCTATATTCCCTAACTTCTTTTCTATATCCCTTGTAAAATTTGCATACGCAATTTTCAACCGGAAAAAAATTTTTTGTAATTGCTTTTACATTGTGCAAATTTGTGGTAAAATCATGGTTCCGTCACCCCTAAAATGCTTTAACACGTTGAGTGCCGTATGTATCCAACATGGATACACGAGATACGGTGTTTCCATGGCCGTGTGTATCCGTGGCTGATACACAACTATTTCTGTTATTTCAGCCGCATGTATCGATGTTGGCTGCATGCCTTGCGTATATCTCTATGGGGGCTTTTGCACCACGGCCTGGCATACTCAAAAGCATATTTGGCCTGTATATTTCATCCTTAGTTTTTTCAGGAGACGATTTTTTCAGTTAGTGGGTATGAAATACGAAATGTTTTTTTATTGATCAACAAGAAACACTAAATTATGAGAAATAATATATAAATCTGAGAAGCAAATGAACATAACAATTAGTTTGAGTATTTCATTCGATGAAACATTTGTGTACTTTGAAAAAACACGATAAACAATAATATTTTTTGAATGCAACACATCTGAATTTGCTTTGTGTGGCTTTATTAGCTGCAGCTTTTCTACAAACCTCTTCGGTTTTGTTCTTATAACATCATACACATCTTCCTCTTTTTCTGCTAGCACCATGACTCTCTTCTAAATAATGTTGGGCTGGAGGTTCATCTTCTGGGGCTGGAGTGTCGAGTGTCTCAGATGGTAAATGTAGCATTTCTGATATGATACGTTCTTTGAACTTTGTTATCGGCATATTGTCGTTTGCAACCTCTTGATGCAATATATATGCATTCACCAAAGCCGTACCCATCAGCAGCTCCACTGCCAATTTTCAGTACCATTTCAAGCCTCTTCTCAGGGACGATGAATAGGCAGTTCGTGTATCCAGGTGGGATACATGCGGCTGTAATATTCAAAAATAGATATTGTGGCCGTGCGTATCCAATGTGGATACATACTGTAATAACGTCATAAAATGTCAACATCTAGTTTTTACAACTCATTATTGCATTTTAATGCGATAAAATACATATTTGAGGCCCTACACATGAAAAATGGATTTGGCCTGGGATACCCAATTTTCCGCTTTCCACGGTGGCACTCAACGTGTTAAATTTGCAAACTTTTCATGTGTACGGAACATCCAAAAATTATGGATAACGCTAAAAACAGTGTCAGGGGCAAAGTTTTAGAGGTCACGAAATTGCAAACAATGTTTTCGTGATTTTCAAACTTTGGTGGCATAATTTTAAGTCGCCAATTGAGTTTGCACCTTTTTCAGTATCGCGGAAGATGGCGGAAATGAACATTATTGTTAGAAGCAATTTTCGCAAATGCCACAAAATTCCAAACTTTGTGCATTTTTTTCCTAAAGTTCTGCTATGGCAAACAAGTCTACGTATAAATTTGCAACCCTATAAAATGTCGGGAAAACCGGGCAATAGAATATTATCAATTAAGTCGATTCTCGGGATGACACAAAATTCCAAACTTTGTCAATTTTTTCTCAAAGTTCTGGAATGGCAAACAGTCTAAAAATTTGCATAAAAAAAAAATATTAACAATTAAGACGATTTTCGCGGATGACACAAAATTCCAAACTTTGTGCCAATTTTTTCTCCAAGTTCTGGAATGGCAAACGAGTCTACCTATAAATTTGCAATGAGATATTATCAATTGAGTCGATTTCCGCGGATGACACAAAATTCCAAACTTTGGGCATTTTTTTCTTAAAGTTCTGGAGAGGAAAAATTGGAAACCCTCGGCAAAGCAAGGGCAATGGAATATTATCAATTAAGGCGATTTTCGCGAAATGTTAATCTTTTTGCAATTTTCGCTCAATTATTGAACCCGATCTGGTGGAATCGGCTTTTATTATCAGAGGATAATTATTCAAGGACCAAATTACCGAAGCGGTAATTTTTTCGTTATTTTAAGCGAATTGTCAAGTTATATCGTCATTTTCATGATACTCGATAGTGAAATTAGACGATTTCACCGAATGGTTATATCAGATGATAACATTGTATAGGTCCAACACATAGTTTTACTTGATGGTTTTCTAACGGAAAATACCACTTAATAAGACATAATTGTCTACTACTATTTAGTATTTGTACGTACATATAATCATTCAGTAGATATTACGTAATGAACTCATTCAGTACAATTATTTGATATTTCCATTTGGTAAAATCATGTAACATAGCCATCTGAGTTATAATTTCACTATACATTTGATCAGAACGTCTGAATTACTATATGATTTACCATATGGTAATGTAAAATTTGGATTTTTTTTTGAGTGACACTCTTTTGGCATGTTTTGTACAATCTTGTTAAGTTTATACCCATGAAGTCAAGTCTAGAACACTGAATTTTGATTGAAGTTACTCAAATTGAGTAATCAGCACTTACCTATAGTCTGAAACACTGAAATCAAGTCTTTATAACATTTTTTGCAAATCATGACCTTTTTTTCAAAATTATTTTACATTTTACGAGATTTATTCCATAATGCTCTGAAAAACAGATAATAGGCGAGATCACAAACTCACAAATTTGCTTCATATGTGCTTGAAGTTGAAATGTAGTGATGAAATATTATGTATGCATAGTTCTTCCTAGATATTTCCCGATATTTTACAGGGTTACAAATTTATACGTAGACTTGTTTGCCATAGCAGAACTTTGAGAAAAAAATGCACAAAGTTTGGAATTTTGTGGCATTTGCGAAAATTTCTTCTAACAATAATGTTCATTTTCGCCATCTTCCGGGATACTGAAAAAGGTGCAAACTCAATTGGCGACTTAAAATTATGCGACCAAAGTTTGCAAAGCACGAAAACATTGTTTGCAATTTCGAGACCCCTAAAACTTTTTTTAGAGTTATCCATAATTTTTTGATGTTTTGTACACATGACAAGTTTGCAAATTTAAAGCATTTTAGGAGTGACGGAACCATGATTTTACCACAAATTTCCACAATGTTTGCAATTTTGTAACCAGAATTAGCGATAATTACAACGTAATCAAGGATTATTCGTATTTCCGGTTGAAAATTGCGTGTGCAAGTTTTACAAGGGATGTAGAAAAGAAGTTAGGGAATATATTTAGTCTTTACTGGATGCCTCAACATACGGCAGTGCTAAAGAAATGTTTGTATGTCCATCCAATATCAATTGCAGAAGCTGTTTCTATATAGGGAGCAAATAAAAACTCACTTCGCTAACACGAGCGTATATGCGAAGAAACGGAACGAAAAATAATCTGTACTACTCGTAAACATTTTCCCTCGGCATATGGTACATCAAAAGAGCCGCAGTCAACGTGGACCAGAGTGACAGCTGTCGCTTTTCTACAACCGATTCGTCTGGGCCAATGATGTCGAACATCGATGCTTGTAGGCGTGTCCATACGATGGGAAGTCATAAATCACGCGTTATATTTGGGTTTCAATAGCTCTGAAAGATTAAAAACCAGTAGCGTCTGTGGTCTTGGTGTGTGCCGATCGAAATACGTTTTAGGATATTCTAGTAACCTACATCAAACAATGAAAGAAATTATTTTTCTTTCTTAATGTATTTGTATAAATAAAAGCTTGTCTTTAATTTTTTTTCATTTTTCATTATTTATGAAGTATTTTTGAAATCTTAAAATATCTAAATAAAATTAGTTATCTCCGCCACTGCTGCTCACACGATTTCGCCGCAAGACTTTTTTATGCTTCTGCAATTGATATTGGAAAAACTAAAGTTAATTGTTCTAGCGCCCAAACTAATAGGTCGATTTAAATAATATTTAGTATTTCAGGTTTGTAATGAATGTTTCCGGGCGTTTTCCATTATTCTCTAGCCCTTAAAATATTTTGACGAGAAAGAATGTGCAATATGCGGCATTGTCGTACTGTTTATTTTATACTGTTTTCATTTGAGCAAGTTAAAATCTTTTCTTAGTAATATGTAACTACTGTCTACTGTTCATGTCTATGAGATATTTTTTATTTAGATGAACCCTAGCAGCAAAAGATGACTACAACAGAACCCATTGCAGACAATTGTGACAAAATATTTTTTTATATTAACCATTTATCGTTCTTACCTCACCTTCACTACTGAAATTTTAGAGTTTCAATCAAAATAATAGTCATTATAAGAGGTAGCTCCTGTCCCGATTGTCTACAAATACCTACGTCACATTAGCAAATCTATAAAATAAAAATGAATCTCGATTCTTTGTAAGCTGAAAACGTGAGAACGGCTGGACCGATTTAGGTATTTTTTTTAAATGTTTTTAATAGTCCGAGGATGGATGATACGGAAAAATTAGGAAAGTTTCCCGGAAATTGGAAAATTCGGATATATAAGAAATTTGGCGAAGAAAAAGACTATCGAGTCTTTTATTACCTAAGAGGAAATAGCTCAGCGGTTATATTTACGCATACCAAGCAGAAGGTCAAAGGAACGAATCCCGGTCAGAGTAACATTTTTAATTTTTTAAAAACAACGGCTGGACCGAATTGGCTAATTGTTTTTTGAATGTTCGTAATTCTCCGAATAAAGATTTTGGGGAAAGAAATAATTTTCAGAAGAGTTATTGGAGGAAATTTCTTTGTCCTGGAAAAGTTTTCAGGAATATATAATAAAAATGAATGTCTGGGTTGGTAAGCTCATAACTTGAGAACGGCTGGATCGATTTGGAAAACGGGATGACGAACGGGAAAACGGGATGACGAACCGAAAAACGGGATAACAGGAAAACGGGATAACGTGGTAATGGTATAACGGGAAAGTGGGAGAAAGCGATAACGGGAAAATGGGAAAACGGTATAACGGAAAAAGGGGATAACTGAAAAATAGGATAACGGGATAACTCGGTAACGCGATAAAGGGAAAACGGGATAACGGGCAGAGTCAAAGGCATGACATTGATGAAACAACACGAAAAAAAAAGGGAAAAAGAAAATCTACGCGGACGAGAGTTTTTAGGAATTTTTTTTAGAGAATATAGAAATTTGGAAAAGACAATGCTGTCGGGGCAGCTAGTACACAGAATAAAGATATGGAATTTGATTCACCACCATATTCATATACCTATATGTATAGGTGCGCGATGTTTCCAAAATTCATTCCATTATCTGTGGAACGTTGAAATAAACCCTAATCAAAAGTTAGGCATAAAGCAGATGTTAAAAGGGGAAACATTCTCAATTGAATATTGAATAGAAATATATTTCTGTGAACTGAAATAATCACGATAAAAATGAAGTCATTTATTCCACATGTGATTTTATGAACACCCTGTTCATATTTCAAATAAAAAAAGCAGATGATCTACACGCAACTCCTAATTTTGAGTTATCAGACTTGTTTTATTGTCAATCTGAATTAGGATACGAAAGCTTGATCATAGTAAAGGTAATATATGTACTCTTGCTCATTTTTGTAAAAACGAATATCTATATATAATACAAAAAATAAACTTTTGATCTCTGAAATTAAGGTATATGGTGGTGGTATATCAAATTGGCGATTTTCCATACAACCAAAGACTTCACAGTAGCATACGAACCTTTCCATCGAAAATGCAAGTCTATGTTAAATGTCCATAAGGAATTTTTATTTTTCAGTTTATTCGTGATTGTGTTATAAATAAGGATAGATATAGTAATAGTTTGTTCAAGTAAGGCCAAATTTAATACTTTCCATCATATTTTGTAGAGAGGTAAGGATTATAACATATTTATGACTTATTTAAAAGAGTTGAGGTTATGTATGTATGTACCCAAACAGCACTAGACATCCTAAAGACGTCCAATTTATGTACATATAATGCCTGAACGTCCAGAGGCAAAAAATGGACGTCTCTAAGACGTACATGACTGGACGTCTTAGAGACGTACATGAATGGACGTCTCCGAGACGTCCCTCAGAAGTTAGGAATGTTGATTTTTTTTTCAATAAAGTGACATCAAAGCTTTTCTAAAAGAGGCGCAGTATATGATGTTTAGTGAAAACAAAATCCTAAATAAGTATACAGATGATCTGTACAACATTATAATTTGAATAACTATATAGTTTTTGTTGAAATTTTCCCATGCAAGAAGTGACCATTCCTCATTTTTTCTCCTTTATATGCGATCTCATTGAGCGGTTGTTGATGTTGAAGCTTTCTTTTCACCGGTTTCCATATCATGTAACGAAGAATGATTAAGCTGACCTTTCAATTGGTGGATTTGACAAATGTCAGTTTTCAACCAATCATAAAAGCACAATGAAAAAGGATGCAGCAAATTATCGTCGAGCGTCGGGACTTCTCGTCCTCTTTCGTCTTTTCTCCTCGAGCAATTTGGACTTCGGACTGTGTACCAATTATTGTGGTTGCGTTGTTTATGTGTTACAGTGTTATTGATAATCATCGAAAAAAACAATCAATCGAGGTAAGTCGACTCCATATACTATAATGGCTCTACAGAAATATTATATGGGTCCCGAAAGGCATACCAATTTTTGTCCATACTTGGATGATTGCGTAAGTTCAACCAACATCGTGATGGCGGGTAGTAATGGAAACCGAATGTCACCCCTGGAAAATATAAATCTGACCAAAGATACAAGGACGGTTGCACAAGACGAAAATAATAGTTTTTCCATTGTAAATAATGCAATGACAGGTGCAGACAGTCAAAATGATAATTTTTTCATTCCCAAGCATTCATCCATGCTAGGAAACGAAGCACAAGCTGTTGATCCGCCATCAGCTGATCATTTTTGTTTTTCAGATGATAGTAATGACTCCTGTAATGAAACGGAAATAACAAAACTCTTGTTATCAAATTGGGTTTTGAAACATAATATAACCTAAACATCCTGAGTTTACCGTGTGATTCAAGAACGTTCTGACAAACCTGATTTTATTTCATAATTTGAAAAAGTTTATTATTGTTCTAGGTGTCAGTGAAATGACAAGAATATTCAAGGATCGAAAGGAAACTGAGAAATCCATACAGGCTTGGTTGAGAAGAGCGGAAGATCGAACATCATACAAAAATAACAAAAATGTTTAGATAACTCAATAAAGAATATGGTACAAATTTTGTTTTTCTCAATTATATTTCTAACCTTAAATGTACTGAATACTGAAGTCCTTTTAATGTCCAGAAAAGGTTTCATTCAGGTCCGTATTGGACATAAACTGGACATTCGAGAGACATCTTAAAAACGTCTTTATGGACGTCTTGGAGACGTCCATATTGACATCTTCGAGACGTCCCGTTTTGTAACATTGGACGTCTTAAAGACATCCTTTGGACGTCTTTAAGATTTCACTGGACGTCTTGATGACGTCCCGAACATCTTAGAGTGGATGTCTTAAAGACGTCTTTAAGATGTATTTGTGCTGTCTGGGTATGTTTTGATTGATTATATGTATGTTTTGATTAATTACATTTATTAGTTTTATTTTCAGAATTCTGGCTTAGAAGGACTTCAAACCTCATTTCAAAGCTTTCTAGCAATAACGAGTTCCTTGAGAATGGCAATAAAATAATGTAAAAAGGAGAAAATGCATTGGAATCCAACCATTGCAAAACAATGCAATTTGATGCTGAATTGATTATTATCAGAGGAGAAATACATGCTAGCATGGAAGATAAAACATAAAATGAACACGTTTATATTGTAGATCACACTGCGAGTGACTCAGCTGATAACTGATAATACCCCTTCTACTTGTTCTTGCCCCAGGCTCATAAGTCACCACATTGCCACACACTGGCTCTGGACATTACAACATATCTATCGTTACAGATAAAGAGTGTGCTTGGAATCAAAACAAAAAAATGCCAGTAAAAGTAGTCTTAAATCTAATTATTTTTGAATTAGAACAAAACTACGAAGGCGTAGACGTGCCACACTTTTTTTTATTTTACAATTCCGACTTACAAGTCGGAATTCCGACTTGTATCTCGGAATTCCGACTTGTATCTCGGAATTCCGACTTGTAAGTCGGAATTCCGACTTGTATCTCGGAATTCCGACTTGTAAGTCGGAATTCCGACTTGTATGTCGGAATTCCGACTTATAAGTCGGAATTCCGACATAGAGGTCATAACAATGGAAAAACATTAAACAAATGAGATTATTATAACACATATATATATGTATATATATATATATATATATATATATATATATATATATAAATATATGAATATTGAAAGTTCGGGTTGAACCGCGTCTAGATTTTTTTTATCAAAACTGGCAGATTGTTAGGGAAACGCGACATTAAAACCTATTTCACCGAAAATAATAGAATCTCTGATATTCTCAGGTCTCCTAAAGATAACATGCCTAATGAGTCTCAAGGAATATATGAAATATTGTATTCCGAATGCCCTAGGACTTATATAGGACAAACTAACAGGCGAGTCACCAGTCGAGTTAACGACCCTGCGGGAGGCCATTGTTCAGTTTCCTAGTACTGCTCTTAGCATCGTTAACAAAGACTTGGAATAGTCTGTTTGTTAATAGGTTGTTAATTAAATGGCACATTTTCAGGCATGGTATGACTCTGAGTAATTTGTATATCAGGCCTTCCCTCCATATGGTGTCATATGCTGCAGTAAGATCAATGAACGCTACGGATGTTCTCAGTCCCCTTTCAAACCCCGCTTCGATGTGGGTTGTCAGGGATAAGACTTGGTCAGTACAGCTACTGCCACTCCTAAGCCCAGCCTGTTCTACGGGGTTCAGTACATCAACTGCAGGACATATACGGTTATGGAGTAGCCTTTCTAACAGCTTATAGCAGCAGCTGAAGAGAGCTATAGGTCGGTAGCTCTCGGGTAGCTCCTGTGGTTTCCCAGGTTTTAGAATAGCAACAATCTTTGTTCTCTTAAATTCTGGTGGTAGGCTGCCTGTGTTAAGGATGTCATTGAAAAATTTCACAAGCCACAGTCGGGTTGCCCTACCACAGTTAACCAGGAATTCGGGGTAGATGCCGTCGAAGCCTGCTGCTTTCCCAATTTTTGTATCCTTGAGGCCCTGTTCTAATTCCTCGGCAGAGAAGTCGTGCGAGAACTCGTGGAACGTTTGAGATCTCTTAGGGATTTTTCGAGGTCTCTTGTGTGGTTTTTATCGGTTGGTGCACGAGAAACGTCAACTATGCGGTTGGCTATTTGGTTTGGGTTTATTGAGGCATTTCCCACGACATTTCGGTTACATTCTCCAAGCTTCCGCAGTAGACCCCATGCTTTCCTACTGGAACGTGCAAAGTTCATGCGTTCCACAGCAGAAGTCCATTTGTCCATTCTGCTGGCGTCAAGGGATCTTAGTAGATGGTCAGCAGTTTCCGGGTTTCCTGAGTCCTCGAATTCCTCGTATAGAGACTGGCTTTCTTCGCTCCATCCAGGGATATACTTCTTGCGGAAACCTCGGGGGATATGTTTTTTGGCTACAGCTATCATTAGGCCTATAAATTTGTGGTAGTTTTTAGCCTTTGGTTGGATGAAGCGGATGCACATATCGAGTTCCCCTACATAGGTAGTCCATTTCGCCTTGCCGAAGTTCCATCGTGGCCTGGGAACTGAGTCGACCATTGGTATTTCGATTCCTACTGTAATCACAAAGGGGCGATGCTGACTATGTGGGAAGTCCGCTAGTACAGTGCGTGAGTTAGCTGAAGGTTGTGATTGTGAATTACTTGATATAAAACAGAGATCCGGATTGTAGCCCTTACACCACCTTCTTGAGAAAAACGTTGGCTTATCTTTGGCACTGAAAACTAAATGGAGGTTGTTGGTTTCGGCCCAGTCTACAAGCTCTTCTCCGTTGTCATCATTATTCTCATATCCCCATAGATTATGGTGACCATTGAAATCTCCTACATAGAGGACATTCACAGGCCATAAGAAGTAAATTAAATTGCACCAAAAGAAGAAATTGAATTAGCGGTGATGCTTTCAACCGATGAGAATCCTCATGTTAGTACGAGGAACATTGCAAAAGAGCTAAATGTGAGTCACACTTCCGTGAACAGAATATTGATAAAAAAAATTCACAGATATTTTCTCCGAAATGATTTACCAAATTTGTTGGGGAATGTACCGATTGACACCAGACAGAGGTTATATTACCATGATAGCGCGCCTCCCCACAATCAAAATCGGATAAGAAGATTTTTAAACAGATGGAACTTACAAGTCGGAATTCCGAGATACAAGTCGGAATTCCGAGATACAAGTCGGAATTCCGACTTACAAGTCGGAATTCCGAGATACAAGTCGGAATTCCGACTTACAAGTCGGAATTCCGATAAAGTCGGAATTCCGACTTACAAGTCGGAATTCCGAGATACAAGTCGGAATTCCGACTTGTAAGTCGGAATTGTAAAATAAAAAAAAGTGTGGCACTTCTACGCCTTCGTACAAAACAATGACATAACCTCAACTATCTTAAATAAGCCATAAATATGTTATAACCCTTACCTCTCTATAAAATATATGGGAAATCCCAAAGTTGGCCTCACTATAACAAAATATTAATATTTGCGCCCCTATTTATAACACAATCACGAATAAACAAAAAATTCCTTATGGGCATTTAACGTGCATTTGCAGTCTATTTTTCGCCTTCTTATCAGAGGCTTCTTTCAATCTTTGCTTCACCTCAGGGAACCACTTCTGAAATCCCACACTTCTCGGCTTTGGAGTTATAGGTTTTCGCATTCTTATCGTCAGAGGCTGCTTTCAACCTTTACTTCACCATCAGTATATAACTCTTGTCTATGGCTTCACCTCAGCTCACTGAACCACTTCTGAAAACCCACATCTTGGATCTCGCCTTTGGACAAATGGAGAGGGAGAACTTTTGAGGGTTTTTTAAGTTGGGTACTTGTACGGAACTCCCTATTCAATTACTTTTGGTCATGAAGCGCTTATATATAGGGCAACGGTGGCTGGTCGGGTTGACGAGATATCTGATGCCAAGCAACATCGGGCGCGGCTAGTACTTGGATGGGTGTACAACTGTAGCATAATCGCAGCTGCAGGCGTCATATCAATGAGCACGAGATATGACGACAGTTATGCCGTCCTTCGGAGGGGTCGTTAAGATGGCGGCCCAGAGTTCATAGATGTTGAGCTCGTTAAAAAATCTTACCTCTGAAACAACAGAGACAACATTTCCGGTTGGGGGAGAGTGCTCACTGGTGTCGGTTTTAAGCCCTGATTGTAGAAATAACCCGACATTAAAGAAAAAGAAAAAAAAAAGCTTATATTTTTCTTATATCAAATGTGTCACTAATAGAGATTTTGTGTCTAAAAACGTGAACAGTTGGTAGCACAAAACATATTTTGTGAAAAAAGATTGAATAAAGGCTAGTTTTCATCACAGCGGATTGCGGATGGCGGAATGAAATTCCGCGTAAGGGATGATCCTCGCATCAAACAAATGTTTTCATAAACGCGGAGCGTATTTAGTGAATTCTAGTAATATTTTTATTTGACAAGATAACTATCTGGCTTTTGACAAAGGACAGAACATCATTGTCATGTCAAAGGTTGTTTTGATTTCAAAACGAATTGAGTAGTACAAATAATATAAATTCATTCAGTATTTAGGTTGAAATGTGGTATAGAAAAAAAATTAACACAAAAGTTCGTAAAATTTGCTTGTTGGGACTACTTTATGCATTTTCCAAAATAATTAAGAGAAAACGGCAACCTAAACGATGGTGGGTAAGAAACATATTTTTAAACAGAAAAGCTCAAGGATCATATCATAATCTCTTCTTCGTCAGAATTCATCTCGCCCAACACACGTAACAGAGAACGATTATCTAAATTACTTGAACACATTAACCACAAAATATCCCCCCCTATTTTGTGACTTTAACGACACAAATACAGACCATAAACAAATATAAACCCGAGCTGGAATTATAACCTCACTTATCTAATGTCAAACTGCCAAAAGCTCTGAAAAACCGCCAGAAAGTTAAAAAATGTTTAACATAAAATGAGACTCCGCAAAATGTTAAAATATCCGCAAATATTTCGCGCCATTCACATTTTGAATATTTTCTACCAATCAGAAAAAGTCCGCAACAAAATAATCCGCCATCCGCTGTGATGAAAACTAGGCTTAAAAGAATATGCAACACAAGGTTTGTTCGACTTTCAATTTCAGAACGGTTCAACAATCGTTCTTGAACAGCGCAGAACTAGTGCGCACTCGTTTCGAATCCTAGGACTGTTTGAAAACGGTTCACGATTCGTGAAAACCCGAACGCGGCAGTGATCTAATGAATAAGGACAGCACAAGAGAGAGAGAAGAGAACAAGAGATATTAAAAATAACAGAACCCTATTGTATTGAAAAACCAACCAATATTTTTTTCAATCTTAATGAAAATTTCAGGTGGAGTTGAGTAAATAATGGTCCCTTATGTCAGAGATCTAATTTTTTATTCAGATTTCAGTATGGACGAATTTATCTGTTTTCAAAATGAAATGGTTGTCCCCAGGATGGCGATGAATATTTCAATAGAGAAAGAACTCTGGAAGCTCCTTGAGCTGTACCAATTACATAAAAAAGAATAGGTTGAGAATTGCAAAGTGGCAAATAAATTCAATTTTTCTACACTTTAGATGGTACAGTTGACGGAATCGCATCACAAACAAGCCCTATAGTATATTCGATGAACACTCGGCACATATCTAAATGAAGTTTACTCATTGCTGACAAACCATAAAAGACCAAAATACATTTCTTACTGCCTATTCGTTTAAGGCCTGCATCTTTTTTGGAATAATATTCCGAAGCTTCAAACTGTCCTTTGAGTCTATTGACAATATCTCTAGAAACCCTGAAAAGGAAAAAATACTGCAATATGTATAATATGAGCATTTTAGGAAAAATTATTGGTAAATATATTCCATCATAGCATTTGTAGCTAGATTTTCAACATGTTGTACAGAGCACTAATATGTTCTAAGATAATACCTATACAAGAATTTTGACGCACCTGAAATGTTCAATGCTGAATATAATGGTAATGTCTCGTCAACGTAACCTTCATTTTTAAGTTTGTCTAACAAAAGTTCGGGAATCATCACATTAGGTACAATATTTTCAGCAAGGAACTCTTCACCACTACTATCAAATAAATGTACGAACTCCATAATTCATAAAATGAATGAAAAGATCAAATTAGGTTTAAGGTTATCAACAAATGATCGCTCTCCTTCTTATGGCAAATGCTTATGAGCATGCGTCAAAAAAATCCCAGAACGATTCTTGCTCGAGGACAGGTACTGATTTCGGACAGTTCTCACAGTTCTAGGACCGTTCCAGGACGATTCTGAGAAAAACCCGAACGCGTAACAAGGCAGTCCTAGAACAGTTCAACAAAACCCGAACGCGACCAATTCTACTGCGCAAACTCCTGACAGTTCTAGAACAGTAATTGTTCGAAGTCGAACATAGCTACAATAACAACTGATAACAACGGACGTCAAGCATTAGGGCCCACTTTTATATGTTCCAGTTAACCTCTGGTTGAGTTTACTACTGGTTATTATAGAATGTGCCCTGAGCCGATCATAAAACGAGCATCATTTCTATTCTAACCACTAGTTAACTTAACCAGAGGTTAACTGGAACCTATAAAAGTGGGCGTAAGAAGTGGCGTTCTTCTAAGGTTCAAACACCGACATAACCTTAATCTAGACCGCTAGAGGTCATATCCCCAACACTCGAAAAATTCATCCAAATAGAATTTACGTGAACGTGTCTGCGCAAAGCGCAGAAAGCACAAATAATGTCATTTCAGACATTGACATCTAACGAGGAGGCATTATGTGATTTTGAATCGTCACAGACACAAAATACGCATGCTCTAAAAGCTCTTTGATATGTTGTAATTGGATGAATTCTTATCATACGGGATCAGCAGTCTAGATTAAGGTTATGTCGGTGAGTTCGAAAGACATCGTGACAGATGTCAGTCGATAATGCACGAATCAGAATGGGACAGGCACCAACACTCGAAATATAGACACAAAATTCTCTATTAATATAACTTTTTTAAATACAAAAATATAAACACTTTGGGTCTAAATCTCAGATCAATAGGGTTTATTTATTGATCTGAGGTCTAAATATAAATGAAACAGCATATTCAGTTTGTGATTCTCTACACAACTCTGATGAAATTATTACAATTGGAGAGGCAAAAGTTTTTGAAGGTTTTTTTTTTAAATTGACAATTTGGTGTGACCAAAATTTTTTTGATTCGTGCACTGTTACCGACACCGAAGCAATCTCGAACAAACTTTGCCCAATCGCGACAATCAAAATGAATGCTGGTGTAAGCTGGAGTTTGCCAAGCTTGGTCCACCGTGAGGAGCAAACATTAGTGATCCACTCTCGCTGCTCGGTCAAAATACATCGAGCAACAAAATGTAATAGATTTTGAAATTATTATAGTTTTCCCAATATCAATTGTAGAAGCATAAGAAAGTCTTGCGGCGAAATCGTGTGAGCAGCAGTGGCGGAGATAACTAATTTTATTTAGATATTTTAAGATTTTAAAAATACTTCATAAATAATGAAAAATGAAAAAAAAATAAAGACAAGCTTTTATTTATACAAATACATTAAGAAAGAAAAATAATTTCTTTCATTGTTTGATGTAGGTTATTATTATATCCTAAAACGTATTTCGATCGGCACACACCAAGACCATATACGCTACTGGTTTTTAATCTTTCATAGCTATTAAAACACAAATATAACGCGTGATTTATGACCTACTATCGTAGAGACACATCTGCCAGCATTATGCCCGACTTGATTGGTCCAGACGAATCGGTTGTACAACTGACAGTCCTCACTCGAGTCCACGTTGACTATTGGCTCTTTTGATCTACCGTTTGCCGACGGAAAATGTTTACGAGTAGTACAGATTATTTTTCGTTGCGTTTCTTCGCATATACGCTCGTGTTAGCGAAGTGAGTTTTCATTTGCTCCCTATAGAAACAGCTTCTGCAATTGATATTGGATGGACTATAATCGCCGGAACGATCTTATATCAACAAAGCGATGTTCGGAAAATATAAGTGGGTCAACAAAACGCAGTTATCGACGGATGCTCAAAGCTGTCTTTCAAGTTCCCTCTTTCACCACTCTTCCTTCTAGGCGCTCTTTTCGAGTGGAATATTTTCCTAACCAAAATGGTAGGTTTGCTTCAATCATATTTTATTTGAATAATCTCGAGTTATTCAAAAGTTATTTTAAAAAAAGTGACTTGTGGAATTTGTGTTTAAGACCTGCGTTTAATTATTTTTCCAATATTTTCAATCTCTTGGTGAAAAGTGTTTCAACTTGCAAATGTTGATCATAGAAATGACAGGACCTGTATCTTGTATTAGTTTTTATTAGTAAAGAAATAACCTTTTGCCAAATACTTTTTTCTCTTGAATGATATGTCGCTCAATTGGTTTAAACATTATATCCTCAGGAGTCAGTCAAATATTTTAGAATTTTCAAGATGTTGTGATTTCTTGTAATATAACCTCTAATCATATCTTCGATATTTTTCTTTCAGACGGAAGGAACAGCTACAATCAGAACCCGCAAATTTATGACCAACAGATTGTTGGCCCGCAAACAAATGGTCGTTGATGTATTACACCCTGGCCAAGCATCCGTTAAGAAAACGGACATTAGAGAAAAATTGGCAAAAATGTATAAGGTAACAAAAGTTCTTATTGGCTGTATTGAAATTATGATTTCATATATTTAATTGTTTATTTTGTGTTTTAGGTTACACCTGACGTATGTTTTGTATTTGGATTTAGGACGAACTTTGGAGGTGGCAAGTCAACAGGCTTTGCCCTGATTTATGACACATTAGATTTTGCCAAAAAATTCGAACCAAAACACAGGCTAGCCCGACATGGTTTGTTTGAGAAGAAACAAGGTACGCGGAAACAACGCAAAGAACGCAAAAACAGGATGAAGAAAGTACGTGGTACGAAAAAGACTAAAGTTGGTGCTGCTGCTAAGAAGGTGAGTTTTTCATCATCATTTATTCTGATTTATTGGTTATTGGTAGTGACTCTAACTAGGTAAGGAGCCAGTGTTTCAGTATTTGTTGAAATATCAGGAATTATTGGCCATGGAAAAGAAATGAACTGAATTGGAATTTAGCCTGTATTAAAGTGAATTATTATTACATCAGCATCAGAATTAAAGTGTATTCCAAAAATTCCATGAAAAATTAAAAAATCTGCTGTGCTACCCCAGAATTTGACCGGCAAGGGCCTCGAGAGAATGAGGTTATTTTGAAATAAAACACATTAGGGCTGTAGGAAGACTATTTGATCAGTCAATTCAACAAGTCAATTTATCGATCAATTGACCAAGTGAGATCCTTTTGTTGTTGTGTTGCTGCCTGCTGAATTTAGTTCCAATCCACCGAATAGATTTAATTAAATGGCAAAGTTTTGAACTTTGACATTTTTTTATTTTTGACAGCTGTTGTCAGATAAATAGTTTTGACTGTTCTGGATACAGCTTTTCAAGGTCTTTCAAATGACATACTGCAAGTCAAGTTCCATGCGATATATGTGATTTTTCTTCGAACTTAACCATACAAACTGGGTTAGCAATAAGTTAACCTGTCAATATTCCTCGAAGTGTATTCCAACCTATGACGTAATAGTTAACCAACCACACAAACCAGCTCACTGAGATAGTTTGACAGAGTAGTTATCTTGTTGGAGGTTAGGTTTTTTGTTTATTCATAAGGAATGATGAGGATAAAGGTCCTATCTCAGGGTAAAAGTATATTAAAAATATATAATGGATTCATCCAAGTATATGTGAATGAGAGATTATATCAGATTAAAAAAGCATAAGAAACTGAAACCTTGGATTACACAGGGGATAATAGAATCTATCAAACATAGAGACAAACTGAAAAGACGGGTCATAAAAAATAAAAATGATTTAAATTTACTCCAAGAATATAAAACGTACAGGAATCATCTCAACAGAATTATATTGAATGCCAAAAACAACTACTACATAAATCAGGTTAATAAGAACATTACCAACATAAGAAAAATGTATGAAATAATCTCAGATGCAGCAAATGAGAATAAAAACAAAACGAATAAATACTTACTTATTACAGATGAAAACAATGAACAATTCCATAATGATTATGACATGGCAAACTTTTGCAACAATTACTATGTGAATGCTGGATTGAACATGGCAACAAAAATAAATGAACCCACTTCCGACATTACAATCGAATACCCTTCTTTAATAAATTCTATGGCATTAAAACCCGTTTCCAAGGAAGAAGTAATTATGCATATCAATACCCTGAAAAATAATAGTGCACCAGGCATAGATGGCATCTCATCTAAATTGATGAAAAAAATCCACTTACTCATTCTAGATCCTTTAGTTCACATCATGAATCAAATTTTCCTAACAGGCAAGGTACCATCCCAATTCAAAACTTCTATCATTACACCCATCTATAAAAAGGGCTGTAAAACTAATATAAGCAACTATCGACCCATTAGTGTAATTAGTACCCTCTCAAAAATATTTGAAGAATGTCTCAAAAGTAGGTTATTAAAAAAAGTCTTGACAATAATGAAAAAGCAATTGCCGTTTTCCTAGATCTCGCGAAGGCTTTCGATACTGTACCTCATAAACAACTTACTGACACACTTGAGCAGTATGGTGTCAGAGGTGTGGTATTGGAAATCTTCAAAAATTATTTGAGTAACAGAAAACAAATAACTAAAATTAGAAATGTAAATAGTGACCCCCTTGAAACTAAGATAGGTATCCCGCAGGGAACAGTGCTTGGTCCACTTCTTTTTATTACTTATATCAACTCACTACTAAACCTAAACATAAATGGCATCTCTATCTCCTATGCAGATGACACAGTTCTACTTTTTAAAGGTACAAACTGGGAAAATGTTAAAAGTACAGCAACTCAATGAGTGCTTTGTAAAATGTTGGCTCGACAAAAATAAATTAACTTTAAACTCTGATAAAACTTTCTATATTGTTCTCACTGAATGATTCAAAGAGACCACATTTTAATTCTATCAAAATAAATGATTTAATAATAAAAGAAACTAATTCCATAAAATATCTTGGTATCACTATTGATAAAAATCTAAAATGGACTATTCATATTCAAGACTTAACCAACAAAATAAGACGCTTAATTTATAAATTCTATATAATACGCAAAATCTTACCAAAAAAATTACTTTTGCAAATCTAAAAGTCCTTAGTAGAATCACTTCTAAACTATGGTATCATAGTGTGGGGGGCTCTATGACAATGTATTAACTCAACTAAATGTAGTACAAAACTACATTCTACGAATAATATTATTCAAAAATAGACTTTATTCTACAAATTGTATCTATAATGAATCAATTTTGAATGTCCGAAGCCTATACTACCTTAGTAACTGCATCTTCTGCTTTAAATCTAAAAAACATTTTGTGAACCATTGCTACCAAACTAGGCAGCACACAAACAAACATATGACTGTACCATTTAGAAGATATGATGGGAACCAAAGGTTTGTTACAACCCTAGCACCAAAGATTTATAACATCCTACCTAATGAAATTAAAGAGATAACCAAATATAAACACTTTGTTAACAAATGCAAATACTTTATTTATCTAAAAAGGGATAACATACATAAGATGTTGTGAAAAAAAATATATTATTAATTAATTTAACATAATTTAAATATACTACATATTTTCTGTCATGATTACCATTTATATCATTAGTATTATTACCATATTATTATTACTATTTTCTGTTATAATTACTATTTATATTATATTATTACCATTTTCTGTTATAACTATAATTACTATTTATATTATATTATTACCATTTTCTTTTTTAACTCCTAAGTTTTCTTCATTACGTGTCAATAATAACTTTTAAATGTCTACAGTCTACAATTTATAAAAGACTTGGTATTATTGCACAAACAGGTGTTAACTCACCTAGGTGCATTACTTGTAAAAATTGTACTATGAACATATTATGACCACCTATAAATGTATAACATATTTACTTTTGAATAAACTTTGAATAAAAATGTTCATCATCTTCCAGCATTTGCATGGCATGGCCACTAAAGAAGGATGTGGTGAAATCTGAATATCTTCTATAAATTCCAGTACTAATAAATTTACCACTTTCATTTTCATTGTATTTTCAAGAACTCGAAGACACATCAGTAAAGAGAAGATAACAAAATATATAAATAACGCAGTAATAAAACAATTTAACCCTCAACAACAAAAACCAAATCTGTCATCTGTCAACCTTCACAAGTTAAACCGAAGTCTACCGTGACGTCATACAATAGTTAACCTGGTTTGCGTGGTTAAGTTCGAAGAAAAATGACTTTAGTTTCTGTCATTTTCAATAGTGGCACTTCTGTTTGACAGATGACAGCCAAAAACTAATGATCGCATTCGGGACAGGAACTGTATCTTCATACCAAATTTCCGCTCGGTTCTGCAGTTATCATGGAAGATTATAAACAGACAGACTTCACTCTGGAAATGGTCACAATCTTCTCGGCAGACCTCAAAATGGTCACAATCGTCTCGGCAGGCCTCAAAATTATAATTCCGTCGATATCTCGTTTTTTTTTCTCAGGATTACTTTACTTGACCCTTTGGGGGGCCGGTCAAGAAAAAATTAATATTCTCTTAATTTAATGTACCTTTGATTTTACAACGGTTATATTTGGAAAAAAATGCAGTTTTAAGGAGAATCCAGATTTGAAAATATATTTCAGAATAAAAATATATATCATGATTATCACTTTCACCCACTCAAAGCCAAAGAGTTTTATATTCACGATGTTGATTGCCTTGACTCGACAGTCAAAAGTCAAATGCTAACATAGCTGCATTTTATTGACGCCCAATCTGTAGTCTACAGCACAAGACAAGCCCTCAGCATGGATCTCTTTGAAGACCGGACGGAGGCTCGTCTAACCTGACTTGGCTAACATTGCTATCAAAGTTGAATGCAAGCCGATCAACCTTACATTAGCAGTGACTCTCTCTTTTTTCTGAATTATTATTTAGGCACAATAGTGACAAACAGTTGCTAGAGGTAGATGCAAGTTCACGCTACATCACCGACATCAGCCACGCCGACCAATTGAAACCACATGATGGGCTGTTTTTTCTTTCACAGACACATACATTCAATCAAAAGAGGACATTTCAAAATTGAATAAGGTGACGCGCCGGTTTTCGACCATTTAAGTGATATTCAAAATTCAAATGCCAATAAATTTCAGTGAACTATTTTCTTTCGAAGTTAGTTTGTTACAACACCAATCAATGGGTATTTTTTAATGGCGTGGTAGAAGAATAATTATATTTTTATCATCTGAAAATTTTATGGAATAAAAACAAGTAGAAAAGTCAATTTTTACCGGTTTTCGACCACTTACTACTTCTACTCCACTATTAGTATTCCTATTTTCGACCACGCAGTCGAGAACAGATCCGTTTGTCGACCATGCTTTTTATTGGATGGTCAACAACAGGCCCCTCCTCGACCATCTTTGGGAAGAGATGAAGACAACTTCTCAATCAATCAATATATACTTTATTGTATTCATGAAGAAATCATGGTTACAAAGCAATACAATGTAAGGATAAAAATTACAATAAAAATCAGTATAAACATATAAGGTAAAAAAATAAAACATTTTAAAAACATTTAAGTATAATATATCACTAAAATATTGCGTCAATAAATCATGGTCACAAAGGATAAAGTTACAATAAAATTAGTGTAAACATCTACGGTAAAAAATTCAAATGAATAGAGACAATTAATTACAAAAAATTTAGGTATAAAAAATTATTTATAAAATTACTATTAATTAAACAGGAACTTTATAAAAAACATAAATGTATTTCTAATGAAACCTTCGAAACATAAAAAACTTAACCTAGGAATTAAGCAATTTTCATATATGAGATGGAAATATACAACAAATTAAAATATATCAGTAAAATTACTGGATTAAAACAAGAAATAAAAAATGTTCACTAGGTTGACATCTTAGGAACACATGAAACAATTATAATCTTTCAATGAAGCTTCTTCATAAGAAATTCCATAAAATTCTGTACACCTCATATGGAACCATTGGGGGCAGATATAGCACCCTATATTTTTTTCATCGTCATCTTCAACATAGATAGATCTTTATTTAATTATTAGGAACCCTAATATACATATGAGAAAACAATAAAAATATGAATAAAATGCTTATTATAACATCAAACAACAATTGGAAGTAACATATTAAAAATACAAATAGAATAAAAAAATACAAAATACATATAGAATAAGAAATACATATAGAATAAAAAATACAAATAGAATAAAAAATATCATTCAGACAAAAATAGAGTAAAAAAATTGCAGGATCATAATAAATGGAAATATAGTACAGACATATGGAATAAAAAGATTAGCATAATCCTAATAAGGAAACATAAAATTGCAACAAACCTATTTAATAAATATGTATCTATATGCACACATATACAAATGAATACGTACATATATAATACACACCCACATACATCCACCCATATACTTCACATCACTTATTAGTTCCTCTTGGCAAGCAGCACATTTTATTTTATCGTTATTCTTTGCTGACATTACATGTTCAGGGTTGGTGTGTGTTTCTCTTCTTATTCTTTTTCGTCATTTCTTTATTTTCTTTGGCTTTTAGTTTTTCTTCGTTTGGTTTCTTTTCATTTTCTTTCTTAGTATAATATGATCTCCATTCTTGTTATGAAATCGCACTGGGCAATCTCTCTTTTGGATTTCAAACAGATTTTTTTATTAGTTCAGGAAAAAGAAGGTGTCTTTCAAAAGGTATTTGTTTTGGTTGGTTTTCAGCTAGAGGTTTTCTGTTTTCAGTCTGAACTCTGAATTCGATGTTTGTGAATCTGACTGATGAGGAATCGTAAGAGAAGTTTCTTCGGAGTTGGTTCGATCTGATTGTCAACATGGGAGATTGGGGTATTTAATACTGCATCGCATGATTTTTTGAATTCTATAAAAGGATTGGGCTGTAATTGATCATCGGAGGTTTAATTTTTCTGTTCTCAGTCTGAACTCTGCATAGAGTTCCTGAGTCTGAATGATAGCTATCATGATCTTGGTCAGTTTTGAATGATGACTGCTCAATCTGATCTTCGACCGGAAATTTTAACGTATCGTTTTTTTTTTTAAGGGAAACCACATTGTTTAGTTTTTTTTTCGACTTCTCGACCTAGTAACGCTTCAGGTCCAGTTTTTCGTTTATATCCGTTTGATTTGTCCTTGTAATAGTAGTTTAAGGGACGTTAAATTGTTGACCCGCTTTATTATTACTCTTTCTTCTCTAATTTCTATAAGAGCTCTTTGTAAAACATCGTCGCTATATCGAAAAAACTTTTTTTTACCCTTCAACGTGAGTTTTTTTGGTTCATTTTCGTTAATCTGTTTTGATTTTTTTGATGTCATTTCAAAAATAAAAGGAATTGGCTCAAATCGAACATTATCTACCTACCTAATTCCAATGAAAAACCATATAAAATTAACTGGTCGAAAAAGAGGACAATTTTCGACCACCATTAATCACTCCAAAAAGTAGGCAGAAAAATTAACCTTCCGCAGATAACGTGAGTGGTTTCTTAATTTTTTATAACGTCGGTCTGACAAACCGATTTTTTCAAGGAATGATTATTGGTCGTTTTTACTTAAAAATGAATGAATATTTTTTATTGAACATAATATTTGACTATAATTTCCAAGTACAAATACAAACACAAACGGATTTTCGAAAAAAATTTTTTTTTTTGTAGACTATAAAACAGCTGTATTTTTATTCAATACAACAATAATTTAACCAAAAAAAATATTCATCTGATGAAAATGACAAAAACATAAACAGTAATGAATTAACATTAAATATAAGAATATAATAGAAACAAAAAAATTGAATAAATACAAACCGGCAACTGAACAAACTAGTTCAAATTTTATCAATTTTCATTTTGCCAAATGCAGTCTATGCACATTCCCTGGAGATGCTGACTGATTCACTGACTTCCTCATACAGTCTTCGCAATCGCTCCTGTTCTCTTTCGTAACTCATTCTGACGTAGTCACACTAAAAACATACTATTCAGTTCCAGAATGAAGACGCCAAATCAAATTATACTTACCTCAAGTGTTTTACACGAACGATAACGCCGGTTTCACGCACCGTATACTTATTTTTCTAATGAAGCAAACGCTCTATTCGACAGACAATGTAAACCTGACAAGATTCTTAATAGTACGAAAGGTACCCTGGCGGAAAGCGGGAAATATATAAACAACAGAAAGTTAGCGCAAATATTCAAATCAGTCGGTGCGAGGGACCGTACGTTATAAGCGGAAGGTTAATAGGATTTAAAAAAATGTGGTCGAAAACCGGACTCTATTTAACCCTTTCCGTACGGCAGCTACACGAATTGTTTTTCCGTACAGACGGGACTTTTGAGCGTGCCGAATAGACGGCTGTCGACTATGTGCGACACTATACAGACCGTGCTGAACAGAGGGCTGTCGACTATGTGCGAAACTATACTTACAGACCGTGCCGAACAGACGGCTGTCGACTATGTGCGACACTATACTTGGATACTATACTTCAGCCTCAGATAATCCACAGTGGCTATCGTGATTTTTTTTTGTCTTTTTGTCCGCTACGAGATCCCCGAGGGACCAGCAGTATTCTCCGACGACATTTCAAGGCATACTGGCGCGAAAAAACAAAAACACTGCACTCGACTTAGCACTGGCCAAGCCAGGTTGCCGGATGTCGCATATGATCGACGGTGTCGACCATATGCGTCAGCCGCCTGAGCGGTTAGCATGCAGTGAACGCAAACGTTGCGACAACAGTCTGTGTGCCAAATCTAAAAATTTTATGCGTCGCATCCCAACCGGCAGTTGTCCAGGAGACAGTGTACATGTCGTCGACCATATGCGACAGCCGTCTGTGCGGCACATATCCTAGGAGTATAATTTACTAATAAAGTGTTAAAAGAGTTCAACCGTATTTAGATTTAGTAAAATGAAAAGGGATAGACAATCTAAGTGCCGTTTGTCTGGTTCTTGACCAAGTGGTCGAGAAAGGGAAAAGCACATATATCACATACCTAATATGCGACCACTTCATTTTTACAGAAAAATAGTGTAAACATGGTTCAAACATAGTTTTTCGGAAGAAGGATAGAGTAAACTTGACATACCACACAAAAAATGAAGTAATTGAAAGATAATTTATCACTTACTTGCTATTTCTGCAGTCACAGTTCACTACAAATTTTAAACTATTTCGTGTCTATAGTAATCTGCTCACTGACTGCTTATGCACCGTTAAGCATTTAATAATGAAATTTTCACGTAAAGAACTTGAAAATTCTGAGAAGTGGTGGGGAAAGGTGGTCGAAAACCGGGAAGATTTTAGATGTCTGATATTGGCTTATAGTTTCTTATTTCTATTAGATTTGTATGAAAATTGTCTAAAACCGGCACTGGTCGGACAACAGGCACAACCACCCTACTTTCTTGAAAATACATGACTGACAAGATTTTTTTTTTATTTTAAAGCTTTTAGAGAAATGAACTATCATATAAACCAAAAATTTTGGTGATACGTGAATTCTCCCTAAACTGTATTTTTGCCAATATTTGTACTGTGCTTGGCAAAATTGTAGATGCCGATTTTATAAATTTTTGGGTATCGTATTTTGGCATGAATTAAAACATTGCATACTCCAATACTATTGGAGTTAGCCTTTGAAGGTTAAAATGGGCAATAAAAACAATTACAGTGGCATTTGTTGTTTATTCATTACTCTTCATATTATTTTGCAATTTTGTTTAATGAATTTGACATTTTCAATCTACCAGGATTGTACTACATATTTTCTTTATAACGAACCATTTCTAAAGTCATAAGGCTCTTCTTTATAGCCGAGTTTGACTGTAGTTTTAAAAAGATACAGGGATCAGGGTTTTATTTTACATTTGCAGTTTTATATGGATAAGTTGATCAAAATCAACCCAAAATAAGTGTACTGTTTTGAAAGAATTATAGACGTTTGTAGTTCTAGTTTAATAATTTTATTTATTTCTAGGGAGGGAAGTAGATAAATCAATTTCTGCCTTTGATTCAAATCAGAAGGTTTGAGCCTTTTGTTACCCCGATTTTATCCTATTGTGCCAGTGTTCCGTGTTTAAAATTCCACTACACTAACTTCTCAAACATTTAAGCATTAACTTATTTTTAATAAGCAATCAGGATAAAAATGAAATAAAGTACATATATAGATCGCAGAACCAAGAGATTTATCATAGAAATGCATTTCTGGAACAATCTAACAGTTTTTTAAATGAAATTATAAATATTTTTTATTATGAGTTTTCATTGCATTTTTTTTTCTGTAAACTATAATGTTCATGTATATCCTGATTCATCATAACAGCTACCACAGCATAGATAAGTAGTTAATTTAACAACTTTTAGATACCTACCAAATATATGAAAATAGTATCAGTAAAAATGAGCAATACTTTAAGCCTTTTGTTTCATTGTTAATTGAAAAATTTTCAATACATTTTTAAATAATAATATACATAGCACAAGAGATTCATAGGTTTCTTTATCACTATGTTAATTTTTGTTGTACTTGTTTGAGGAATTGTAATTAACTTATTAAATGGACAATGGCAGAGGAAATGCTCATTTTTCGTTATTGCTTAGTTCACAAGTGTGTAGAACTGATTGGATTCAGAATGGGTTAAATAGCGTTTCCTTTGAATGAATAATAAGAATCACCAGGAGAAGATCCTAAGAATTGGTATCCATACATTTTTTATTTATTTTCGATATTATCATTGAGCAAACATTGTTTAAAGAAAGAAGAGTGATTTTTCATCATATTGGCATTGCTGAAAATGAATCCAACAGTTTTGTGATCCATCTTCTAATTGCGTCAAAATTCAGTTTGTTAATAATTAATATTTTATTTCTTTCAGTAATTTGGTTTTCATCAGGCTTCAGATCCACTTCATTGTGTGGCATTCATCTACGATCTTGTGGTACTGATTATATATTTGTGTTATACAATAAATGTTATCTGAAGTTTAAGAATGTTTTTTATTCACTGGTCTTTTTTTCATTACCCTTTGTCGCAGAAAATTTATAATTGAATATATAAAAACAAGGTAACGTCTTTCAGGTACACAAATATGTAAATAAAGAGAAAAAACGTACAGAAATATCCAGGAAATAGTCCATATCACCAAGTGGAGTAGATTTTTTAAGGGAAAAAGCAAACAACGCCATCACCTATATAATGAAAAGTTGAAACTTGTTTCAAGTCTATGAAGATCCATCCTCAGTCTATAGATTTGAGAAACAACTGAGGGGATTAACAAAAGTCTTGACAAAACTACTAATAGTTAAGGTGGTTGCCACTCTATGAGGTAGCAAATAAAATCATTCTTCCTTGTCTATGAGGTGGCAATATCCATCCTAACTATAAGTAGTTTTTTTTTATATAATATACATTATACACCAATAGAAGGAAATAATGATCATTCACTGCTTTTTTACCTTACTAAAAAACCTGATTATATATATATATATATATATATATATATATATATATATAACTTACTATGAACCCACTTATTATGAACCCACAGTTATAACATACCAAACGAAAAGTTTCCCGCTGGTACGTTATAACCAAGCTTTACTGTATATCAATTGCCTCACTTGGACCCGTGGTTGATTTTTGGCAGGATAATAGGTACATTTGAATTTTAAATATCAAATCAGCATGTAGTGCGAGCTTGAAATCCATATATAATCATTCTTGCATTTCCTCTTTCCTTATAGGAATCGAATCTGTTGACATAATTTTGACAGGAGCTACTGTGCATTTGTCGCGAAACTACTGGACATGAACTGATATTTTGTCGATTTCAAGTATCTAACCACATGTGAAAAAGAAAATCTAACAAAAAATCCTAAAAGAAGGCGCACATTTCGTTTTATAAAAATGTTTAGGAGCATTTTTGCCAATCAATGGCTGGGACTGTGAAGTGGTTGATTTTCGGCAGGATAATAGGTATATTTGAATATCAAATTACCATGTAGTGTGAGCTCAAAATCCATATACAGGGTGTCCCTGGACTTCCTCTTTTCCTCTCGGGAATGTATAGATGGGGTCAAAATATCACCAGTACTTCATATAACTTTTGTTCCTAAAAGCCTTCGTTACCAAGTTACGGGCCCTCAAAGTTACAAAATGAAAAATGTTTTTCTTTGATAACTTTCAAAGTGAATATTCTAAATCATCTAAATTTTGGTGATTGACTAAACAAATGAATTGCTTCGATGAGCTTTCATGCAGGAGTCAGTTGTTTTGCTACAAAGTCAGGAGCGGACTACCGATGGTCCACCATTATTTGAAATGAAAAATGTTCACAGTAGAAATACTAATGCTAACGTTAATTCAACATTTATAACAGGGATAATACAAAATATGCTAAAATAAAGTCGTAAACAAAAAGTACAGTACCTAGTTGAAAGTTTCATTCACAATGTAGATATTTTTTCAAATTAAATATCAAGTTATGTAGATTCGTGGTGTTTTTGAACTAACAAGCTACTCCACTATGAAATATCGAATTCAGTCCATATTTTGTATGTACGCGTGGAATAAGCACGTTTCGTGTGGTGTTGAGGAGTTTCACTGATAAGTATAATTTCATGGGAGAAAATCTTTAACCCGAAGATAAATTTAGCTGAAAAAACGCACATCGGAAGACATAACTAATAAAAAGCAAACGAATAAACTACAAAAACGGCTGCACATGAATAGGTGAAAAATATCCGGTGAATAAATTTATGTTCCATTTCTTCCACAGATGTTGAGGCTTGCGATTGATTATTTACACCAAGAGTTTTGTAAGGTAAACGTGTTTGCATGATAAAAATTCGTTATGAACATTGTACCTATCATTTCTATTTTCATTACAAATTAATCTTTTTGAATAATCGTAGACATCTCAGGTTGGATGTCGTTGAACAAAAATGCATTTTTATAAAAAATCGTTGCTCTGATCGATTTTCCACACGAGTACTTTTATTCAGGAAATTGTCCAGGTAACTTTGTTTTGTTAAAACATATTGACAAATCCCAGTCATTTCAAAGTTTTGGGGTGTGGACCATCGGGGTAGTCGTTCCTGACTTTGTAGCAAACAACTGACTCCTCATGAAACTCATCGAAATTCATTGTTTAGTCAATCACCAAAATTCGATAGTTTGAATATTCACTTTGAAAGTTATCAGAAAACATTTTCATTTGTATGAGGCCTGTAACTGTAGAAGGCTTTAGGAACAAAAGATATATAAGTACTGTGATATTGATCTCATTCCGAAGAGAATCAAGACTCTGTATAATCATTCTTGCATTTCCTTGTAGGAATCGAATGTGTTGACATAATTTTGACAGGAGCTACTGTGCATTTATCGAGAAGCTACTGGACATGAACTGATATTTTGTCGATTTCAAGTATATAACCACATGTTGTGAGAAAGAAAATCTAACAAAAAAAAATCCTGAAAGAACGCGCACATTTCGTTTAGAAATAAAAACGTTTAGGAGCATTTTTGCCAATCAATGGGGGCTTGGGAAGTGGTTGATTTTTGGCAGGATAATAGGTATATTTGAATTTTAAATATCAAATCGCTGTAGTGGAGCTTAAAATCCATATATATTCTTGCATTTCCTCTTTCCTTGTAGGAATCGAATGTGTTGACATATGTGTTGACATAATTTTGACAGGAGCTACTGTGCATTTATCGAGAAGCTACTGGACATGAACTGATATTTTGTCGATTTCAAGTATCTAACCACATGTGAAAAAGAAAATCTAACAAAAAAAATCCTAAAAGAGCGCACATTTCGTTTTGAAATAAAAACATAAAGGAGCATTTTTGCCAATCAATGGCCGGGACTTGGGAAGTGGTTGATTTTCGGCAGGATAATAGGTATATTTGAATTTCAAATCCCCATGTAGTGTGAGCTCAAAATCCATATATAATCATTCTTGCATTTCCTCTTTCCTTGTAGGAATTGAATGTGTTGACATAATTTTGACAGGAGCTACTGTGCATTTATCGCGAAGCTACTGGACATGAACTGATTTTTTGTCGATTTCAAGTATGTAACCACATGTAAGAAATAAAATCTAACAAAAAAAATCCTGAAAGGAGGCGCACATTTCGTTTAGAAATAAAAACGTTTAGGAGCATTTTTGCCAATCAAAGGCTGGGTTTTATTTATTGTGATTCTGAAGACTGGTTATCATGCTCTCCAATAAAATTAATCTAGTCAGAACTATCAAATAATCAATTTACTTCAAAACGTCTTATTTTTTCATAATATTCATTTTAACAATCGCAAACAGTACCGAAAATAAACTCCATTCCTCCTTTCTTACTATTTGTGCCATTGATATCCTGTTATAATCAGTAGTTTATATTCAGAGTCTTTCAGGATCACTAGTTATTCCATTCACAATGACTTTATATCGAATTTTAATTATTCAATCGTAAGGTAATCATCATATGGCTACTATGAAACATCATTGAAAAAATCTTCCTGATATTATGTTGATATGCAGAGATCCAGTCTATGAAATCTAGTGAAAGCTTCATATAAACTACCTCAAATTTTTGGGATTTCAAAAAAAATCTGGTTTTAAAACACCTTGATACACATTTTGAATATTTTTATTATTTCTATGATCGATCATAAGTAAAAAAAGATTGAATAGAAGATAATCTTTGAGATATTCCAAACTGTTTTTATGCTAGTATTTGAAAAGGTTACTAATTTGAAAATAGACATGTTTTTTTAATAACACTGGAAAAATATCTCTAGATTAATATCTGGAAAAACAGCTCGCCTGTCTCTCCTAACCATAGCATAGAGAAGGGTAAAGAAACAAGTTTGCTACCATCAAGGTGGGCGCAGTGGCGTATCTAGTAATTTTACTTGGGGGACGCAATGACAAAAAAGTTATATACCTCTATAAGTACAAAAAACATAAGTACTTTTTTCATTCAAATTCAAACAAAAATATATTAAAATAAGAAAATATATACTTATACTTATAATAGGTACAAAAAAAAAGGTTTCTTTCGTTAAAATAAAAACAAAATGAAATTCAGTCTCTTGTATTTCTTATTTGCAAACATTTTAAATATCTATTTGCACATCTCTATGAACATGAAGTAGAGCTAATCCAACCAACCGCTCCTGTTGATCATTGCCAAGCTTTCAATTGCTTCAACCGTTCATCGGATGACACACTAACTGGCAATTTATTTGAAATATGAAGACACTTTTTTATCAAGGGAAATATGTTAGCCTCACAAGATTTAAAAATTCGAAAAATGATAGTAGCAGCTGAACACTTGAAAGAATGTAATTTCGTTGGAAAATAATTTTTTCATTGGATTTTGATAATGTTAATTGTTAATAAAGTAATTTTTTTGGTAACGCCGATTTTATTAAAAACCGAATAATTGTTCACAGAATGACTTAATATATAATACATAATTGTTTTTCTTCCTGGAGCACATTTTACATGTGTATGTGTACTCAATAATAGCACGCTATAAAACTGTTTAAAAGTTGATTACTTTGTTAATTATAAATTTCTGAAGTTAACAAAATATAAGAAATCGAGTAAATATTGTAAATTTTTTTATTTCACAGAATTATCAGTTTTATGTCAGACAAAGGCATTTTACAACTAAAAAAATACGCAATATATTTATAAAATATTTACAAACAAATGCATAAGTTGAATATGTTTATAATAGTGTTTTTTATTATATAAATAATATATTTAGATTTTTATTCTTTAAAATTAATAATTGGTTATTCTCAACCTAATAAAAAAATGTTTTATTAATAATGTAATTGTTTATTTTATTAACAATTGAACAAACTTGGATTGGCATTATATTTTTTTTGAGTGGAACAAAAACAATCATACACGACAAACTGTTAAAAAAATTTATTTTGTAATTTTTCTAGAAAATTCTATAAAAATTACAAACAACATTTTTGGCTCAGTTTGTCATATATGGTTGTTTTTGTTATTTTTTGAACCATTCAAAAAATATAATGCCCAATCAAAGTTTGTTTAATTGTTAAGTAAACAAACAGTTACATTATTCATAAAAAAATATTCTTATTAGGTAGAAAAGAACCAATTATTAATAAAAAAAAATGCTTAATATATTATTTATATAAATAAACAAACAATAACTTTTCTTTCAATTATTATAAACTAATGCAAAAAAACTTTTTTTTTTAAATATATTTTTAATGTAAAATGCCTATGCCGACATAAAACTTATAATCATGTATAATATCAATAAAATCATAGTTATTCGATTTCTCATATTTTGTTAACTTTAGAAATTTATAATTAACAAGATAATCAACTTTTAAATAATTTTATGGAGTCATTCTGTGAACAATTCGGTTTTTAATAAAATCGGCGGTTTAAAAAAAAACGACTTAATTAACAATAGCCTCACATTATTAAAATTCAATAAAAACATATTTTACTAACGAAATTACATTCTTTCAAATATTCAGATGATACTATAATTTTTTTTTAATTTTAAATTTATATTTAGTATAAAAAAAATATTTTATGTACATTGCTCTCTCGAGAGGTGCTTCAACGTTGAATTAAAATGATAAATAATTGAGATAGAGTTCCGGGAGTATGGACCTTTTCATGGGAAATTTCCTCCTCTTCTAGAACCTGTTTTTTATTTTCTCTATCATCAATAGTTTTTGAGCTATTCCCAAAAAACTAAAGCCGTTTGAATGAATAGCATTGGAACGATTTGTCGCAGGAAACTCACTTCTGGACTAGACTAATGAAAACATGCCTAGCGACAATAGAGGCCACGAAGTTTTAGATTTGAGTAGAGATGTGGAGTGTGGTGCCCATTCCATCGATTTCAACATTTTGCTGTTTCTTGGGGAGGGGGTAATTACCCCCCTTAAATACGCGCTTGGGTGGTGTATTTTTATTTCAAGTTGCATCGAGAAACGATTACTCTCTGAGAAATCAAATTTAGTAGGTGAACTCAGAAAAGATTAGAGTACAAATTAAAAATATTGAGATTGACTTCTTTTCCAAAATTGAGATTTTTTTGATGAAAATTGAAGGAAATACGCCAATACATGCTTCTTTTTTATTTCAAATGAAAGACCCATGAAAATAGATTCCGATTAAAAGCGAATCTCCAGACAATTTCATTTGGGACATTAACTTGAAATACGAAATGGGCGGCGAATAGCCAAATTCAATCACATAGCGAGAAATAGTTCTTTCTTTATCAAACATTCTTGTCCAGCCGTTTTCGGATAGAGAGCGCCATTGTAAATTTCATTCATCGTGGCCTAACTATTCTTCAATAACATAGGAATGTAATTTTGATAACATCTTTAGAAGTAACAAGATATAGAAATTGAAAGTTTCAGATTCGGAGATTATTCATAATCGTATCATGGAGAGTAATTTGGGGAAGGATAAATAAAAATCAACAATTAGTGACAGGGTCCGGAGGTTCAATGTGTATAATATAACGAAGCTTTTCCTGACTGATAATAAGCACACGAGAAATAATTTTTCTAAACTTCCTTAGTTTCAGTTGATCGTATCATGGAGAGTAATTTGGGGAAAGATAAATAAAAATCAACAATTAGTGACAGGGTCCGGAGGTTCAATGTGTATAATATAACAAAGCTTTTTGGCAGTTAATTTATTCAATATTTCGAAAATGTGTTTTTTCGCAAGACGCTGATATTTTTATAAACTTTTATCCACCTTGCCTGGTTTGTTTCTCTGTGATTATTATTTATTTCTCGATTTGTACGGTCGGGTGAAATTTTGATCCATTTCTAGTTGTCCAATTAACTTTGAGCAGTGGTTCATAATTCCGGTGACAAACTATTATGAAATTTTTGTTACAGGAAAAAAACAAATAGCAGACGAGTTTTGTGATTATGGGGCGCTTCTATTCAAAATTAGTATGTGGGTGTTCTTTGAGTCGAAGATAATTGATTGTTTGTCAAAATTCATTGATCTAAGATGGCGACGAGTTTTGCGACTATGGTCCGAAATTCTATTTAAAATTGGTGTGTCGGAGTTTTTCTGGTCGGAGATTATGATTTTTTTTGTCAAAATTCATAAATTTGAGATGACGAGTTTTGTGATATTGGTATAAGGGGGTTTTTGGGGTCGAAGATTATCAATTTTTTGTCAGAAATTAATTTTTTGGGGTCGCAGAGTAGATTTTGTTGTCAAAATAAAAAACATTCAGAATGGCAGGCAGTTTCAATAAACTTAAATATGTTAAAACTCGCTTATTCGACCGGTACCCGCAGTTAACACACAAAAAGGTCCCGCGTATTTATCTGGTTCCAATTGTACGATCACGAAATTATTTTACGTAGATATCCTGTTCCCGCAGTGAAAAGGTTAAAGACTAGCTTTTATTGAAATGCGCTAAAAAGTGAAAAATAATTGCTTTGGATGTGCGACGTAGGTTATTCCGTGAGTTATAGATTCAAAAGCTTGTCGCTTTTGTATTCGAACTGAAATCTTTGCGAGACAAGCTCTTGAATCTATTAGTCCAAAACGGTATCCAACCTTCAGGGATAAGATCTTGAATTACGATTTCTGCTCTACCATATCTCTTCTCAAGGTTATCAATTATTTTGTCCACTTCTTGGGTGAATGTTAGTAGAGCGCTGATTCTTTAGCCTTACCTTTAAGGCTTTTTTGCAAACGCACAATGTTTTCACCTTTTGAAAACCCACAAATCTTGGTGGTTTCTTTGAACTGATGAATAAAATTCATCCAATCCCCCGGTTCTCCGGAAAATATTGGAAGATCTTTGCTGAAAGACTGTCGAGCCATAAATTGATAGATTTTCTGTGCTTCCGTCATATTATATTACCCCAATCGTATGAGTACTGAGGTGTGTGAATATCATCTTTGTATTCTGAAATTTCGGGATTAGGATTGTACATATTGACCCATTTCTGTACAAAGGACGATTTGCTAGTCATGGTTTTAGTTTCTTCGTCATTTGACACGTCATTAGAAGTTGTAGTCTCCAATTCTGCCATTTTCAATTCAGTTTCTCTATGCACTAGTTTTTTCTCGATTTCTGCTAGTTTCCGTTCTCTATCGAGTTCTATTTTCAATTGCCTATATCTTCGGGATTTGCTACTGGAAACCTTGTTGCTTTTATGGATTGATGAGTTTTCTTGAGGGTTTTCATTCATTTTTTTTTCGGACCTTGTGGAAACTTCATCTATATTCATTTCAGTTCTCCTGACGTTGTCAAAGTCGGGCTTTTCGTGAATTTTCTCAGTGCCATATCTGATAGGTGCTTTACCTTTGGTGATTCTTTGGCTTCTTCTAACAGGTAAAGTCTTTGTAGACACTTCTTCCATAGAGCCGTTCTTTTGCATATTCGAAGGACCACTTATGTGACTGGCTCCAGTTACTTTTAGTTTTTATAGAAAGACTTCGTTTATACGACGGCATATTGGCGCCACCCTACCAGTATTTTTTTTATTGAAATCTCAAAACTTTGACTTTTTTCTCAAAATTTTGACTTTTATTCTCAAAATTTTGAGAATAAAAAATTCATAATCTCCGACCCCGAAAACCCCCACTTACCAATTTTGAATCGAATCGGACCATGATTACAAAACTCGTTCGCCATCTTAGAGCCGCCATATTGAATTTGTGAATTGTGTCAAAAAATTCATAATCTCCGACCCCGAAAACCCCCACATACCAATTTTGAATCGAATCGGACCATAAACACAAATCTCGTCCGCCATATTGTTTTTTTCTCTAACAAATGCGTCACGGGAACACCTGCCAAATTTCACGTGAATCGAACAACTAGAAGTGGGTCAAATTCAACTTGCAAGATTTGATGACAAACATAAATTATAATTAAATGAGGGATTTGTTCACCAATCTGTTTGGGAGTAGTCAGGATGAAAAAAGAATATATCACGAACAGTTATATATTTCCCAATGTATACCAATTGTACAAAATCATTAAAACAAATAGAAAAAAAATTACATCTGTGATATTAAAGCATTTCAAAAATTACATCAAAATATAATTTGTACAGCATTACTTATATGACTAGCACCCAAGAAATACCAAAATTTTATGAAACCACCATCACAATTGAAAAAAGAAAATAACCAATTTCGAAACAACAGTAATATCCAAGAGAAATAAACTGTTCCTTTTTCACGTTTTACAGATTTTTTTGTATTTTTTCAACTTTATGATTCTCTTCCTTTGCTCGCAATCGGAAAAGACTTTCAAGTTAGATGTTGCAATCAATTTTTTTTTTGGTACCATGCTCATCGACGGGTTTTCTGTCTTGGTAACAAGCATCGTATTTTCTATGAATTTTTTTCTTTAATTGTTATGAAGGAAAAATCATTTGCAGCAAGACATAAGGTCTTAAGACGTTTCATGATCGAGCTGACCAAAAATAATCAGTTTGTCGCCACTTTCAAACGAGTTACTCTATATCTACATTGTTCAATTTACAAATTATCCTTATACAAACATCAATGAGAATATAAAAAGTATCAAAAATGTATCTTCAACTCTTATTGAAAGCCTTGGCGCCAAACTTTGCAAACGCACGTCTACTAATGTTACTGATCACAAATTAATTGATAAACACATAAAATCGCCATGAAACGCCTTTTGTCTGCTATTTTACAAACTCACGCGCTAAACGTTGTTAACATAGTATGATTATAATAGTGATGGACTTGAGCGCGATAACGCTTAAGCACTGCTTTCCGTAGTTGTGTTCTGCACAGGCTGACTCTCCTGCAACAAAAAATACCCTAAATTATTATTGTATCTTTTGTTTGGGAAAAAAAAATGAACGCACTCATTACAAGTTGGCTTTTTATTATAAACATATTTTCAAGAAAGCTGGAAATAATAAAAAATTATTGATAACATTAAAGAAAGGAAGTGATTTTCACACTGAGGTCTCCAACTGCCTACTCCACAGATAGACCAGGGCTGAAGCCTTTGAAAAATATTATAGTAGGATGAAACCCATTGGAAAAGGAAGAAAATATAATAAAAATGAAAGGAAAAATAATTTACGGGCGATCTGAGGTCGGGAAGTGGAAGGGGTGAGTTTTCAAGGGTAAAAAACGGTTAATCTCGATTTCCGGCAAAACTACAAGTCCTATGGAAAAAAGTTAGATGGCAAAGTTGTAGGTAATAAAAAGGTCTACAACTTTTTCCACATAATCTCAAAATGTATGTAAAAAATTCAAATAACCAAGTATTTGGTTTTTTTTTCATCTTTTACAAAAAAAAAATATTTTTCCCACGAAATTTGGTGAAAACTTACCTTTTCATGTTTTAAACACACTGTAATTTTTGTGATTCAAAATAATTATTTTTTTACCTTATTTTGACTTAATATCGAAAAAACACCCTAATTTTCAATCAAAAATTCTCCCGTCAAAATATCAGCTTTTTCAAAAATGTCAATAGGCTTTTTGTTCGTTAAAATCTCTACTTTCTGATGGTATAAAAAAAAATACATTACTATGGTAAATGTTCTCAGAAAATGCAAAGAAACGAAAAAAACTCGAATCCGATTTTTTTTTAATCTCATGTACAATTTTGAGCTATTTATTAAAATTTACACTTTAATTACTCGAAAAACGTAAGATTCCATGTTAGATTGATAAACAAAAAGAATTGCAAATCGAAATATACTTCTATAATTAACAACCTAATAAGTTAATATTTAATAAAACATCTAAAATATTTTGAGAAAGTTGTAGAATCTTCTTTGAATTATGTATATGCGTAGATGCCTATTTATACCTGAGTGACCTACGGAAAATTTTAGCCCATCAAAAGGTATTTCATAGAGAAGTGGGGAAGGGGCTAGGAGGGTCTGGGCCTTACTACCTGTTATTTCATAGCATTTTCTGAGAACATTTACCATAGTAATGTGTATTTTTTTATATACCATCAGAAAGTAGAGATTTTAATGAACAAAAAGCCCACAGACTTTTTCAAAAAAGCTGATAATTTGATGGGAGAATTTTTGATTGAAAATCAAGGTGCTTTTTCGATATCAAGTCAAAATAAGGTGAAAAAATAAATATTTCAAATCAAAAAAATTACAGTGTATTTGGGACATAAAAAGGTAAGTTTTCACCAAATTCCGTGAAATTTTTTTTTTGTAAAAGAATAAAAAATCAAAAACTTGGTTATTTGAATTTTTCACATAAATTTTGAGGATATGTGAAAAAGTGTGGGTCCAAAAGTTGTAGATCTTTTTATTACCTACAACTTTGCCATTCAACTTTTTTCCATAGGACTTGTAGTTTTGCCGGAAATCGAGATAAACCGTTTTTTACTCTTAAAAACTCACCCCCTTCCACTTCACGACCTCAGATCGCCCGTAAATCATTTTTGTTATATTCTCTTCCTTTTCCAATGGGTTTCATCCTACTATAATTTTTTTTTGTTTAAAAAATTATCGATCCTGGTCTAAGATGTATTCACTTGATGACGGGGTCTCACTTCTACTCCTCAGGTCTCGATCTGCCTACGAGAGAACCGAGGATCTGACTGAAGTTCAGCAGTATTTATCTCGCGTGAAGTTAATGAAATGGAACAGTGGGCGGGGCTTGGTTTGGAGGGGTGGAGAAGGGAGATTAGATGTTTCCAGGTATTGGATAGGGGGCGTCCATCATCCCGTTTATTGAGGCAATTCAGGCATTTTTCTATCTTAAGAGCTTATAATAATAAATCGACTTTGTTTAACAAATGTACATGCATTTGCCCTGAAAAGGCGAAGATTAGCTAAATAGCTACTCTTGAACTCTTAACCTTTTCAGTTTACAAAAGGTAACGATACAAAAATGAAAATAATAAAATAAAAAAGATAATAAAAATAGTAGTTTAAAAACTAAAGAACACGTTTTAATAGAAAACTAAACTAAAAAGTAGAAAATAATTTTAAATGAGTTTGAAATAAGAATAAAGTGATTAACAACAAATTTATTTCATCGTAAAAATGCGTGGGGTGCTTGATTGTTGTTAATATTTCATGGACAGATATTGGTAAAAGAGAATCATTATGAAAATATCTTAAAAAGCACCCCACACTTTTTCATGATGAAATAAATTTGTTGTTAATCACTGTATTCTTATTTCAAACTCATTTAAAATTATTTTCTACTTTTTAGTTTAGTTTTCTATTAAAGCGTGTTGTTTAGTTTTTAAACTATTATTTATTTTCAACTTTTTAGTTTTGTTTTCTATTAGAGCGTGTTTTTTAGTTTTTCAAACTATTATTATTATTTAATTTTTTTAACTATTATTCTCCAATTTTGAATAGAATTGGACCATAATCACAAAATTCGTCCGCCATTTTGGAGCCGCCATCTACAATTTTTTAATTTTTACAAGAGAATCATAATATTGGACCCCAAAAACCCCCACATATCAATTTTACCAATTTTGAATAGAATCAGACCCACAAAACTCGTCCACCATTTTGGAGCCGCCATCTGGAATTTTTCAATTTTTCAAAATCTCCGACCACGAAAACCCTCAGATACCAATTTTGTAGCGAATCGGACCATTATCACAACTCGTACGCAATATTGAAGCGAATCGGACCATAATCACAAAGCTCGTACGCCATATTGAAACCGCCATTTTGTTTTTTTTTTACACAAAAATTTCTTAATGCATTGTCACCGGAATTATGTACACCTGCCAAATTTCAAATCATTCGGTCGTCTGGAAGTGAGTCTAAATCGCGACCAAAGGAGTCTGTTACAAACATACAAGTGAAGCTAATATAAAGCGTGTAAAAAAGCTGATTGAACATTATCGATATTTGGTTTTGTAAATACCATCATTTTATTATTTATAAAAGCATTTGTTCCTCCTCACAATTTAAGTGATAGAACATTTTCAAGTCATCAGCAAATAACAAATAGGTCACAGTGATAGCAGGTTGAAAAATAATGTAATGCAATGAAAATATCGTGGGACTTCCAACTCAACATATATATCTCTTGGGAAAAGTATGATCCTACTTTCACTCCTTATCTCTGAAAGCTTGTAAGCCATTTTAGGTTTTCATCCAATAATACAATGTTTTCAAGTTTAGACAGAAAAATGTTGATTATTCCATCTGGCGAAATTATAGAAATAAACAGACAAAAGAATTTGTCAAAAAAAATCTATAACGGGAATCAACCAATGAAAATTAAACAATAATTCGAACCCAAAAACATTTTACAATTAGCCTATTCACAATAAATACGTATGCAAAGCCATATTGAGAAAGGATAGGAAACAGATGCACAACCCGTAATAAAGAAAAAACTACAATTACTTACTTCGGTCTTTTCAGGTGCAGTGGATTCAGGAGCCTAGAATTACAATAGAAAAAACAGTGTAAAGGAGTGCCAAGAGTAATAGTTCAATATACTTTGACAGGGTTCATGCAATCAAAAAGAGTGAAGCTTAGTGCACCATCATACACATGTTTTCAACTACGACATATCACTATTCAATCATATTTCGTTTTGTGCTGCCGCTTATTAACAATTTCCAAGTACTGTGGAACCTCGATCAACCGTCACTCTGTTATCCGTCATCCACGAACTGAGATATTGTTTCGGTAACTTAATAGCGACTGACGAGCGCAAATCAGTGTTTCATAGTGCCGTTTTAATTGCGTGGTGTTGTGATTCAAATATAAATATGTATTATTCACGTTTTAATTTCATTCCCAAACCATTTGAAATCTAGTTACTGTACACGTTTATAACGGAATTAATGTTATCCGTCCATCCAGTCGAGGGTGACGGTTAATAGAGGTTTTTTCATTTCACAATGGATATGGAGAAAATGCATTGAAATCATTTGTTGCGTTATTCAAGAGGAAAACTTTGCCATTTTCATTTTGAACAAATGTTTTTTCGTACACGTTTATGGAAAATTAACTCGGTTTCAGTAGGTTTCCCATTCAACACGTTGATTGCCACAATGTTGAAAAAAAATCGATTCCAGTGGCCATTTCGTTTTAAAGTTCAAGCAAAACAAACGCAAGTGTTATCACGGAAGCCAACGTGTTAATAGTTTTCTCAATCAGATTTTTTTTTCCAATATACGTTTTGTTAAAGACATTAGGTACTCCTCCTCCATATAGAGAAATAAGAGTGTGAGAAATTCATCCTGCAGGAGATACAAAGGAATGAAAGTACTTGAAAATAATTAGAAAATGTTAACGACTAAGAATAAACTGTTTAGTAGTTATATCAACTATTGATCTACTAATTGTGCTGAGAAAAATCTACCAAAACTACGAAAGCAACTGTACATGCTTCGATCAACCCACGACTTATTAAATAGAGAAAATGAATATGTAAAAGGTTTCCATAAATTTTAAAATAGAGCTGATAACTCAACTTAGATGACTTCAAAGAAGTATCTTATAAATTTCGATTAGAAACATATTTAAGGACAAAAAATATATCAAATGAACCCATCATAAAAAAAAAAACAGAAAAACTCTCACCTTGGGGTTTGGTGGGTTTCCAGACTCCGACTGAGAGTTTCCGCCTCGTGGACGTGGGGCACCGCGCCTACGGTACCTTGGGCGTTGTGGTCCACGGGGTCCCTCTTGACCATTCTGCTCTCCAGCCTGGCCCTGACTGTCCTGAGATCGTGGGCGGCCTCCGCCTCTACCACCGCGGTAGTTTCTGGAAAAGCTTGTCATTCAGACACATTACTCATTTTATTCAAACAAAAAACTAAAAAAAAAAAAAAAATGTAAAATTTAATAGGGAAGGAAATAAAATGCTCATGGTGCAAGCATTAATTTACAAATGGCAAAGAAGAATTATTTGACAGTGTCACATCTTGTATAACAGATGTCCCCTGTCAATGTGACAAGCAATATTTGGTTTGTAGAAAATATAGAAAAATGTTCCATGAATAAATACCAGTTTAAAAAAACTATAAAACACGCTTTTTATAAAAAACCAAACTAAAAAATAAATAAATAATAGTGCAAAAAAACGAAAAAACACGCTTTTATAGAAAACCAAACTAAAAAAATAGAAAATAAATTTGAATTAAGAATAGTGTAAAAAATTTAAATAAATATAAATTAATAATAATGTAAATAAGAAAAAACATTCTTTTATTAAAAAAAAAACGTGGCGTGCTTTTCAAGATTCAGATTGAGCACCCCACGCTTTTTTTAAATAAAAAATATGTTTTTCCTATTTACATTATTATTAATTTCTTTTTATTAAAATTTTTTACACTATGCTCAATTTAAATTTATTAAAATTCATTTTCTATTTTTTTAGTTTGGTTTTCTATAAAAGCGTGTTTTTTAGTTTTTTCAAACTATTATTTATTTATTTTTTAATTCCTTTTTCCAAATCATTGATGTGTACAGCTGTATTAATAGTCAAATCTCAATTTTAGAAGTCATTCAAAGATTTTAATGTTATTAATATATACAGTGAGCCGCCATCTTGAATTTTTCAATTTTTACGAAAGAATCATAATATTCGACTCCAAAAACCCCCACATACCAATTTTGAATAGAATCGGACCATAATCACAAAACTCGTCCACCATTTTGGAGCCGCCATCTTGAATTTTTCAATTTTGACAAAAGAATCATAATCTCCGACCACGAAAACCCTCAGATAAATTTTGAAGCAAATCGGACCATAATCACAAAACTCGTCCTCCATTTTGTTTTATTTCACACAAAAATGTCTTAATGCACTGTCACCGGAATTATGCACACCTGCCAAATTTCAATTCATTCGGACGTCTGGAAGTGGGTGAAAATAAAGTCCAAAGGAGTCGGTTACAAACAAACATACAAGTGAAGCTAATATAAAGTGTGTAAAAAGTATTGGATCTTAATGGCAGCTAAGTTTTGTTATCACTACATACAGAGTTTTCCATATAGGCGTCCATATAGGGTCAATAAAAGTTATTATTATTAGTTCAAATTAGAGATTTTTTTGCAAAATAGTAATCTTGTTCGAAAACCCGATAATGTCTTTTTGTCTCATTTATCATTCCTTTGTTTCTGAATAATAAACCTACTTTAAATGTAAATACACTTCATTGTTAGATATTCAAAAGACCATCTCAAAAAAAAAATTAATAAAAAACCCTGTTAAAGACAAGCTTTTATCAAATGTGATGTAGGTTATTCCTTGAAATATAGATTCAAGAGCTTGTCGCGCAAAGTTCTCAGTTCGAATACAAAAGCGACAAGCTTTCGAATCTATAACTCACGAAATAACCTACGTCACACATCCAAAGCAATAATTTTTTGCTTTTTAGCGCATTTGAATAAAAGCTTGTCTCTAAAAAGTTTTTTATTAATAATGTTGTGCTTTTTAGTAAGTAAATTTTTATTAAAGCATCGAAAGGGCTTTAAGAATTCAAAAAAGAGCAATCTGCATTATGAACAATCTCAAATATCATGATTCCGGCAGGGGTCATTTCAGGAAAGTTGAACTACTCACAGCGCTGTATATATATGAATGTCTCAAATTATTATATAAAAACAGGCATTATTTTGAGCTCTTTGTATTCCCTCACTCATATGGACTAAGCACGTATAAAATTTCAATTTCCCACATCATCACCTATCGTCCACTGAATGAGGTTCTTTATATGCAACTATAAAAAATTTCAATCATCTACCTTTAGCCATAAAAAATAATAATAATTTCAATAAAATAAAGAAACCACTCATCACAATGCTTCTCGATCTAGAACCCTACTAATATCTCCATTTTGTGTTCCACAATTAGTTCAAGTTGTACATTTATTAATACTTATTATATCACGTTTTTATCTGCCTGGCTTGTACATTTGTATTTTTACATTTCATGTATCATTGTGCAATAAAGATTATTATTATTATGAGGCCTTCTTCCTGTAAGTTCTGAGCTATCTAGTTCTTCAATGAGGACACCATCTAAAGATTAATTCGTCCGTAATCCTGGATCTGCCATCTTTGACTAAATTTATAACCTCCGACCCCAAAAAGCCCCACATACCAATTTTGAATAGAATCGGATCATAGTTACAAAACTAGCCAGCAATCTTGAATTTATGAATTTTGACAAAAAATTCATTATCTCCAACCCCGAAAATCCCCACATACAAATTTAAAATAGAATCGGACCATAATCACAGAGATATTCGGCCATCTTGGAGCCGCCATTTTAATTTTATTAATTTTGACAAAAAAATACATAATCTTCGACGCAGAAAACCCCCACATACCAATGTTGAATCGGATCCTAAACACAAATCTCGTTTGCCATTTTGTATTTATCTATCAAAAATTCCATAAGCATTTTTTTTCTTTATATTACAGTATTTTCTTTTGTTTAGCATTAAGTATTTTTATTACTAATTAAAAATATTAGAAATGTATGTAAATTAGGATGTTTCCTATTTCAAATAAAGATTTATCACGGGAACTATGAACACCTGCCAAATTTCACGTTAATCGGACAACTAGAAGTGGGTCACATTTAAGTTGTAAGATTTGATTACACACATCGGGACAGGTGAAAGTACATAAAAGCTTGTAAAAAGTATACACAGTATATCATTTTCTGATATAATCTCACTTGAGATGTGGTGTTGCTTTCTGGGGATTCTGCAGTCAACAACTCTTTCATTCAGTGTTTGTTTTGCAAAAGCGAGCAGTTAGATACTTATACAAGGTGGGAGTACGTGAGTCATGTAGATGGCGATAGTTTTTGCAAATTCATATTCTAATATTGGAAAAGGGACAAACAATTATGCAGCTATTAGAAATATCTCTTACCTGCGGAAAAATCTCCTTGGAGGCCCGCGACCACGGGGAGCATCGCCATTATTCTGTTCCAGCTCTCGCTCTCCTGGGGGCCCACGGTAGGGTCCTCTATAGTATCCGCCACCTCCATAGCCACCGCGCCCGCGCCTCGGCCTATAACGACGAGGCGGACCTTGAGGACCGCCTTCTCCGCCGGAAAAGGCGCCATCCTGGAAAATTGAAATTTCAAATTTTAGCAACACATACTTATTGCTGCTACGATTATAAATGTAAAATTGAATAATTCCGAATTTACAACCCACAGTTTAAGTCATTGGGGCTGTTTTTTATTTAGTAATAGACAAATACTTAAGGCTTATCATTAATATAGTCAGGTATACAGTGTCACACATAAAGTACGCAACATATGGAAGTTTTTTTATTAATAGATAAAAAGAAAATTTGACTTTGCAGTTAGTTTGTGCTTGAAAAATGAGTAAAAAAACAGCCTCTTTCCTTTTGTCATGTGCTACTATAAACCTGTCAAATTTGTCATTTTTTCAAAAATCCTCAAAAAATCAGTTTTTTTTTGGAAATTTCGAAATATGCCAAGGAAAAAAGTTGCTCAGTTTTCAATTTTATACGTTTGCTCCAAATTTGGACTCTCTACTTCACCGACTTTTTTCCAAATTTTTTGAATCTTTCGCTCTACCGATTTGAACGAAACATGATTCAAATATTATAATTTTGATGAATACGAGACTTCAATGTCATACATGCCTAGAAAATACCCACATTGGCCTGTTACCAGAAAAAAATAAATAAATGCACCTCCAGAATTTCGTCTTTGTTGTTGCAAAGTTCATCTAGTTTTTTCATTACATTGTGAAACTGATTCGGATTTTCAATGTTTGGACGTTAATATGTCAGTAATCAAATAAACGAATTCATCTTCATTCTTATTACTCGTATGTCTTTTTGTAACAGATTTGTATCCCGTTAGCTGCAGATGAGTTCGAAATATTTTGGTGTAGTTCACACCCAACAGTGTGACTGTTGGATGTAAACTGTTTGATGTAATTTTCGAGCAAATAATAATTTTTCGCAACGTTTCTTGAATTAATTTCATAAATCTCATATTCTTTATTTTCGCCATTAGATGTGTAAAAAACATTAAACCAAAATAACTATAACCAAATTCACAACAAAACATCGTAACATTCATTGATTTATCTCAATAATCTTATAAAGAACCCGAATTCATCATTCAGTATGCTGTCCTTCCAGTTCTATACAAATTATAGTCCTTTCATCCACAGACTTTGTGGCATTTTTAATAAATAGGAGATTTATATTAGCACAACACTCCCGAATGGTATTCTCTAAATGTTCTTCGTTTGCAAATGGTCTGTGCTTATACACTTTTTGTTTCAGATAACCCCATAGAAAAAAGTCCATTGGAGATAAGCCCGGTGATCTTGGTGGCCAATAATCTTCCCAATCTCGTCCTATCACTTTGCCCCTAAACATCTGACAGAGACACTGTTTCACTTCTACCGTTTGGTGGATCGGTGCCTCGTCAAGCTGATACCACAAATTTCGTCAGAGGCAGATTATCCAAAACTTCAGACAACTGATTCATAATGAAATTTCTGTACATGTCTGCGTTCAAATTTTATCTAAAAAAATATGGTTCAATTATTTGGTTATGTAATAAACCACACCACACATTTATCTTGAATATTGATCACGGCATTCTATTACAAAATTTGGATTATTGTTGGACCACCAGCGACAATTTTGGGAACTAACTGTTCTGTTCGACGTGAAAGTTGCCTCGTCTGTCCATAAAATCCTGTAAGGAAATGAGATATCATTTTCTCTCTCACCTTGGAACCAAAATGAAAATCCTGCTCGAATCTCTTTCTTTAAGAGTGTGTATACCTTATTGGATTATGTGGTTTCTTGAAACGATTGTCCACAGAGCCAGTTTCTTTGAATGTTTTCAATATCCTTCCCACGGTACTAAAGCGAATATTTCTTCCTGGATGCCGGTCATTGAAAATACAAGCAACATTTCGATATGGCACATTCTCACCACATAAAAGAACGATTTCCACCTTGTCTTGTGTGGATAACATTGTACATAAAACTTATTTGTGAATTATAAATGTACGAAAATCTGTACACAAAACAACTTGATTTATTAAACGCAATAATTTGACATTAACCAGACCTAAAAATTTGTTTCAAAAGCCTACTAAGGAAAAATTTTATTTCGATTCGACCAATTGTACTATTTTCTTCCCGAGATGTTGCATTAGTCTTGTATTGTTTAAAATCAGAAAATGTTATATCATGTTTAGTACAAATCGCTAGAAAGAAAGTCTTTTGAATAGTTATTATATATAGTTGTTTAGTTTACAGAATAGTATATTAAAGTATAAGTGGATAAAAAGGGCTTTAAAACACGCGCGATTTTTCGAGCACGACGGCGCAGCCGGAGTGCTCGAAATAGAGCAAGTGTTTTTAAGACCAGTTATCCACGAATACTTTACGTTATTTTTTTTTATTGGTGCACTTTGAAATCATATATACTGGTATTATTACTACAAAAAATAGAAATAAGAACTAATAATGCAAGAAGGTTGAATTCGTGATGTGACATCAGTATACCTTTCGTTGTCATGGAAATGAGAAAAACTAATTTGCAATTTGTTACCAAAGATCAATATTTGTTGTCACCAGAGCTCAAAAATGAATGATTCTAATATCGATTTTTTGAATAGTGAGGCAGAATCGCGGTTAATACCGCGAAAATCCAGTGATATATATAAAAAAGAATATGAAAAGTTCATCAAATGGATGGAGGAGCACATATAAATGAACTAATTGTGAGTAATATTTTATCTGACGTTACAAGGTACTCCTGTCAGATCAATAATCAAAAATTTGTCATTTAGACTTCACGTTTCTCGATTTGTTGATGTTGTCATGGTCACCTTTAAAAAACGCGCGTTTTTTAAAGTTCGTTTTAAACACGCTGAGGCGTGCTTTAAATGGGTAAAAAGGGGCACCAATAAAAAAAAAGTATGATATTTCGGGTTTCTTTGTAACTGAATTATTGGTCAGAAAAATAATCAAACTGGATAAAAATCTATTAAAAAAAGAAATACGAGTGTAATAAGAATGAAGAGAAATTCGTTTATTCGAATACTGACATATTAACGTCCATACTTCGAAAATCGGAATCAGTTTCACAATGAAATGAAAAAAGTAGATGAACTTTGCAAAAATAAAAAGACGAATTTATCGAGGTGCATTCATTTTTTTCTGGTAACAGGCCAATGTGAGTATTTTCTGGCAAGATATGATATTGAAGTCTCGTATTCATCAAAATTATGAAATTTGAATCATGTTTCGTTCGAATCGATAGAGCGAAAGATTCGAAAAATTCAGAAAAATTGGAAAAAAGTCGAAGTGACAATAGAGAGTCCAAATTTGGAGGAAAGGTATAAAATTGGAAACTGAGCAACTTTTTTCTTTGGCATTTTTCGAAATTTCAAAAAAAACTGATTTTTTTGAGGATTTTCGAAAAAAATGTCAAATTTGACAGGTTTAGAGTAGCACATGACAAAAGGAAAGGCTGTTTTTTACTCATTTTTCAAGCACAAACTAACTGCGAAGTCAAATTTTCATGATACCTCTTAATAAAAAAAACTTCCACATGTTGCGAACTTTATGTGTCACACTGTATAATTCAACAGGTAATTTGTAAAATAGCGCAATCATACAAAAATACCATATTGTATTACAAATTATAGACATTTTTTTGAAGTAAAAAACTACATAGATCTTATAAGACAGACATTGTATGAAAGCAATAATAGCTCAAGATCATGAACACTGAATTTGTAGATAACCACTGTCGACCTGAACTGCCTCATAAAGTAAGATTTCTAATAGACTTTATGTATGAATCTACCTAAAGAATTTACAAAGGGATCTATCTATATTATATTTATTTATCTCGGGCATCTGGAAGACTTCTTATTAAAAATAAGGAGGGTTTCTGGTGTTGTAGGGAGTAAAACATTGAAGTTTATTTGATTCGAAAAATATGGGCAATTAATTTCTCCTGATAAGATTAATGATTAGCTGAATGGAAACAATGCCTGGTAATATCAATCAAGTTAAAGGCATTTAAAATGTTATCATGATTAAATTGTATATTTCAACATTTTCGAGTTATTCAATGTCGCATTTACAATAGAGAGACCATACCACGGGAATATATTCCAAGTGAGATCAAAGTGAAGAACGATAAAAAATTTTGAAAATATTTTGTCAGAACTGTTTCCCATTTCTCATAAGAAACCCCAACGTTTCATTACTTTTGTCAGATAAAATATTCAGATGGCTTTTGAATGTTAATTGCTGATAATTACCCCAAGGTCTCCTCGCCTCAGTCAAGAACATGTGGTTCTTAACAGTGCTGTATTCAAGACATTCTGCTTAATTTGATTACCTAATATATCAGTTACTGAAAATAAATAATTTATTTGAAAAAGTTCACCTATGGCGTTCACACACAGGTTTTATGATGGGTCACAATGGTGACTCCTGTGGTACCTGATTTAACGTGAACTGTATGAGAAATATAATTATTAATTCCAACACATTGATTCCGATGAGTTCAAAAACATGTACCAGTTCAAACTATCAACGTAAACAAAAGACATTTCACTAAATGATTTTCACTAAACTGGGTTTATACAGTGCTGTCCATAGGTATGGAATAAATTCATTTTCAGCGTTATTATTTATTTGTTTAAAAACACCTGAAACAGGTTGATTTCTAATGTCAATTTACAGTATGAAAATATTACCCCCTCTTGCAGCCTCTCTGAAACATGAGCACCTCAAAAATTTTAAATGAGAAGGAGGGTCATGTGGCACCTTGTTCGAAAGGGATTTTCATTCTCTGTTCAGCAATATTAAGTTTTTCAAATTTGATGCAATCATAACAGAACATTTATTTTGAAAATGTAAAATTTTGATACTTTACATAGAATGAGGGAAATAATGTCACATTATGTTTAGGAAGTATTTTTCAATTAAATTAAATGTTCAAAATGACCACCATTCACTTCTTGCAAGTCCATCTTGGAATTCTTGTACAACATTTTGTAGGACCTCGGGGGTTGTTGTTAATTTCTTCCGTTATCCTAACTTTTGAAGCTGCAATATTGTCTGGTCTATTGAAATATACTTTTGCTTTTAAATAACCCCAAAAGAAGTAATCGAGAAGAGTCAAATTGGGAGATCTAGGCGGCCAGTCAATCGTTCCAAGTCTTCCAATCCACCTATTGGGAAAAACTTCGTTCAAATAATCTCTAACAATATGTTTGTATTGTAATGAGGTGGAGCTCCGTCTTGTTGGTACCAAATTGATCTATGTATTGCATTTGGATCATTAACATCAGGAAAGTCTTTTTAATGTAGGCTGTAAAAAGTTTATAAAAAAATCTAAATAAACCTCACCATTAACTGTGCCTTCAAAAAAATAAGGGCCAATAATTTTGTCGTTAATGATACCAGCACAAACATCAACTTTTTTAGCATATTGTGTGTGAGGATTTTGTCTGCTCCAATATCTACAGTTTTGTCTATTAACCGTTCCATTTGAATGAAAAGTAGCTTCATCAGAAAAAACAATTTTGTTTATAAACTGCAAATCTGCTTCCATTCTGTCAATTAGTTCACAGAATTGTTGCCTTCTATCAGGATCATCCTCATTTAACTCCTGAACCAACTGAACTTTATAAGGATGGCATTTTTCTTTATGTAAAGCTCTCAATATCGATGATTTACTTAAATCATTGTAGGCGGCAAGTTGTCTACTTGTCATATGCGGATTTTCCTCATTCGCTAACAGTACATCTAAATTTTTTCCTCATCCAATTTAACATTTCGACCTGATTTTTGAATAGTTTTTACATGTCCAGTTTCACGAAATTTTGTTTCTATTTTGCTAATTGTAGACTGTGAGACGTGTTGACCAGGGTATTTATTATTAAACATTTCCTTTTGAGTTCTTGTTTTATTACCGCATCCAATCATAATTAAAATGTCTATTCCTTGACTTTCGGAAATATGAACCATAGTTAAATCAAATACAAACAAATATTTTTCAATACACTGACGTGTGTCAGCAACTTCAATATCAAAATAACAGTAGTCTACTAGATTGACATTACATTATTAATGTGGGTTTTGTGAATAATTTTTTGGTGTCTTGAACGACTTTTAACAGATAAGAAAATACCTGATTATTTCTTATGAGGTTATTTAAAATCAAAAGTATATTTCAATAGAGAGGACAATATTGCAGATTTAAAAGTAAGGACAACGGAAGAAATTAACAACATAACCCCTGAGGTCCTACAAAATGTTGTAGAGAATTCCAAGATCGACTTGCTTATTATATAGAGACCCTACTATTTTATGGCATGGGAAGGATATAAATCATTTGAAAGAAATAATTGCTGTTGATCTCACTAAAATAAAGCAGTGGTGTGACTCCAATTCTGTGTTTCAACCTGAACAAAACAAATTTAATCTCTTTCAAGTTCAACCTTGATAATCTACTATTGGAAAACCATGTAATTGTGAATAAACCAAATACTAAGTTCCTAGGTATGTTTATTGATAACAAACTGAAATTTGATGAACATGTTTCCAACTTAAATAAAAAGATATCCTCTAGTTGCTTTGCAATCAAAGTTGTTTCAAAGGAACTAAATACAGTTTCAGCTAGGTTGGTATACTTCTCTTCAACACGTTCACTGCTCATGGCACGGATCCGTGCCAGACTGAGTTTTCAGACAGTGCGCATGGCACGGATCCGTGACGCATGAACATTCTCACTTTAATTGCCAGTAGGAACTGAGGGATAGTTGAAGGTGGACGTACGTTGACGAGCATGTAGCATACTTATTGGGACATCTAAAGTTAGTTTGTTTAGGATTTTTTTTTATAAAGAATTTTATGTCTTCCAGCAAAAATGTAGCAGTGAAAGGGTTCATTGAATCCCATTTGAGGTATGGTATTGCATTTTGGGGTTCATGTAGTGATCATTTATTCAACTCAGTGTTTGTATTACAAAAAAGAGCAATTCGATATCTGTGTAAAGCTCAGTTCCATAATCACTGCAAACCACTATTCATTAATAAAAAAATGTTAACTCTCTTTTGTCTGTACTTACTGGAAACTATATGTCTGATACATAAGAAATGCGCCACTACTTAAATCTGACTGAAATGAGAAAATGAGACAAGAAAAAAAAAAAGGTTGTATTCCCTTACCTATACCAAAATCCTGCCCAAGTAAAAACTCAATAATATATGAAAGCAGAAAAATCTATAATCATTTGCCAGAAGCCTACAGAAATGCAACTTGCCTAAAAAAGTTTTAAAAAAAATGAGAAGCCCTTTTACAGAAGGCTTACTATAACCTGCAGGAGTATTATAATGACATACTGTAACTATTAAATTGTCCCAAGTATTCTGTATCCGGTATTAATTTTAATATTTGTATGTTTTGAATTTGTTTGTTTGTAAATGTGATTTTGTATATTTAAATATTATTTATATTAAAATTTCATATGACTGATATTATAGATTTTGTGAAGACTGATAATATATATCTAAATTTTAAACTTTATATATATTTTAACAATTCGTTATAGACTTTTACAATGTGATATTAATTGTGTGATCTTATTTTCTGTACTCTTACTTTTAAGGTACCCTTTATATACATATAATGCAAATTGACTAGCTGGTGACATTCCAAAATCTCATTTTCATCTTAATCTTAAATTGTTCAACTTTTTACATTTGTGACCGTATATATTTACATGCTTTGTCAATAAGATAATATCTTCGACAATAAAGTATATTTTTGATTGATTGATTATTGTCAAGAAGGGAATGGTGGTAATTTTGAACATTTAATTTAATTGTAAAATAAATTGAAAAATACTTCCTAAACATTATGTGACATTATTCCCTTCATTCTACGTAAAGTATAAAAATTTTACATTTTCAAAATAAATTTATTCAGTTATGATTGCACCAAATTTGAAAAACTTAATATTGCTGAACAGAGAATGAAACCCCCCCTTCTCATTTAATTTTTTTGAGGGGGTGCAAGAAGAGCGTAATATTTTCATACAGTAAATTGTCAAACTGACAATAGAAATCGATATGTTCAAGGTTTTTTTAAACAAGTACATGATAACGCTAAAAATGAATTTATTCTATACCTATGGACCACACTGTATAACCAAATGTGCTTTGGTATACAATAGCTTCTTCAGGTAGAGATACGTCTCCAGGTGAAGAAGCTATATTATAGCGAAACACATGTCACGCTTTTGTAAACCCAGTTCAGTGAAAATCATTTAGTATCGGCGGCATCAATTCAAAATTGAAAAAAAAATACAACAATATTTATGATTTACTCTATTAAATGCCTTGCCAAATATTGCTTGCCTTGAAAATGAGTAGGAAGTTAAAACGACAGGTATTACTCCTCAAGAATGTTTGCAAATGTTATTTCCAAAGAATCCCTTTTTGTCCAGAATATATTTCTCAAATTGCTTTGACTGATTTGTTCAATATTTTGGTCAGATAGCAGGCACTTAAATTTTTAATGAAAGCTCAGTAAAACAGTCAAAATTTGGCTTCAAAAAAGAAAAACTATCAATATTGACAACTGAAAGACAATTTTTCCTAATCTTAAAAAAATGCAATGACACCCCTACTCGAACTTTACTGAAATAACTGAAAAATCATAACAAATCTGCCGACATAAGTCTTGTAAAAACATCTATACCTCCATCGAATTAGATTTACTAAAAGTGTAGAATGACTCAAGAACTTTTCATTTTTCAAAAGCAAATTATTTCAATTCATTACACTTCAGTTCAAGTGCAAATCCCAAAAACATGTGCAAATGATACAAAAAAAAATAAAAAAATTACCAACCTTGATTTCACTTTCGCTCTGGCTCTCTCTTGGAGGACCCCCTCCTCTGGATCCTCCCCTAGGTCTACGCCCACCTCTTGGGTAGTACCATTGTCTGTAGCCCCGTCTCCTATCAGCGGCATAGGGTGAACCACGCACCGGTTCTCCATTGGGGCCAGTCACATCGGCGGCCTCATTGCCCTTATCCCCAACTACCACACTAAATTCCACTACTTCACCGTCCCCTACTGAGCGGACAGCTTTCTTTGGATTATTCTTGATTATGGCGGACTGCAGAACAAAATTTAATAAACACAAACATAATATCACACAATAATTAAAAGTATTAAATTGAAAAATAATAATTAAAAAAACTAAAAAACATGCTTTTATAGAAAACCAAACTGAAAAAATAGAAAATAAATTTTAATAAATTTGAATTAAGAATAGTGTAAAAAAATTTAATAAATATAAATTAATAATAATGTAAATAAGAAAAAAAAATTATTTTATTTTAAAAAAAGCGTGGGGTGCTTTTTAAGATTCAGATTACGCACCCCACACTTTTTTTTAAATAAAATAATTTTTTTTCTTATTTACATTATTACTAATTTATATTTATTAAAAAAATGTACACTATTCTTAATTCAAATTTATTTTCTATATTTTTAGTTTAGTTTTCTATAAAAGCGGGTTTTTTAATTTTTTTAAACTATTATTTGTTCTAATCTACTATTAATTCCGTGATTACTATTAGTAACTGTAATTATTTTCCAAATCATCAATGTGTACAGCTGTATTAATAGTCAAATCTCGATTTCAGAAGTCATTCAAAGATTTTAACGTCAATATATACAGTGAGCCGCCATCTTGAATTTTTCAATTTTCATGAAAGAATCATAATATTCGACTCCAAAAACCCCCACATACCAATTTTGAATAGAATCAGACCATAATCACTAAACTCGTCCACAATTTTGGAGCCGCCATCTTGAATTTTTCAATTTTTACGAAAGAATCATAATATTCGACTCCAAAAACCCCCACATACCAAATTTGAATAGAATAGGACATACATCATAACCTCTCACCATCTGACTCAGATTGAGGTTAGGTTGTTTGCTTGTTGATGCGAGGAGAGGTTAGGATAGAACTGGCTGTATTTTGTTCCAAATCGAGCCGAAAATAAGTGACTTACTGTTTGTTGTTTATGCTGGTTGAAAAGAGACATTTTGAGTGATTTTTGCGGGAGAAAATAGTGCTTGAAAATCACATATTCTAGAAAAAAAGGGCTCTAACTTGAAAATAGTATGAGATCGCCACATTTTTCTTCCAGATTCGTGTTCAGGCGGCAAAACCACGCAAGAAAAGTCAAAACAGCTATTTTCAGGGAGAAGGAGTGCTTTTATCCGATATTTACCGAATATTATAATTCACTTACTAATTAATTATGTATTTTCTCTTTAGATTTTTTTATGTATTTTTTCTCTTTTTTACTTTTCAAATTATAATTTGTACAACTTCTTGTAATAGGGGTTTTCCCGTTTATACCAAATAAATAAATACTTAGTATGACCACACATTGGTGATTCTAACATGTGATTTACACATTTAATGATTGATCTCTTTTGAATAGAATTATTAATTCTATATTTAGTTAGTAAAATTCATTTTGGTAGAAAAAGAACTCCATGAAAGATAATTTACAGCTTTTTACAAACACATTCAAGATGAAACATTAATTCATTCCATCTTATTTATAGTCAACTATTATTAACAGATATTTCTTCAAGATAAATTTTAATTATATAAAAAAGGGAAAGATTATGGTGAAGGGGGAATTATGTTTTTTAAAAGAACTTGACTCACTATTTAACACGTTAAGCCCCGCTATCAGCAAGAAAAACCCATACTGTTGGGACCAGTTTTTCTTTTCTTAAAAGCCCCGATTTTGTCAATAAAAATGTCAATAGCAATGAATTTGTGCAAAAAAACAATTTGGAAAGCTGATTTTTGAAAAAAATGAGGCATTACATGGATGCCTTTTTCTAATGTAATATTTTTTGTTTTTCTGAAACTCACAATGCGAAAAACATATTTAGTTGTGAATGATTGTATTATTGAATCAGTGTTTGTAATTTCTGATAATAAATTATTATTTGCTTAAAATAATGCAAAACACAAAAATGTATGTAACTTTTTTATATATTGAAATTTTCCCAACCCGCAAACAGCGATGTACTCTTGGGACCTGGCGTTTTTATTTGCCATAACTTTAACATTGAAGCATGTAGTCACATAGCACCCACCCGGCCTGAAACTAAATATTGCTGTGTGTCATTGCCCTGACACCTTGAGGTCCCAAGGGTATGCTAAAGTGAGGCATCAGTTAAATGCCATGCGGGGCTTAATGTGAAAAAAATTTTCCTCATTATTATTCATAGGCAAATCACAAAATATGAAAAACTGGACTAACAAACCCTCTTGGCTTTTTACTTTGTTAGGATCTATTGAATGTTCAATGTATTTATAATTTTTATATATGGGATACAATTCTGGACAAGCCCACAAAGTCTTGTGACAATTTCAACTACTACTGTGGTACATTTCAAGATGTCAAAAGCGTTCTGAAATTTACTAAAATAAAAAAAATACAAACAAATTCCATTTTTTTAAATCTGGATAACTTTCAAAATCCATCAAAGTATCAACACAAAAATCAAGAAATAAATGTTCCCCATAAAATAACCGATGACAGTTCATGGAAAAGAACCTTCATTAAAACAGTATCTTATGGAGTTATTCTAATCTAGCACACTTATGACTCAGTCATCTCCTATATTATCAGAGATGGATCTAAGGAGTATGCAATTTATCTATATAATAAAAATGAATCTCGATTCTTTGTAACCGCAAAACGTGGGAACGGCTGGACTGATTTGGCTTTTTTTTTATAGTTGGATTTCCTAAAAACTATCAAATAAACATGATTGCAATGATGAGAATGCTTCATCTGACATAATACTCACTTGGTGTACAAAGACGTCTTCCTTGGTGTCATTTCGGTTTATGAATCCATAACCACTTTTGACGTTGAACCACTTGACTGTGCCAGTTACCTTACTTGCTGTAGAAAAGAAATATTAACATAAATAATAATATGGTCGGTCGAGAGCCATTTGGATTGAATTGATTGAAGTGCATTTATTATTATTAATAATAATAAACTTTATTCATCTTTTTTTATCACATGGTATTGATATAAAACAAGTCAGTAAAATTGTAAAAAACAGAAAAAAGATATGTAAACATACGTAAATATAAATATATATATATAGTAAGGTCTGCTTATAACGAATCCGCTTATTTAGAAGCTTTGTCAATAAGATATCTACTATTTGGATAATAAAGCATGCTTTGACTTATTGCGAACTTTCGTTTATAACGAATCAATCTATACGGAATCATTAAACATCGTTAGTTTTTTCGCACCTTCAATTTTTGGTATATTCGCAAAAAAAAAACAGTATTAACAAACTTTAAATCGTATTTTACCGAGTATGCTGGGGATTCCCCGCGTGCTTCCAGTCGACATACACACTGGCATTCGTTTATTTGTGATTCAATGGTTGAAGGCGTACAATCATGAGTGATAATTAAAAAAAAACATGTAAAGCTCTTGCTGAGAATAGTAAATATGACATCATCAAAAGACTGCAATAAAGTGCTAAGCAAAGCGAAGTTTGTTCAAAAATGGGATTAATAAATCAACGGTGAGTACTACATAAAAACATGTGTAGCACCTGAGATACCACCCCTGAACATACTTTGAGATATGTGTTGGTAAATTACCATTCAATATTTTAATTTCAGGTGGCTATAATTTGGAAAAATAACGAATGAAGTTAATCAGGGACATTTGAAATGGTTTTCTCAGCAACAAAATAAAAATGTAACTATTAGAGGTGCTATATTGCAGTCGAAGGCTGAAAACCTTGGAAAGAAGTTGTTAAAAGATCCTAAATAAATAAAATAAAACAAATGATTTTAATGCCTTAATAATAAAAATAACTAATTTCAGATCTGTATTATCATTTATTCTTTATAGCGACCTTCATTTATAGCGAACCGTTTTCGTCGATTCCTTGGGGTTCATTATAAGCAGACATTACTATATGTATAGACAGCACATGCAGTTTAGCTATATTCCACAAAATCTGTTTTTTACAACAAGGAAAGTAGTTCAATTGTTATTGAATGTAATTATTGTAATTTGGCAGATATTCAACAACAGATTATCCTCCTTGTTAAATTTAAATTCCTGTAACATGAGTCTTTCTTTGCTTAAAATCTGATAGGAGTATCAGAAATGACATTCAAAGAAGCCTGTGAAAAGATGTTCTTTTGATAGTATGGAGATCAAAAAGTTACGAATAAAGAAAAAAGTGGGATGCTTCAATTAGCAAATTTGATAAATGTATAGACGTCGAACTCATGCTCTCTGTAAATAGCTGTTTGACCTTTCTTATGTGTTTGCCTCCCGAACCCGAATCCATCCAGAAGAAAAACGCAGCACTCTCATTCAGTTTTCGAGTTAGAGCCCTTTTTTTAATGTGATTTTTAAGCACAGTTTTCTTTCACAAAAATCACTCAAAAGGCCTACTTCTTTCAAACAGCATAAACTACGAACACTAAATGACTCATTTTCAGCACAATTTGGTGTAAATTATAAAATCATCCTTCAATACATACATCCTAACCTCTAACATACGGCTCAGATTGATGTTAGGTTGGATTCTTGTTGATGATGTGAGGAGGTTAGGATGTATGTGTTGAAGGATTTTCTTGATAGAACCGTCTATAAATTGTCCAAAAATTAATGCTGTTTGAAAGGAGGTATTTTGATTGATTTTTGAGCGAGAAAACGGTGTTTGAAAATCACCTTTTAACCCTTTTACTGCAAGAAGCACATATAGTTGAAAATCAAAATGGTGTCCATAGTGCGGGAGTCAAATATATTCAAATGCATTGTTTGGGGGTTTACTGCAGAAATCAAGTATATTAAACTGCGAATATAGACAACTGGATATAAAAAGAGTTGCGGGAAGAGAATTAACATGAACTAAAAGGGTGCTCAGCTCGCCGGATTCAACTATATTCATGCATTGTTGTCAGAGCTCTTCACTTCAGTTTCTGTTTTGTGGTTGACAACTTTTTCATGTTATTTGTTATGTGAAATACCGAGGTGATTTTTGAAGTTTCATAGTTGAAATGGCTTCTGGAAGGAACAGAAGATGAACTCCATGATTTATAGGAATATAAGGATGAAGAAATAAGATACAATATTCCATGTATAACTGTGTACATTACGTCATACATTTTGAGACATCAATTGAATAGCTAATTCCACAAATTCCAAAATATTCGCGAACGTAGAGCGATTTCAACTCGTAACTCTGAATTCCTTGTATTTGTGAAATTTTATAACTGGCAACACTGTATGAGTCGTTCTGCAGTTAGCTGCGAAAAGCAAATATAATCGCAAATACGTAACTGCGGGAATCAAATATACTTTACAGCCGCAGTGACGGTATTCCTAATAAAAACGGCTGCCGCAGCAAAAAGTTTAAAAAATATAATAGGGCTCTAATGCTGCTTAACATTCAGTCGGTCAGAAATAAAATTGATGAACTGTATATTTGCCTGGAAAGTTTTCAGTTTCCAAGTGTTGTTTGTCTGATAGAACACTGGTTAAGGAAAGACGAAATAATTTATGTACCAGGCTATACCATATTAACTAAATTTTGTAGAACGAAAAAATATTAATTCATTTTCAAGTAAAAACGACCAATAATCAATCATTCCTTGAAAAAATCAGTTTGTCAGACCGACGTTATCAAAAATTAAGAAACCACTCACGTTATCTGCGGAAGGTTAATTACGTAAGGGTCCTGAGGGGGAGGGGGGGTCTCAAAATCTCTAAATGCCCTTATCTCAAGAGGTAAAAGCCATTCTTATGTAATATTTTCTGACAGTTTTCTAAAACCAGATAAAATCTTACGTAAGAAGGGAGAGGGGGAGTCCGAGATATCTTATGTGTCCTTACATGGGGGTACGGGGGGGTCAAAAATAGCCAAAATTGTCCTTAAGTAATTAATGGATGGCCCCTTATAGGTCACCTTGTACATGTCAAACAGGGTTTATTGGTAGTTTGGAAATGCTCTTAGGTCAATTTCCGCCCCAATCTCAAATAATTTCAACTGGAGATCTTAATATATTATTTTGGCGAAATGAGTAGCTCATTGAAAAGTTTATGGTTATGCTTCAATCTGAGTATGCATGTTTCAGAACCAACCAGATGCTCTAAATATATATCAACTACATTTGATTATGTTCTAATATAAAAAACGTTTCTTGGAATGTCCATAAGGCTGCTTTATCAGACCGTGAAGTAGTCCTAGGGGAGTTTAACTTTAACTTGCCAGCCTCAAAATCAACAAAGAGAAAAGGAAGAATCTTATCCAAAAGAAATTTCCACTCTTTTCGACGCCTTTGTGTAGGCACTTCCTGGGAATTTCTAAGGAATAGTCTAATTGAACACTTTCACTACACTTTAGTGGACATTTTTAATAATGCCTTTCCCATCGTTCAGGTTCAAAATAAATCTAAAAAGAATTGGATCACCAAGGCTTTAAAAACATCAGCAAGGGACATGCGCTCATTACACTACGACAGAAAGTTTTTTAAGGATAACCAGTTTTTTATTGGGTACTTCAATCGTTACAGGGCAATTTACAGAAGGAATTTCTGAAAACAGTGTGGTGGGATGTGGCGTATCCCAAGGTTCAGTGCTTGGTACAATTCTGTTCTTATTAGTTATTAACGATCTGGCACATGTTGAGATAGATGGACAGATAACCTTGTTCGCAGATGACAACACCATTATTTGGCACAATTCAGAGGTATCAAACTTGAACTCCACTATAAATAAGGAATTAAAAATTAAAATGTGGTGTGATAGTAATTTGCTGACTTTTAATGTGACTAAAATCTTGACTTTTAAGTTTAATGTAAATAATGTATATCTTGACACTGTGGAAATCAATAATGCGGGTAGGAGTAAATTTTTAGGAATACTCATAGATAATAAGCTTACTTTCAATGGTCACATTGAAAAACTTGCCAAAAAATCTGGCTGCTTTGAGTTGAGAAAAATTTCCAGGGAATTAGTGTGGTGCGGATAGGCATATTTTGCACTAATTTAAAGTCACTTGAGATATGGCATTCCATTCTAGGGTGGTTGTAGCCTATATTTGTTTTCTACCATATTTTTACTACAAAAAAGGGCAATCCGGTTTATGTATGGTATAAAGAGATTCCTGCCGGCCGATATTTCAGAATCAAAATATATTAACCCTTCCTTCTATATATATGTTAGAAAGTGTGGGTATTATTGTGTTCAAAAAGTATAGAAATGCAAACAATAATACTATTCATGACACTAGGCAGGGTCATAACATTCCATTACCAATTCCATCGACAAGTCAAATAAAAAAAGAATTTATTTATAATGCAAAAAGAATTTATAATTATCTACCAAATACAATTGAAAACATTAATAATTATAAGACTTTTAAAAGGTAAGCCAAAAATATTTTTTTACCTAAAGCTTATTATTCTTTGACGACAGATTTTAATTTGTTTCTGTTTATCACTGCATTTTCCATTGTTTTTGTTTTGTTATAATTATTGTTTAAGGTTGTGTTTTAGGTTACTGATTGCTGAGACTTTGTTTATGAGATCTTTATCTTCAACAATAAAGCATGTTTTGAATTTGAATTGAATAACTCGAAAACGCTACGAGAGCCCCACGTTTTTCTTCCGGATTAGTGTTCAGGAGGCAAAATGCCATTGACATTCAGCTATTTTCAGGGAGCATGAGCATACATTGACCGCGAATTTTACGAGTTGTAACTAAAGAATGCAATGAATAATTGAACACCTCCAGTATTGATATGATATTGCTGCGTGACTATTTCTCGAAAATAACTATTGAAATTTGAATAATGCATATTTATGAATTTAGATTTAAAGTGTGTTTGTACAGCACTTAAAATAAAATGAGTAATAAAATGAGAAGTAATAATTTTCAGAGTGTTTATAGAGCTGAGTAGATTAATGTAAGAAGTAAGAAGCAGTCAATGACGTATCTTGAAAAATGTGTCCTTGTTATTGTTTATTGAGTAAAAATCAAGCCACTGTTGACAACACTAACTATATTATAAAATCTTTCGTCATCCAAAGACATTATTGGCCAAAAACATTTTTTTTTAAATGGCACACATTGTTTTCCAGTAATAAAAACAATAACATGATGACATACTACCACTGAATATTATATTATATCTTGCCATGTGTCTAAATTATTCAATATGTACATGTGCCTAACAACTGGTCAAAGTAAAATAAGATAACCATCTTTTATTTTACTTCTGTATAAACTTCTTATGGATGTTGTGCAGTTTTAACTTTTTAAATTACTTTATTTTATGTGCTGTATAAACTCACTATTACTAAATGTCTTATCTGAAGTTGATCAAAACTACATGTTAAAATGACTAGCAAATGACATGACTTTTAATAGTACCAGGAAATTAATATTCAAATATACTCCCAGGATATCCTATTTGAAGTCTAAAAATAAGTCAGATTGGGAGCTAATCTTTAAATTGGTTATCATAGTAACTGGTTTTCGCTTGGGTGATTGAAAAAAAAAAACGCCCTATATATTGAAAGCACAGAATTATTACGATCTGAAAGATAGCGAAAACGACTGACATTACCGTGTAGATAGCCCAAGCGAAAAAAAATAATGGCGGACAAATAATAACGAAGTTAATTCGTTCAAGGGGATAAGTCGTAATATTTGCCAAACAAATAAACAATGCAAAAATGAGAATTTGAAAACTACTAGCATCGAATCGGGCGTGAATCGCCCAAATGAAAAATATTTTCTGCCATGTGCTCGCGTGTTGGAACATGGATGCCGCGGTGACAATTGGCCCACGCCAAATCAAATTGTGAATTTTAAAGAAAAGAAACATTTCTCACCGAGTACTTCCTTCTGTTTTGGTACTGCCTTGGGCTCTTCTGGCACTTCTTGTTGTTGCTCCGCTTCAGCCATGATGTTCGGGCCGGTGGAAGATGTTATACCGCTACCTCACCTAGACGTTGTTTCCTTCCTCTCAAATTCAGATGTTCAAAGATCTTGACGATTTTCAACTTGTTCATGTTTAAATAAACTCGGTTGCATCTGATAATGACAAACGAAAATCGGTCACTTTCTTTCATATCACGAGCACATATTCTAAGAATGATTTTACGTATGTCGTAACTTAGATGTAGACGCATGCGCAATAATTCGTTGAATCTAGTGCCTCCTGCCATTTCCAAATGGAAGCTTTTACAGCCGCGTTCGTGAATATCTTCGGAGAATAGTTTTGTCAAAATAAATAGAAAAAACGTAAATTTTGACTAATAAAGAGTTATTGGACATATTATTTTATTTGACATATATGCATGCTCATTGAGCCCAACTATTACGATGTCCTCAATCTAAGCTTCCCTTACTTCATTTCTTTATTTAAAGTTCCTTTCACTTAATGGATTCGCTTATGTTCTGTCATTTCTTCGACGATTTCCTGAGTTTGTTACATTTTATTTGGCATTTAAATGTGTATTTCTATTTCTCTTTACTTATTTCATTTCTATCGTAACTACATTTTTCAGTTTGCAGTGCACTGCTTGTCTAATGAAGAATTAGCAAAAAATACATTTCTATTTGTTCATCCACAATGGAAGCTCATAAAAAGGCAATTAACAAACAATTAAATAAGAAAGCAGCACGCCAATCACAATGACGAATGCTTTTTTCGTTAAATATCTTTCATTTTCATAACGAAATGAATAATTCATCGAAATAAACCACAACCTAAAGGCGCCTAGCAATAGTTTACTTTCGAAATCGTATTGGATGATACTTTATCAACGGTTCTATCAACATACGCGGTTATTTAGCAACGACTTTCTTACATTGAAAAATTTAGGTCTCCAACATTTTCTCTACCTAAGATAGCTGCTCATAATAGATTTTCCATAACTGAACAAACTACAATATAATACTGAGAGGTTAGAAATGACAAAACACATAAGAAATATGAATAGGGAATATTTTGATTTGAAGATTACCACCCAAATAGCTCAGCAACAAACTTAGAAATTAAAAAAATGTTTAGTGTTTTTCATAATTTGAAATTGAAAACGCCAATTTTTTCATAACATTCAAAAACGTACTCCTAGCGCCTATGAAGGACGTATGCATCGTTACTTCACACAGTTAAACTTTTACCGCTAGTTTCTTCCAACTGTTATATCGGTCTTCGTTCATATGTTGTACCATGGTTGTACTAATATTTTTATTATCATAATATTTTCAATTGTTACTGAAACATCATATTAAAAGTGAGGTTGAATTTATGTTGGGGTTGTAAGAAACAGCAACATACTTAGATATCGAAAAAATGTTTAATATTTTTCATAATTCGAAATTGAAAACGCCAATTTTTTCATCGCATTCAAAAACGTATTCCTTCGCCTCTGATGGACGTATGCATCGTTACTTCACACAGTTCAAACTTTTATCGCTAGTTGCTTCGAACTGTTAACTATAATTTAATCTGTCTTCGTTTATATGTTATAATCAATTATCCAGAGTGTTACTTAAACATCATATTAGAAGTGAAGTGAGGTTGAGTTTATGTTTCGTTGTAAGGAATAGTATTGTCTATCAATATTCCTGAAACAACCACAATTGGCGCTAGTGTTTGGAAAAAGTTATTTTCAGATCGAAGGTCAGATCGAGACTGAATGGGGGAGTGCCGCACAAGTTGCCAACTTCAAAAAACCTTCAAAAACTTCTGGTAATAATTTTATCAGGACTGTGTAGAGAATCACAAACTGAATATGCTGGATCATTTATTTTTAGTCCCAAAGTGTTTATATTTTTTAGTTATATCCTAGGGAATTTTGTCTCTATATTTCGTGTTAGTGCATGTCCTAATCTGACCTATTTTTTGGCGCCCATGTATTCGATACGTATTCGTACTGGGCCTCAATTCTTGAGATCGCAGGAAATTTTTCTCCAGAGAATTATTTCATACTTTCAAATTCTCTTGGGAAAAAGAAACGTAGGAATAGTTATTCTTGGACGATTTAGGAATGTGTTTCCAGAAGGAACTATTTAAGTGACATGTTGAGTATGATTTCACTAGAATTTATATTTAAACCAATCACAATCTCAGAAAGCGACAGGTTTTATTATGAATTTGAATGGAGAGTTTTGAATGTGGGGGTTGATTGGTTAAACATCTCGTACTGGACGAATTTTGAAATGGCAAAGAGAACTTTTGTGAGTAGGAACAAACAATTATTTTCAAAGATATCATTGAAAATGATGAGGAAAGGCAAATTTACTAATACATTCACCCGAATGGATTCTGATATAAAAGACGTATACGCTCTTGCAAAAGCTGCTCAACCGCGTTGGTCATATTATTGATAATGGACATCCTTCTTGCATTTTCCATTTTTCCTATGTTGTCAAAATAACAAACAAAAACAATCAAATCTCAAGAAATAACACCAAGAATCGTGTTCAGCCAATCAATCTCACCAGTGAATTACATTTCTCCTAGTGAAAACTTGGAGAAAGTATTCCTACAATTTTGAAAGGAATCAACTCCTTGAATGAGTGTCAAGAATAGCGAAATCCTGTATTGAGAGAAAATGAAGTCATTTTCTCTAGAGAATATTTCCCTCCAAATTCAAGAATTGGGTCCCTGTGATTCAAATACATCCATTCTGGCGTTGAAACGATGACGTCATATATAAAATGATTCAATACGTATTCATAGAGTTTTGAAACCAAGTTGAATTCAGTTTCAAAACATAATTTGTTGTTTTTGGATTGCCATAATTTATGAAAATACCCCAAATAAATCTTGGTAGTGGGACATTCCATTTTCCACTGATAATCGTGAGAGTTTTATTCTCTACCGACTTTCTAACCGAAAATTTCTTAGTTTAGGTTTGATTATTGAATCGTATTCGAAATTATGATTTCTTGCGGTTCGTGGTAATAATGACGGCACGTAGAATCGTTTTGAAATGCAAGATTGAATACATTTTTACGCCAGAAAACCCCTCTGCAATGGGAGCACGATGAATATAATTCTATTTTAGTGACGTCATAAAAAAGAGACGATATTCAGAGTAATTTGGTAGCACACCGAATAGAATCCGATAATAGAAACTGAAACTCGGCAAACTTCGTGAATTACTATGCATACCAATAACATACGTTGGAAATTTCGTGTTCCATGCAATATTATTGTTAGTTCAAAGGTTTCTTCATATTTACCCAGTCCACAGTGTTTTGTGTGTTATTTTAATTGAAGATGTCCATTATACCAATAAATTTTTGAGAAAATCAATGAAAATGAAAGACTGCATCAAATTCTGCAGAATAATATAGAACAGACTTTGTCATTGTTTCTTTGGGTAATTTTTATTACCTTCTTCCATTCCTTCATTGTTTGCTCACCATAACCAAGCGAATTCAGCGTATTTGAAAGTTCATCCCATAACTTTGTCTGATTCTGTCTACCATGCACTCCTTGAAATTTGTAGGTAATGATTGAAGGGTGTTTTTCGGCAAAATCTAACAGAACATTCCGGTGATCCGCATTCCCTCTCATTTTGAAGTTTCAACAACCACAAATATGAAACCCTAACCTAAAACGATCACTTCGAGTGTGAAGTTTACAAACGATTTCATGCAGGTGTTTAGGGGAGAGGAAAAGGTAAATTCTACAAGGCATGCTACCATAGAGAAACTAAAAATAAAGAGAGTTGTCAAACCTGCAGTAAAAGTTGGCACCACGTTTAGACAGTGGCGACATATCTCGCAACTGGCCGAACTAAGTACAGTTGGTAAAACCGATTGCGATAAGACGGGTTTTTCAAATGTGTTATTTTATATGATTGATATGGTATATATTTTATAAGTGATCGATTTGCTATTCTTGTATTCCATATGAATGGTTGTATCGTATGAAATACAGGAATGGCAAATCGATCACTAATAAAATATATACAGTAATCGATTCGTAGAATCTGTTAGTTTGTTCGTGGTTAAAATAAAGTTTCAAAGTGAATCTTTATTTCATGATATCAAGAACAAAATTAAACATCTTATAAAACAAGAATAATAAGTTGAACACTATAAAAACACATTTTATTATATCTAGGACAAGGTACAACTATAGACAAAACAATAATAAAACTCTGAAAAACAACAAAATTAAAAATATTCTTCAGTCGCTTATCATCAAATCAACCAAAATAAAAACAAATTACATTTACAACAAACCTTCAATGATTTTGTTAATTTATTAGCACAAAGGAGACCATGTACTTCGTACTTCCTCAAATGGTGATAGGAAATGGAAACTGATGGATGGAAATAAGTACCAGTTTGTGAAAAAATGTCTGCAACTGATGGATGGAAATAAGTATCAGTTTGTGAAAAGCAGCTTATATTTTACCTTGTGAAAGAAGATTTCGAGGAATTTTAGCGTCAACTCAAATAACAAAACATTCCATTTTCGACGTTCATAATTCAAGTCCATGGTATAATTTCTATAATTAATTTCTCGATGACAACGGTAGAATTATTCTGAAATTATTACGTGGTTTGTCATTTTTTGACAAATGTCGAAATTGGAAAATTATCATGTCATCAGTCGTCTGTGGATTGCGGGCAGCGCCTCCATGCGCGACTGGCCGTACCAAAAACTTGGTGGTCAAGATCTCCAATGTTTCAGTCTCTTTATTTTTAATTTGTCTATGCATGCTACCAACTTCTCGTCCCAAAGCAAGATTTATCGGTTGCTAGGCGACAGGACGTCACTAAAATAGAATTCTATTCATCATGCTCCCACTGCTGATTCGTGCATTATTGACTGTCATCTGTCAATATTTCTTCCCAGAATATTGTTTGTGCTACCAACTATTCACATATTTAGACAGAAAATCTCTATGAATGACACATTTGATACTAGAAATTCATAAGCGCTTCATGAGCGAAAGTAATTGAATTGGTATATTAAATTGGTGATTTGCTATACAACCAAAGTCAAACAATTGCCATGGGAGAGGCATAACTTTTCAAGGTTTTTTTTAAGTTGGCAACTTGTGCGGCACTCCCTTATTGAATTGGTATATCAAATTGGCGATGTTCCATACAACTAAAGTCAAATGCACTCGCCATTGGAGAGACAGAACTTTTGAAGGGTTCGCAACTTGTGCGAGACTTCTCTGTTGGCCAACATAAGTGGTGAGGTCGAAAATGTCGATGAAAAACTGAATAATTGATTGATAACTCGCTTTCGAAATCGTATATAGTGTTGAACGCAAGAGTTTTGGTATGTAGAATAATATCATTCAATTCCTTGAACTTCCTAGTTGATTTTGGAGGTATTCCCGTAACCCATTCGGTTGTATTTTTATAATTACCTTGATCATTAGGACGGATTTTCATGCATACGATATACGAACGCCGAAATGATATTAAATTTCGTACGAAATATTTTGCAATTTTCATGAACCAGAAATTTCACATGCGATTTGATGTTAACGTTTTCCCTGCAGTGTGCTGTACACGACAAATCAATGTATTTGTTTTATTTTACAAACATTAACCATATTACGTGCTTCCTATCAATGGCACCCACACAGTGAGGTAACTGCCATTTATTTTCAAAGTCTTCAGATATTTTCAACCAGGATTCAGGATTCCTCAGTTGATTTGAGCAAGCCCAAGTAGCACAGAGTCATAAAATTAACATAATAGAGAGTTTGCGCATGGGGGGTTTTTCGCTTATAAAACCTCATGTTATGCTTATGATTTTGACATCAGTCTTATGAGTATAACATAATAAGTATAAACGTAAGAAAAACCTGTTTCCCATACACTATTTCTGAAAATAGTGGGACCAATCAAAAACACTCACTTATAAATGACATGACAGATGAAAGCTTTTGTGATTAGTTGACATTTGACAATTTTATTTAGAAAACAAATATATTCAATTTTGTTGTAAAAAAAGGAGTGAAATTCTCTATTGTCAACCACTTAATTTCACTGAAATTCAGTAATAATTTGCCCCATTTCATATAAATGAAATTGCAAATATATTTAAAGAGTTTACTGATTGATGAGTATTGCAATCCAAACTCGTTTTGCATATCCCATAATCTTCTTGGATATGCAAAGCGCCTAAGCAAAAGACACAACCCTTCAACTCCTGAAAATAACATCAATTAGTATTCACTTATGCCTACAATGAATAATTTGGTTACCCCCAATAACATGTCTATCAAAGGTTTCAAATCTACGTGGAAGTTGCAGAGCGTTGAAAAGCTTGTAAATGTCTTCTCTGTCGAAACGAAACATATGTTTGAAATTCTTTTCTGGTATATTATATATATTAAAGGCGACACGATTATACAGGCATTCTTTTTCAGTTAATTCTTGCTGGATTAATTTGTAGAGAAGATAATTTTCGATTACATCATCGTCCTCCTTGAAAATAATCAGTGTACATAAATTGTTGAAAGTCGAGCTAGATATTCCTTCTTTTTCTCGCAAATTGAATTTTGAGGTTATGTTCTTTAGTTCTTTTCAAATTTTTAAGCCTAAGGTAATCCTTCCATGCGCAAACACCAAGATAAATTACAGTTTCTGTACTGTATAATTTGTCTATAAGCATTTCGTAAAACCCCCTTCCGCAAACTCTCTAATGACTTCTTATACCGTCTTAAAGACCACGTATTTGTATGTTTTAAAACCAAAAAGTTAATGTGCGTTTTATAACCTTCAGGCGTTGCTATGACGTCGTGTAGTAGATATAACGAGAGTACAATAAAGAACTCTCGAGATGAAGTTGTACTGTGGTTTGTATATAAATAAATTGTATGTGTCGTTAAGTAGAACTTAAGAGCAGTTGCTGTGAGGTGATTATGACAATGAACATATGTGGTCCTAATGAATAGATTTTTGAAACGTTTCTACGACTACATATTGTACTCATGTAATGTAGTTTTATCAACTGAAGAACTTTGGTCGTAATGATTACATTATGTATCTATGGATAGATTATTTTTGTTGGTTATGTTATTTTTGTTGGATAGGTATATTGTGTTATGTATGTAGAATATTCAGTTCCGTATGAATGATTAAAATGTCAAAACAAAAATCCAATCTGCCTTACAAGAGAACTGGAGCGTATAGAAAAATATAAAGAGGAAGGATGAGTGCCTACCCCAAAATTAACATCTGAAATAATTAATCAGTCTATCGGGACACTGCAAAAAATGAAGTTCATCCAGTTCCTTCAATTGTTTTCACAACAAGGAAAGACATAAATAATATGTATGTGCACTTCGAGTGATAATTAAATCAACATAACCTCTATTGTAAATGTCAGTTATTTTTAGCGTTTTCCATTAGGCGGAACTAGCGGAATGCTTATACACTCAGTGTATATCTTCTTCTGTTTTGATAGCGTTACGACGTTAGTACAACAAAACTTGCTACTTGTGGTCATAGCGACTACATTACAACTTTTTTATGTAAGATATTGCGAGTACATACCGAAGTAAGTACAACTTTTCGACACTAGAAGGACGGCATCCATGTTTTTCGATTGATTGATAACATAATTCTGGTAGCCATATTGGAACAAAAATATTTAAAATAAAAAATATGGGACCCTGGGTGTTATATCAATTCAAAAATCATTGGAGATGTGCTGATCAAGTATCTTTCGTAATATGGTCTACATATTTCAACGATTAATGAGAAAAATTGATGAAATATATTTTTTCTGAAATGAAAATAAATATTTATCTCTCTTCATTTTCGAGGCGAATGAATTTTAAGTGAGTAGAATTGGATTTTGATCGTAAAAATGAATTTGCTTGGTCACTAGAGTTTCAGAACAATTCTTAAAGACTCATAAATGAAAATCATTTTTATCTCGATAACTATCATGGTCACAGAGTATCATGAACATGTAAAGGAAGGCTGACTTATATATTATATTGATATTATATAAAATCTTTTGATATGGTATACAATTGTAATACTATATTTGAAAGATTATGACCTTCATGCATAATGATATAATGACTACACTAAGACCACAGAACGACCCTTTTGCGACTGGCTTATATTAAGTCTATATTGGCAAGTCATTACCACTACTTTATAACGTCGATATGACGTCGCAAGAGTGTGCCTTCTTGTTGTATTGGCATACATAGCGACGTCTCAGCATATTACAAGACATAAGTCATGGACTTTTGCGAAAGGTCTAGTAGACGTCTGTACAACCGAATTATGACCTCTGTGTGCTACTTGGGAGGCACTTTCAATCTGCGGAAGGGGAAATCATAAGAGATCGATACCATACTATCACCGCTAGCTAGGTACAATCTATAATTTGCTTTCATTGCTTTTAGATCTTAAGCCACTAATATAACTTTACCTAAGGGTGAGTGCAAGCCTTTACACCCTCAGATATTGGCTCACGCACATTGTAGATTGTTTTTGAACTGGGACCCACAATATTTAATAAAACTTGGAATGTTTCCTTAGACATCCTTAGAAAGTTCAAAAACTTTTCAGGATCCGTCAGTTTCATTTCAGCAAGTGTTGTGATAAATACCTTGTATTTTTTTAATTTTCAATTTATGAAGATTAAATCAGAAGATTATTAGTTTTTCAAATGTAAATTCGATTTCTTTCGTTGATGTTCATTTTGATTTCATAATTATAATCAGAAAGAGAAGAAAGTAGAGGTTAAAATCCATCCGATTATCTGAAAAAAATAAAAATATTTCAACTCGTACGATGGTCGGGCGAGAGTTAAAATGTTTCGGATGAAATACCCGCGTTTAGTGTGACGTCTCACGACCAATTTTTATTGGCGTAAATCAGTCTTTGGATGTCAACAAAGCGTGTATTATAATGCCATAATATAGAATAAGTATATTGCTATAAGTGCTTAAATATCTCGAGAATTCTTTAATATCAATGTTTGAATGAAGTGCTGTGTTAACAAAACACGTGTTACGGTTTGTTTGCATCCAAAGACTAACAAACACAACAAGAAAATGCGGTGAATATGTCACGTATTAGGCGGGAAAACCATTCAACCAATAAAAACATGAAAACCCCACTTTAATCTGCTCTCCCGGGGCATTATAAACCACAAAACTATATCTATGTTATAGTTCTGTGATGTCTACTCTGTGATCTAGAGTCCCGGACGGATATGTTCATGACTTCACACGTAGTATCGCCCCTGATGAATTGAATAGGGAACACGCATGTGTCCCTTTTCTGAAACCATTTGATTTTCACATAAAGATTACTATCTAGAAAGTTCTGCAACAAACTTAGAAATCGAAAAAATGTTTAATATTTTTCATAATTCAAAATTGAAAACACCAATTTTTTCATTGCATTCAAAAACGTACTCCTAGCGCCTCTGATGGACGAATGCATCGTTACCTCACACAGTTCAAACTTTTATCGCTAGTTGCTTCGAACTGTCAACTATAATGTCATCTGTCTTCGTTTATATGTTATTATCAATTATCCAGAGTGGTACTAAAACATCACATTAGAAGTGAGGTTGAGTTTATGTTTCGTTGTAAGAAATAGTATTGTCTATCATTATTCCTGAAACAACCGCAATTGGCGCTAGTGTTTGGGGGAAGTAATTATCGAGTTTGAATTCAGGAGTACCTTCAAATTTAAAAAGTTCGATGAAATTTTGGATTCGATAAATCATTTTCTCAAAGTGTAATTTGTGAGGACCGAACTCGTGCAAATAAAAAATAAAATAAAATCCCAATTCCATATGATTGTGGTCTTTGGAACAATGGAATATTTCCACATTCGTATGTCATAGAAGTTTGTTCGAGGATTCAAACATAGATAGACTAATGGAATATTAAGATTTGTAGTGTTAGAAAGAGAGAAGCGATTGACAAACAGAAATAACTACTAAAAACAAAATGAAAGGTCCTGGGTTCGAATCATATATATCATAATATATATACTTACTCTGATTTCCATGATATAACCCCACTTGTCTACGCCGGTTAAAGGCCGGATGGGAACGGATTTCTCGCAAGGGGTGGGGTATGTATTGAATGTACCGTAAAGGTAGCCATGTAGCCAAGGACATTAATTTGGACAGAGAAAGAGAGAGAAAAACAAAATGAACAAACCTAAAATTATGGGACATTTAATTTAGGTTAAGAGAAGGAATTCTAAATAATCCAAATGATGATGATGGGATTCTCTCACTGATAACAGATATAATCACGATTTTTATGAAAAGCACTTAAATAAGCCGAAAACTGTGACGGTAAATTCTGTGTAAATCATATGACCAAAGATAACCAAATTAGGTGTCTGCGTTTTGTGAATTTAAATAATATGTAAACAAACTAAATGATTGAGATTATTGCTGAACAAAGCATTGAGATAATATCCTATCATCAATGTAAATAAGTTTTCCCCAACTTATTGCATTAGCTCCTACAAAATGACCGGTAATGAAGGAAAGAATATATGTCCATTGTTGAAGAATCCTGAACACTATATTCCTGATACGATTGATCTCACAAATAACATAAAAGAAAGAAACTACTGGTTACCATGTTTGGAGCGAATGGTGAAAAAGTTTGTAGATAAGGCACAACAATTAAATCCAGACGATCCAAGAGCTACCGAAAAGGCTGAAATATGCTTTAAGGAGTTTCATAGCCTTGTTCAACAAGCCACCCTGGATCCCACGTAAGTGGTTTTAATCACAACAATAATAAGTAATGAATTGCAAATTTGAGTTAATAGCTTTATGCGTCCTTTTCTAAAAGCTCAGGTTAAGGGACTGTCTTCCTAATATTTTATTTTGTAGTTTTTTTGAATTTGGTAGTGACGCAATACTTTTTTCAAAATCTTATCTTTCCAATCGACAGCAACATGTTAGCTACAGTGGTTTCAGGTCCGATGAATACTATTCTACATCCTGGGTTCCCCAAGGTTCAAACCTAGGACCACTGCTCTTCCTATTATTTATCAATGACTTGTGTGAGACTATTCAATGTAGGAAACTTTGCTTTGCTGATGATTTGAAGATATTTTCAACCATTGTAAATGATTGTATAAGGGTACAGGAACAACTCGAGTTAGTTCAATCTTGGTGTATTCATAATAAACTTCACCTGAATGCAAGAAAATGTAAGGTTGTAAGCTTCACTAGAAAAAATTCAATTATCCACTTTCCCCTACATCAGTGAGCAATCCAACCTGACCAGATGCGAATCTATAAAAGATTTCGGGGTTATCTTCGAAGTAACTTTCACGGATTACATCTGTCTAAAGTCATCTGAAGCAATGAAAACCTATGGCTTTATCGTTAGAAATTGCAGAAATTTCACAAATGTTTGCGCCCTGAAAACTTCTTTATTTGTACGTTCTAAATTAGAGTATACATCTATAATTTCGTCTCCATATTACAGAATTCATATTAACCTTGTTGAAAGAGTGCAGTTAAAATTTCTTAAGTGGCTATTATTCAAAATCAATGGAATTTATCCAGATAGAGAAATTGAATATAATTTGTTATGTGACGGGTTACAATTCTCCAGCATTGAATCACGAAGAAAATGCATATCTTGCACAAACTATTACACAACAAGGTCAATAATACTGAAATAACTTCAATGTACCAATGTACTGAAATAACTTCAATGTACCAATGTAAAAACTAAATAAACTTCAATGTACCAACTTTTCATATGGAGACTTTCAGGCTTCCGATAGCCAGAGCAGCAATTTATGCAATGTGTCAAAATTTTAATAAAATATCAAACTGTTGTGATATTAACCCTCCATAACGTGCACGATTTTTCGAGACATCAATGGTTGCGTGGCGTCTGTTACATTTGCGTAAAAAATTATTTTCTATCGGTTGGTTGTGGTTTATATGGTTCGAAACAACAAAACTCTTCTTACTAACTCTATATTAACACCTCTATATATGAAACATAAAAAATTGGAAGTGTACATAACATAAACATTTGTTGGTATAAAATGAATGTGTATCCACTATATCATGCTTCATTTTGTGCGCAAAATGTTTTTTGAATGCTCTAACTGTTTATGTTCCATCTAAATGAAAAATATTCAGTTTCCAATTCTATAGGTAGTCTTGACTATAACTCACCATCACAAAAATCAGTTCTGTATCTAACTGATAGTAATGCAAAAAATTTATTATCGCAGTAATACTTGCGTGGCGTCTGGGAGACTCGCCCTAACTTTAATTACTGCTTACTCCTCAACAACTGAACATGGAATACTGCGGATTTTTCTGGCTCAACTTCTAACTTTCTCTAGTTACAAAACTTGTCGTAACTGAAAGTGTCAGTAGCGTCTCATAGACGCCTCGCGAGTAATGGAGGGTTCGCTTTTCTTCTAATGCTGAAATAGTGAGATCAGCTAGGGAGCACTTATAAGATCATATATTTTTCTTATATATTTTTTGATTTCTTATTATTTTTTCATTTGTTTTTTTGGATTGAATTTAATTCTTTTTTATTCTTTTTTTTCTCGTTTTCTTTCTTCTTATGTTCTCAAACTTAGCCTACTGATTTGTTTTTTTTCTATAGGTATATCTTTATTTTACCAGTAAATGGGTTAAACTGTTAGGCTCTAAAGTTGTTATTATTATTTATTTTTTTTAAATATCAAACATCACTTTTGTGTTTTAGAATATTGAAACCCCTTAGTGTGCGAACACTCCTAGAATTCAACGAGAACAATTTAAGAGCAAACAAATTAGAAGATGCTTGGTTATCACAAAAAGAATCTGAAAGTACTCAAGCTTTAACCCAGTTCAAAGAAAGACTTGACCATATAGACTCACTGGACGATTTCAAAGGAAGATGGCTAGAAATTATTCGAGGTGCTCTTGCTGGAAATGTTTTTGATTGGGGTTCCAAAGCTGTTACCGATATTTTGGAAAAATCAAAGTGTTTTGGGTTTTCACATGCATTGACAACTATCCAGAAGAGGCCATGGTTTCATGATGATTTTGACCAATGGGTTGAGAGAGTGGAGGTTAGTAATTGCTGTAGTTCTTTGGTGGATATTTTTTTATTTATTTAGTTATCAATATATACTGATATCTCATTTACACTAGAATACGAATAAAAACATTTAAAAAATAACGGAATACAACAATTCACACTTATGGACATGGAATATGAGAACAGAATCGTTGGTATCTTAACAATAATAAAAATTGCACTTCTAAAGAGAGATCTCTTTAGAGCAAATTTAAACTGTTAAGATTTATTGATATTTATTTAATCAACTAGTGTATTAATGGTTACGATTAATTCATTAATCCCCATTTTAATATACGAGTTGATTACAAACATTTTCCATCAACCTCGTTCCTGGGGTCAACGTGAAATTTTCGATATCCATTTCCATCAACTAGGAGGAAACTTACAATATTTGGATTTGAAAATACATCAATTTGACAGCGCAAATGTAATATGATTTGGAATTTGAATAATATTCGAATTCATGTATGTTTAGTTGTCTATACCACAATCGTACATTAATGAAGAAATCGACCATTTATAGGTTATTGATGGTGGATTTCGGTGTATCTTTGGTTGCATATATCACAATCATGCATTAAAGAGAAATTGAAGGTAAATAGGGGTCATTAATTATCGATTTTGTGTAGATTGAACAGATTTGTTAATTTGAGGTGGCTGGAAAAAATATTAAAACCATGATTACCTAATCTCACCATATGTGTCAAAGAATTGTTAACGACATAGTTTGTGCCCTGAAAAGTTATACTAAATATCGTTAGTTATCCTACTCAATACGTTTAAAAATCCTAAAAGAAATTTCATTATTAAATTAGATATATATATATATATATATAAATATATATATATATATATATATATATATATATATATATATATATATATATATATATATAATATATATATATATATATATATATATATATATATATATATATATATATATATATTTTATTTGTTGGTAACTAACAACTAATTTTTTTCATAAACATTTTGCCCTTGGCCGAGGGCTTCTTCAGTATTTTATTTATATGGGTACATTTACATAGATAAAATAGATAAAATCCTCAGAACGTTCAACAATTTCCATGAGAAAAAGAAGACAACAATTGAATCAATTTCCTCGATATAACACTCACTAGACAAAATAACAACATAATAACCGAATGGTACACAAAAGCATCATGGTCAGGTCGGTACTTGAACTATAATTCTCAACACCCGTTCTCCCAAAAAAAAGTGTTATAATTGGATTAACAGATAGAGCCATAATGTTGAGCAGTCCTACAGAAAGAAAGAATGTACTTGAAAAAGTACAAAAAACTCTTATGAACAACTACCCTATTAAACTAATAAACAAAACAATAAAACAACGAACACATAAATTTTACAATAGTAACGCTCAAAAAAACAAAAATTCCGAACCACTGAAATATGTTTCTATAGGGTGGTTGCGCCTGTTGTCCAACCAGTGCCGGTTTTCGACTAGTTTCATAGAAATCTAATGGAAATAAGAAACTATAAGCCAATATCAGTCATCTAAAATCTACTCATTTTTTGACCACCTCCCCACCACTTCTCAGAATTTTCGAATCGTTTACGTGAAAATTTCATCATTAAATGCTTAAGGGTGCTTAGGCAGTCAGTGAGCAGATTTACTAGAGACACGAAATAGTTTAAAATTTGTAGTGAACTGTGACTTCAGAAATTGCAAGTAAGTGATAAATTATCTTTCAATTACTTCATTTTTTGTGTGGTAAGTCAAGTTTAATCTATCCTTCTTCCGAAAAACTATGTTTGAACCATGTTTACAATATATAAAATGAAGTGGTCGCATATTAGGTATGTGATATATGTGCTTTTCCCTTTCTCGACCACTTGGTCGAGAACCGGACAAACGACACTTATATTGTCTATCCCTTTTAATTTTACTAAATCTAAATACAGTTGAACTCTTCTAACACATTATTATTAGTAAATTATACTCCTTAAATAGAGTCCAGTTTTCTACCACATTTTTTTAAAACCTTCTATTTATTTTTCTGCCTAATTTTTGCAGTGATTAATGGTGGTCGAAAAGTGTCCTCTTTTTCGACCAGTTGATTTTATATGGTTTTTCATTTCAATTAGGTAGGTAAATAGGTAGATAATGTTCGATTTGAGCCAATTCCTTTTGTTTTTGAAATGCCATCAAAAAAATCAAAACAGATTCACGAATATAAACCAAAAAAACTCACATTGAAGGGTAAAAAAAAGGAAGTTTTTTCGATATAGCGACGATGTTTTACAAAGAGCTCTTATATAAATTAGAGACGAAAGGATGAGTATAAATAAAGCGAGTCAACAATTTAACGTCCCTAAAACTACTATTACAGACAGAATCAAGGGCAAATCAAATGAAAATAAAAGAAAAACTGGGCCTGAAGCGTTACTAGGTCGAGAAGTCAAAGAAAAAATTAAACAATGCGTTATAAATATATGGTTTCCCTTAAAAAAAACTTTCAAAATATGCTCTTGAAGATTTGACAAAAAAATCCAATACGTTGAAATTTCCGGTCGAAGATCAGATTGAGCAGACATCATTCAAAACTGGCCAAGATCATGATAGACTCAGGAACTCTTGCAGAGTTTAGACTGAGAACAGAAAAATGAAACCTCTGACCGATGATCAATTACAGCCCAATTCAAAAAATCATGCGATGCAGTATTAAATACCCCAATCTCCCATGTTGACAATGAGATCGAACCAACTCCGAAGGAAACTTCTCTTACGATTCCTCATCAGTCAGATTCACAAACATCGAATTCAGACTTCAGAGTTCAGACTGAAAACAGAAAGCCTCTAGCTGAAAACCAACCAATACAAATATCTTTTGAAAGACACCTCCAGAACCAATAAAAAAATCTGTTCGAAATCCAAAAGAAAAATTGCCCAGTGCGATTTCATCACAAGAACGGAGATCATATTATGCTAAGAAAGAAAATGAAAAGAAACCAAACGAAAAACTAAAAGCAAAAGAAAATCAAGAAATGACGAAAAAGAATAAGAAGAAGAGAAAAACACAACCCTGAACATGTAATGTCACCAAAGAATAACCATAAAATAAAATGTGCTACTTGCCAAGAGGAACTAATAAGTGATGTTGAAGATGACGATGAAAAAAATATAGAGTGTGATATCTGCCCCAATGGTTCCATATGAGGTGTACAGAATTTTATGGAATTTTTTATGAAGAAGCTTCATTGAAAGATTATATTTGTTTCATGTGTTCCTAAGATGTCAACCTAGTGAACATATTTTATTTCTTGTTTTAATCCAGTAATCTTATATATTTTAATTTGTTGTATATTTCCATCTCATATATGAAAATTGCTTAAATTTGTATGTTAAGTTTTTTATGTTTCAAAGGTTTTATTAGAAATCGTTTTTTGTAAAGTTCCTGTTTAATTAATAGGTAGGTAATCAAATTAGAAAAGTTGTCTTCATCTCTTCCCAAAGATGGTCGAGGAGGGGCCTGTTGTTGACCATCCAATAAAAAGCAAGGTCGACAAACGGATCTTTTCCCGACCGTGTGGTCGAAAATAGGAATACTAATGGAAGAGTAGAAGTAGCAAGTGGTCGAAAACCGGCAAAAAATGACTTTTCTACTTGTTTTAATTCTATAAAATTTTCAGGTGATAAAAATGTAATTATTCTTCTACCATGCCATTAAAAAATACCTATTGATTGGTTTTGTAACAAACTAACTTCGAAAGAAAATAGTTCACTGTATTGGCATTTGAATTTCGAATATCGAAAACCGGCGCAGTCACCCTACCATACGTACCAGAACTATCCGAGAATATAAAAAATATATTAAACAAACGAAATATATAGACATGTTTCAAATCTATAATTGACTCCAACACTTTTACACTACACTCAAAAGCAAAGACCCCCCCTCAAAAAATCCAACCTAATTTATGTAATGTGTAATGATTGCGATAAAGTATTCAGACAGATTAAATGGACACAACAAGTACAGCTTTAAATAAACACATAAAAAACCCCCAAAATCAAGAAACAAATACAGAAAAAATAATTATAAAAGAAATGATATATATTAAAAAGAAAAATTATGCCATGAACAACAGAACAGATATTGACCACCTGAGCCAAATTTACCATACCATTATTTAAATCCATCACACAACTTTATCGAAAGGACAAACCATACCAAACTAAACAATTGTTTTCCCCCATCTCCCCCAAATCCACACTGATCAAAGCAAAGCAAAAAAACAGGCCACCAACCCAAAAAAAATAAAATGCAGAGTTTGTCCAGAGGAATAACTAATATGAGGAACAAAAACAAATACACCTTCCACAGTCAAATAGATTTGCCAAGGTAGGTAACCTCAATTGTCAAATAATAATTAATAGTCACAGAAGCCAAACAAAGTAGAGTAAATGAAAGTAAAATGTAACCCAATTTTTAGATTTAAAAATGTACCCATATAAATAAAATACTGAAGAAGCCCTCGGCCAAGGGGGGAAACGTTTATGAAAAAAAATAGTCCCTAATTACCCACAAAGAAAAAACGAATCCAAAACCCAAGAATATTCCCCATCCCAAAATATACAACAGGAATCAAGAAACAACCCCAAGTTTTTGTAGTGAAGAAAACACCAAATATATATATATATATATATATATATATAATAATTTTTATTCATCTGCATTAATTTACTACAATGGTACAAAAGAGGTTATAGGTAAATCTGACTGACAAATAAAAAAGGAGTGGTCTCAAATCTTTTGCTTTCTATGGTAAACTCACTATTTATGTATGTGTTGCAGACGTGAATCTTGACATTGAATAATAATATTAACCTAATTTGATGACGAAAATAATATGATAATAAAATATGACAGATATACATAAATACTTAAGGAAATTAATTGGTAATAATGACTCAAACATGTACAAGTAGACAGACATGGTTATCTAACCAATTTAGATAATATACTGTAATAAAAATAAACATAAACATCTATGAGTAAACGGACATATGATTATCTAATCATACTGATATAGAAAAAATTGACTAGGAAGGATAGATTACATAGGAAATATAATGGCACAATGGTATGTTTTTTTTATAATTAATAATTTATTGGTTCACTAATTGGTTTAACACGGAAAGCTCTGTTTCTGATTAATAGAAATGACTTGTTTCTATAATGTTTCAGAATTGGAACTATTAAAGACCAATATTTCTGAAAGAAAATTTATAAATCGTGATCCTTGAAACGTAAGACATTTGGTACCTACTGTTTCAGTGGCTGAAGAGTTATTACAATATAAGAGTTATTACAATTATGATAGAGAATATCAATTTGTTTTTTATTTTTGTACAAGAATGACGAATGCTTCTTTATATATGTTATCTGATGGATATGTTCTGCCTATTTCAAATATAATTTTTAGGAAATATTTTGACAGTTCCACCTCATCCTTAATTCCATATGCTAAACGAGAGTAAAATAAAGCATTTTCAGGTGTTGGAGGGTTAAAATTTTAGCTAGGTATTGGAGATATTTTTGGGGTAAGCAGCAATGAAAAAGTAAACTCTTTAAGGTATATACATATGTATTACTATTGGTTTTTTCATCTATTGTAGTTCTGATGATGGAAATAAACATTTCCGAAAGCTTGGATAAACTTTAAAGAGTTTACTTTTTCATTGCTGCTTACCCCAATATCCCTAGTTTTGTACCTAACTAGTCAGCAAATACTTTCCACATATATATATATATATATATATATATATATATATATATATATATATATATATATATATATATATATATGTTGTTATGTTATGTTATGCCAGTTGTAAATTTTAAAAGACTAAAAACCCACAAAAAGAATAATTACTAGATGGTTAATGGTTTCAAGAGTATGTTTGTGAATAACTTTTGAAATTCTAGGTATATTGTGAGCCTAGGTAGAATATGGATAGATACAAATGTTAAATTACTATAAAACAATCAATTCCATACACTGTCAAAATTATTATAACTCATAATTGCTCAAAAGACAATAAAAAGTCTAAATTTACAAAATTTTCATGAATAAACAGTAATCAACACATTTATAAATTTGAAACATACAGTATATGAAATTGTAGATAAATAAAAGTAGCCAATGATAGAACAGCAAATGTCTTTATAAAAATAGCCAATCAGGGAATAGATGGTCAGGTGTAAAATTGGAAATTGTGGGAGAGTAGCAATGAGATGGTATCAGAAGCAATTATTTTTGAAATTTGTAAATAATGATAAGAGTGGAAAAATAATTGTATATATAAATTATGCAATATAAATATAAACAGTGAAAAGTGACAATTTAGTGCACCAATTCAAAAATTCAAATGAAAAAACAAGGAGAAAAGGATGTAGCTAGGCGATAGAAAAACAAAGCTTCAAGGAGATCGAAAATAAATTTCCAAGCGGATGCCACGCAAAAATTTTACAAAAAGAAAATTGGAATAATCCCATCATTTGGTAAACAAAACCAATATTACCTTAATGATAACATATCCACCGTCCAAATGCTGATTTCCGCATCTATATAGTTCCTGATACATGATATTGCAGTCCTGACAGCGATTGGAGAGAGGAGACATCCTGATTCATGGTATAAGTAGAACACCAACAGTTCCAACCAGGTATAAAAACTTTAATAGTGTACTTCCGGTCCTGAACTATTTCCCCAATAACGAATTTCACATTCGAAGAACTTTATGTCAAACTATTTTGAACAATAACAGAAAACGTCACTCTCACGGAGAAAGTGAGGTGCTGTTTATCTATCCATGATCAGATTTATTATTTTTATCCGTGAATATTTGTTTGATTCACCCTAGTATAAGTTATTTCTCATAGGCCAGGTATTTTAAGTCTTCCTGAATAAAGGAGATAATTGCTTTATGATATTTTGTTGTTTGTTTTCTCACAATGATCAACAAACATACCTACGACCATTGAATAACTTGAGTTTGACATATCAAGTAGTGGCTAAATTGCTTTGAACCGGCTATCTGAGATGAGGGCGTACCAACTGTGCTAGCTGTGGTGAGAAAAGGAATAACAATTGTCAGCTACGTGACGAGAGAACAGTGACGTTCGTTGGCAATTATTATTACCACATACAAATTATTATACAGGGCAAAAATATCTATCTATATCATATCAATTTGGTTCACAAAGAATAACTGAAGATTATTAGCTATCTTAGTATATAAAAACAATTTATATTTTTCAATATATCAAAACATTACAAATAGCGCCCAACGCGGTGCAAAAATATATTAATAATAATAATAATAACAAAATTCTTTATTTTCAAAATTATTATTACATTACAATATATATATATATATATATATATATATATATTAAGAAAATTAATTTCAAATCCATTTTTATCTTCACTTCATTACACAACAGTTTGAAATATATTTTTTTCAACTTCCTAAATGGAAGAGATAAGTTGATTTGTCTGAGGCACACAATCATTATCAGTTCTTGATTTATTGAATGTTTTTCCAGGTAGATAGAAATTTGTTTTCACGTTTAGTTGTTTGGATAATCATTAAGCATATCTTTTGTTTCTTTAGATCAAAGCAGATAATATTAATTAACTGTAGGATTTCACAGGTTTTGAAAAGAAATTGAATTATCTTTGATTTGATTGACGACTATTGATTCAGAGGTTATTATTTCAAGGATTCATTCTACCGCTCAAATATGTACTTGAAATGTTTATAGAACTATTTTGATACTATTTACTTAATTTATTCATAATAGTGTTTTTAATAATTTCCCTAAAAAATTTCTCTGAATACGAATTATTGTCAATTTATGAATTATTATGATTGTCTCTGCAAAACTGATACTAAATTTATTTTCAAGTGCACATCCACAAATATGAACTCCAACATCAGTTACTCTACCATGTCTACCTATGCTCAATGTGAACCATTCTATATTGATTAATAAATCATTCCAAAATTTTTCTAGGAATACACACATTTTTTATACTAAATGAACTATATGATGGGATTTAGGATTTTTGAGAAATGTATATACTGATATTCGAATTCACAGGATGCTCATTACTATCCTTATTTGGAACTCATTAACCTGTTAACGCAATTGTCTCCAAAAGGAATGACTTTTCAGAAATTATCTCATTTACTTATTTACCGCATATCGCGAAGAATAAAAATGTATTTATCAAAATCAGAAGATTTGTTTGTACATTTTCATGGTCTATGACATGAAAAAAATTTGTATTCACTATTTTGATGGAATTATACGAGAAACCTTTTTGAAAGAGGCCTGTTAAGTGTTGTGATGGGTTTTTTGATGTTGACTGAATTAACTCGCGACCATGGAACAGGTTTATTTTTCATGGAAGAAGGTAATCAGCTGCAATATTCTGCAATCCTCCATTTTTAATCAATATTTCTATTGAGTTGTGACTAACGTGATTGTACTTATGGAGTTCATAGATAAATTGAACACATTACTTTTCAACATTTTGTATTTTGTTTTCATGGGTAGCATCAAGAAAAGGACCCTAGAAAAAATCACAATATGAGAACTGAGACAAGAATAGGGCTATTCAGGTTAAATTTGATGACAATTTGTGTATCATCAGCATAAGAAAATAAAGTACATTTTCCTATAGGTATGACTATGTCAGCACTATAAATCATGAAAAATAACGGACCAAGAATACTTGAGGTACTCCTGTGGTGATATTTACATAACCAAACTGCCAACCATTGGATACAATTTTTAATTATTGATTTATGATTTGTGCTTCACTAGAGAATCCATATGATTTCAACTTAAAAATTTATAATTGATACTATTGAAGGCTTCAGATAAATTTAAAAGCATGAGAGCTGTGTTTTATTCTTTGTCTTAACCAGGAATTCTATGAGCATCTCAGGAACCTTATACAAGAACAGTAATATACTGATTATCTTCAAATAAAAAAAAATGTGGGCTGAGATATTTTGAAAAGATATCAAGCCATATTTTCTACAAAGAAGGAAGATTCTTTTTTTCCTTACAATAATTAATCAGAGATGTAGGGATCTCTGAATGGGCTGCAATGTAAAATTATATTGATCATTAATCATCGATTTCAAATGCGGTAGATTTGATCTCACAGGCCACGTTTATACCATATGTGAATTTGGTAACCTTACCAAGTGTATGTGACCAAATTCAAACCAAATGTTTTAGTAATCGTTTATTTATATCGTGTTTTGTCAAATGATTAATTAACCAACTTGGTTCTGGTTTGGTATTTACTTAGTCATGTAACCAAGAGAAAGGTTTGAAACTCTGCTATCTAATTCGGAATTGTGTCATCTGTCAATGACAATGTCTGGATGTCAGTGTCAGTCATTTTCAATTTTATTTGTTCAGCAGCCCCTACTCAACAAGTCTTCTTCAAGGCTCTTGTAAATGTCTAGGTGTTCAAATTTTTTGCCATCCAAAATTGATATAATTTTCTTGTCCAAAAATATTTGGAGAAACGCACTGGTTTCTTCATCTGTCCAATTAATACCTTTGGACTTTTGTTACTAGTCGCTATGATATTTGGACTTGAAAATTTCAAGTCGATTATTTGATAATCGATGCCTGTTGGAGTTATTACCATTCAATCAATCAATCAATCAAATATATGCTTTATTGTCGAAGACATAAATCTTATTGACAAAGCTTGTACTACAAATATTAAAAATATAGATATTTTACAATTGTTTGTTAGATTCTAATAAAAGAAAGAAACATACATTTAAATATTCAACATAGAACATGAAATTAACAATAAGCATTAAGTACCCACAATATAGTTAAAAAGAATTAATAAATATTTATAGAAACACACAAACAATCAAAAATACTATCTGTGTTACCACAAAGATAACACAGGGTAATTATAAAGTAAAAAATAAATATAATTGAATATCACATTGTCAAGATTAAAAATAAATAAGAACATTAATTATTTAAAATAATTACATTATTTGGTTAAAAATAACTCGTCAATTAATCAAAATATCACATAAAAATGTATGTATGGTTGAATAATATATATTAAAAAATATTAAAATGTTAACTAATACAACCACTTATGTTTTTATTGAGGAAATCTTGAACTTCGTAAAATACTTCATCCATAAGAATGAGTTTAACCGATTTCCTGAATAAATGGAGGGATTCAATGGTTTTGATGCTGGCAGGAAGATGGTTATATAGTTTTGCAGCATTATAAATAATGGAGTTTTTGATCAAATTGGAAGCTGGAATGGGTAGCCTTAGGTTGTTATTTTGGCGGGTAGAACCAGAAATGGTATCATATGTTGATTTATTTTTATGAGCTAAGCATACCGATTCGAGAATGAAAAGAGATGGAATGGTGAGGAGTTTTGCTTTCTGAAAAGTTCTTTACATGATACTCGAGGTCCAACCCGCAGATATAGCGTCACTGCACGTTTCTGGAGAGTGAATATTATGTTGAAGCACTGTTTGTTGCAGGTACCCCAAAGGGGATACCATACCTGACATGAGACTCAAATAAGGCATGGTAAACTACTTTTGCAGTTGTCTCACCCAATTCTCTTGAGATAACACGTAGAGCATAGCACCCTTTGGACAGCTTTTACTAAGATGACGAACATGATCTTCAAATTTGAGTTTACAGTCTAAGTGAATCCCTAAAAGGTGTTGAAATTATTAGATGAAATAATATCATTCCCCAGGAAATATCCGGTATATCGCATTGAAATGATAAGAGATTCGTTTTGTTAGTGTTGAATGAAAGCTGATTCGAGTTACACCACTCTCTCACAGCGTTAATATCCCTAGACATTTTACTAAAAGTTTGTTAGGGTTTTGATCATGCCACAGGACCGTTGTGTCGTCTGCGAAAATAGTGAATACACCTTCAGTCTTAATATTGCAAGGTCATTAAAATATAACAAGAACAGGATAGGTCCAAGCACAGAGCCCTGAGGTACACCATGTTTAATAAAACCTATATTGGAAAAACTGTTGGTCTTTACAATTTGTGTTCTTTGGCTTAAGTAAGACTCGAACCAGTAATGGCTTTGGCCTCTGATCCCGTAATGGTGGAGCTTACGAAGCAATATTTCATGATTCACACAGTCAAATGCTTTTGACAAATCACAAAATATTGCGCGCTTGCTTCTTTCGAATTTAGATTTGAGTATACATTTTTAGAAAATGAAATATTGCATCTCCAGTACTTTTGTTAGGTTGGAAACCGAATTGTTGAGGATGTAGAATTTTTGGTGAGCCAAGAAGTCCATCAATCTAGTTTTTACCAATTTTTCGATAATTTTTCCCAGGGTTGGAATTAAAGAGATAGGTCGAAAATTTGATGGCTCGGAGGGTCACCACCCTTATACAGGGGATCACTATACTGGTTTTAGGAAGTCGGGGAAAGTTCCTCTGGTAAAAGAATCATTAATAAGGTGGACCAGCAGTTCGAGAACGAAGATTGGCAAATTTTGGAAGATTTTTATTGAAATATTGTCAATGCCACTGGAAGTTTTGTTTTTATATGATTTATTGTATCCATCAGTTCCTCAAGATTTGTCTCGTGTAATACAAATGTTTCGGAGTGTAAAATTTATTCAGATAAAACAGTGGATCTGTAGCAGCTTCAATATTTTCAGAGAGTCTGTCGGATATAGAGCAATAGTATTCATTGAGTGTATTGGAATCCGGTGTTGTATTTGATTTTATGTTATTTTTTCCTCTAAACTCATTCACAACCCGCCAGGTTTCTTTAATAGTATTATTACTGTTTGATATTCTGTTGTGGAAGTAATTCTTTTTGGCGGTTCTAATAACACCTCTGTAAATTTGTTTATATTTTATGTCATGGTTATGGAACTCAATATCATTAGTGAATTTTCTGATATAATTAAGGCATCTCATATTACTTGCAGATGTTCGTATTCCTTTAGTCAACCAAAATTTGTTGTTTTCATCTTTATTTCTTATTTTCTGCAGAGGAAAGGAGGATTCAAAACAATCAGAAAGTAGGGTATAAAAGGAAAGAAACGGATCTTTAGAGTACAACACCGCATTCCAATCTTTATTCAGACATTTGGAGTAAAATTTATCATAATTCGTTTTGCTGAATAGTCTACCAAATTTAAATTTACATTCAAAATTTTCACAGAAAATCCTCACATTACACCAGACAGCCTCATGATCGGATATGTTTGCTGAGATAACCGCGCAAGTTACATTTTCTTCACTCAAATTGGTGCAAATGTAATCGATTTTGCTTTCCGAGAGTTGTGAGATTCGGGTTGGACCATTAGTATGCATCGATAAATTGAATGTTTCAAGTAAGTTTTGAAGTTGTTGGGTCAGGAGTGAATTAGTATCATCATAATTAATGTTAAAGTCTCCCGCCAAAATAACCGTAGCCTTAGGTGGTAAGTTGAAAAGAAGAGTTTCCAGTTTTTTTATAAATATAAAACCATCTGCACTAGGTGACCTGTATATACATAGCACAAAAAGATTTGCTTTACTAGAGTAGGCCAAGGAAAATTCAAATTGTTTTTCTTCAATGATATTGTTATATTTCTGAATATCAGTAAATTGTAGCCAGGTTAATGAATCATTATGAACCATGATTAAAGTACCACCGCACTTAAACTCTGTTCTGCAAAAAATAGAGACTACGGTGTAGTTTGGGATATATATAGGTTGATCCTTATTTAACCAATGTTCAGTAATTGAAATAACATGAGGAAAGTTATGGCTCTCAAGGAGTAAATACAGATCATCTAGTTTATTTTGTATGGATTGTACATTGAGTGTCAAAACAGAGACTATGTGGTCGTTTTTTGTGGATGTGAAACGTCTAAAAAATCATTTCCAATAATATTTGAAGGGTTTAAATTGTTCTGTTCATTATTTGAGAATGTTACATTGCATTCTGAGATGTAAGTATTTGGAGTGTCATTAAGGTTATTAGTGAAATAAGCTAAGTTCTTTGGAGATATAGTTTTGACAACAATATTGTTCCATGATTTGATGGAAAAAAAGTGAATCAAGTTATTGTACACCATAAACTTGGTTCTTTCATATTTTGATCCTGGGTGGACAACCAGAGATGTGTTCCTAATATTATTTTTGAAAGATCTAACTCTGTGGGAAATGAGTTTTCTTAGAATATTGTTATCTTGAATTGAGTTGAATTCAGGCAATAACAATAAATTTGTTGATCTGCTCAAACCCAGAATATTTTTCATAGCTAAATTTAACGTCTTGGAGTTGCTTATGTTATTTGTATTGAAGAGCACAATTACTACGTCATCCTTACCAAAGTGTAATGTTTCATTGAAAATGTTTTTTGTAAGCTCAAAAAGTTCCACCTTAGGTTTAATGACTTCGTGTATCTCAAAATCATTGACATAATTGTCGGATGTTGACTTCTGTTATCTGCTATAATTTAGTAAATCCCACGCCATATTGGTCTCCATAAATAAGGATTTTTTTCTTTTCAATTACGAAGGGTCCTGTTCAGTTACTTGTGGCATAATTGTGGATTTGACTTCTGTTATCTCTATACACTTTTGAATTGATCTATTTGAAATGTTCAAGAGCTCACGTTCTAAATTGATGTAATTTCCGGTATCATTTGATGATATGTCAGTTTCATCATTATTTTCAGTGAGATCTAGTTTGGATGAACCTACAGTACTACTGAGGGAAGACTTGCTGGGAACAATATTTTGTTCCAACACATCGACGAGGAAGGAAGGGAAGCACTCCTTATTTTTATCCTTTGACAGACTCTTTTTCTTGTCATATTTAGTATTAGTTTCGTTTTTTTGGGAATACACAGATTCCCCTGTTCGGGAATCAGTATTATTATTTGATTTTGTATTATCTTTATTTGATAATGTTTTTTGTCTTTGTCCTCCAGAGTAATCTTTCCCCAAGGAAATATTCCTTGTTGTCGAATTAAAAATAACATTAAATTCATTCTTATTTGTATTTCCTGATGTGATTTCATCATACTTTGAGTCACCCTGTATGACCTGTTCCTCTGTTTGGGTAAATACATTCATTTTTATCTGCCCATGATTTTTTTCCATGGTTTGGGTGCTGATATCAATCTTAATCTCATTACCTTTTTTGTCTACACACTTTTTCAATCGATCCTGGAGGTCTTTGATGTATTCTAAGTGATTGGAAATTATTTTATTTAAGTCATTCTCCATTATTTTGCATTTTTCACAAGAATGCTTAGGAAATGAATTTGACGTTTAAGTAAGTAGTTTTGGTAATTACATATTATGTGACAGTTAAACGTTTTGTTGTTTTGTTGAAGTTTATGTAAGTTTTCAAACACTAATTTTGAAAAAATTGATTATTTAAACAATTATGCTCATTTAGCCGATATGCATTTCGTTTATGGCCTTGCAAATGGCAATGCGCATGAAACAAGACATATTTACCTGGAGCAATTTCCTAATCGAGTACTGCCTTCAGCTCCAACATTTACCAATCTCCACCGTCGTTTGACAGAAACAGATAGCTTTAAGAGGACAGCTGATATTATTGGAAGACCACCAGCAGTCCGAACCCCAGAATTGAAAGAAGCTGTTTTGAACGCTCTCGAGGAGAATCCAGAAACAAGTACAAGAATAATTGCTGAAGCTCTCAATTCTACTCAGTCCACAGTTTGGAGAATTATCCACGATCAACAATTTTATCCATACCATATTCAAAGGGTACAAGCTCTTTTGCCACGAGACTTTCCCCAACGCATTACTATGTGTCGGTGGTTTTTGAGAAAATTGGCTGGAAATCCTCAATTTTCAAGATATGTACTCTTCACGGACGATGCAATCTTCTCCCGAAATGCTATCACAAACTTTCCTAAAAACCATGTTTGGTCTCTGGAAAATCCGCACGCAGTTATTGAAAAACATTATCAGTATCAATTTTTGTAAATGTATCGCCGGCAATAATTGATAATTACTTGATAGGTCCTTTCTTTCTTCCGTTCCGACTGAATGGCGCAACTTACAGAGACTTTTTAGAAAATGAATTACCGGGACTACTTCAGAATGTACCATTAGAAATTCGTATCCGCATGTGGTTTATGCATGATGGGGCTCCGGCCCATTTTAGCGTTGTAGCCAGGCAATTCCTTAACACTGTCTATCCAAATCGATGGATCGGTAAGGGTGTAGAAGAACCTAACCAGGCGTGGGCACCAAGGTCCCCAGATCTGAAGCCGCTAGATTTTTATTTTTGGGGACATTTGAAGTCACTAGTTTATAAAACTCCAGTAGCGAACGAGGAAGATCTAAGAAACCGAATAGTAGACGCCTGTGAACCAATAAGAAACACACCAATAATTTTTGAGCGGGTACGAGATTCAATGACTAGAAGTCTGAATGCCTGTATCTTCGCTGAACAATTTATTTGAATGAATACAATTTAGTTTCCTTTATTTTACTTTATTCTACATATTCAAAATATCTTGAAATAAAATGTTGATATTTCTTGCAAATGTTATTAAAACAAATACAGATTTTGCACCCTTGATACAAAAATAACTATTTCAAACGAGTAAAAATAAATAGAATAGGTGGCGTCCCCTACAAAAAACCAAAACTACTTACTTAAACGTCAAATTCATTTCCTAAGCATTCTTGTGAAAAATGCAAAATAATGGTAATAACTTCAACACGCATCGATTATCAAATAATCGACTTGAAATTTTCAAGTCTAAATATCTAGAAAACGGTTGCTCATAGCGTCTTGTAACAAGGGTAGCTTTTTACGTAGATATGATAGAGGAATTGATTTTTTTACTGAAAAATGTTCTAGAAGTACGCTCAAAAAAGTTATGTATCTTCAAAAAAGAAAAAGACGTGTAGGTGGCGCCCCCTACGAGTAAGAACAATAATAATATCAGGTTCGAATTCGACACCTCCAAAAACCTCTCAATACCAATTTTCGTTTGATTACGGTCAGTATTTCGAAAGTTATTTAAAAAAAACGAAAATAAAACTTCAACACCTTGTATCTTGGAAACGAAGCGTTTCCGTACATATATTTATTTGGACAATTCATATCAGAATATTGTGAGGAATCACCTCCTGAAGTTTGTCAAAGTACTTTTGAATCACCCTGTAGTAACAATGCTTTTATTGTTACTGTTAACAATAAAGTTCATGCAATCATGAAAACTAAACTAAAAAATATTTGAATCAAAAACTCTGGAACTCAAATATTTCTTATTCCTTATAACTTGGAGATTTATTTGTAACATACAACTCCCAGATGAGAGTAAAATTCTGACTCAGAAAAATGACATGGTTGCATCATCAACTTGACCAAATTCAACACCCCTAGGGTCTAAAAGCAACCTTTTGGACCCAACTGAGGGGAATATACTCAGCATCCTCTATCACCTCCTCACCAAAGGATGACTCAGAACTATGACTTGTATGACCTCCTCACCAAAGGATGACTCAGAACTATGACTTGTAAAATTCATCACTGCCTCCCAAACTATTGTTACAAAATGAATCATCTTCAGTTTGTATTAAACCTTAGAAAAAGCTTTTTCTAAACTTTTTCACTTTTATTTTCTAGAGAAGGACATACAAGGCTTGTGTTATCTTCGTAGACAATTCTGGTGTGGACTTTATTCTTGGAATCTTGCCTATGGCCAGAGAACTTCTCTCGTACGGCACAAAAGTCATTATGACTGCCAACAGTTATCCTGCATTGAATGATGTTACTTTTCCAGAGCTGAACTTGTATTGCTGTAAGGCCGCAGAACATTGTGCAATATTGAAGGGATCTATAAATAATGGGCAATTACTAACAGTAGAAAATGGCCAAAAAGGACCTTGTTTGGATCTCAGTGATTTATCGCAAGGTATATTTCTAATTGAATTGCTCGGTTAGTTCCGTAGCTTGGTGTTACTTTATAGAACTTTTTTTTTGTCATGCATCAGATTGAGTCGATCACAGTCTGTTCAAAAACCTTAGTTCACTCAAAAATTTGAGATATTTGAAAAATTTGAGCAATTGAAATGTTTTGAAATTATATTAAGTCACTTGGATCAGAATATTTTTAAATTTTCAAGTTGTTAAGACCTTATTTGCATAATCATTTTTGCAATGCTATGAATGGTCTCTCAAATAAAGTAACCAAAGTAAAATCAATAATTGGCGAGCAACTTACAACTCCCACAAGGATTCACAGTTCAAATATCCTTTCAGTGATATATCTAGAGTGAGTGTTGGGGGTCCGGGCCCCCCAAACATCCGATGCGATTTTGAATTAATAGAAATGTCTGCCTACCTCTCAAACCCAACATAAAATTATTCCTTTTCATTTACTCAAATGTTTTTAATGTAAATAATTCTAATAACACATTGTATTTCATGTATTATTACTTGGCACATATCTATGTAAAATGATTTATATTTCAGAATTATGTGAATTGATGAAAACAGTAGATCTGGTTATCATTGAGGGCATGGGACGTGCCGTGCATACAAACCTATATGCCGAACTTTCTGTAGACTGTTTTAAACTGGCTGTGTTGAAAAATGAATGGTTAGCCCAAAGCTTGGGTGCTCAACAATTTTCAGTGATTTGTAATTTTAAACCTGCAAGTTGAACAATTTTCAATAGTACCTGACGATCAAATTGACCTTTAAGTGAATAAATGTTTTTCTAATTTACACATCATGGCTTTTTATTTTTGATACCTGAATCTATTTTGAACTGAAGAGTGGCAGCTAGCAATATTGATAAATCATGTCAAATATTTTTATTTATTATAGATATTCTATGATATATTCAGAGTACATGGAATTAACAAAATATGTGACAAATGGGCCAATACTGCCAACATAAATGGTGAAAAAATAAAATTAAACACATTGAAAACGGAAAATGAAGGTTTCGTCATAACCTAGTATATGGTTTTTGACTTTTACTATGAAAACAAAAAATCAATCAGCATTTGTATGAAGAGAAAAATCTAGTCATTGAGAATCATTGTATTGGCTATTTAAGAGATAAGGTAAAAAAGTGTTTTCAAACGCATTTTTAGTTCTTTTACCATCCTTCAGGAGTTGATGAAAACTTGAACGAGTTAAAATCACGGTAGCCTTACCTACCATAGTCTATTGCTAGAAGTTCCTTCCTGGTTACCAAGTAATTCCTTTCGGGCTAAGACATCACCCTGTTATAGTATTTGATGATTTTTTCTTGACCATCTTGCACTTCCATGAATCGGCCTAGAAATCCTTCCACACAGGCCAAGAAAGCTTCTCACCTCGTGTCCATCTCATGGTCTCGGCCAGTCTTGAATAGTCGATATTTTCGATTCGTTTGTTTGAATTCCTTCTGCCAAGACTGTGTGGTCCAAAAAATCCACTTGCTTATGAAATAGGGAGCACTTCTTAAACGTACGAAAACTTCTCTCAGGTTGGCCAGATGTTCCTCAATATTTCTTTCCATAACCATGACATCATCAAGATATAGCAAGCAAGTTTTCCAAGGGAGCCCACGCAATATCAGCTCCATCAATCTCTCGAAGGGCATTACAGAGACCAAATGGCATAACAGTAAACTGATACAGTCCGCTACTAGTAGTGAATGCAGTCTTCTCCTTATATGTCGTTTAATTCGGGGTAATAGGTAGCTGTCTTACTTTGTTTGTTTCCTATATTCCTCTTGTTTGACAAATGGTAATCTTCTTGGAGATGGTCGAATCGGATGGGCTTGTCCGGTGTGTATCCTGTGCTGAACCAGGTTGGTTCGTTCTGTTGGTGACCATGCAGACTCAAATACGTCACTTTCTTTGGCAATTAATCTCATAGCTGCTTCATATTCCTTTGGTGACAAGGCTTTCTCGATGGTTCTCAGTATGTCACCAGCTGCGCCTCTTTTATCCGGGTGTCCTAGCATGGGATGACAATCGTGGTGGTTCTCTCCCCTGCAGTCTGCTCTTACCACATCTGAAACAGTTTCCCCTTGATTAATTAATGGCGCTGTTGTTTCTGGGTTCCGGTTTTTCTATTATTCCGCCCAGCATATGCATCATTTTCTCACTTTGTGTACCTCCCTGAGGTGGGTCTTTTGGCCTGGAGGTGTTGAAAGCTGCTTCCACTTCTAAGGAATGAACCTTCTTCTGCCTTCTACTGCCTTCCTTAAAGTGTGTTAATATTTGTATTTCAACATCTCTCAATCCGTCAATAAATATCTGCACTGCCAACTGTTCTTTGAAATCCTCTGGGGCATCTGGGTCGGCAAGCTGAATAAGTCTCTGCACGTCTGCAGATTTTTACCAGATTTCTGCGCTCATGTTTTCAACTGTGCTCGGTACAACGTACAACGGTTCTCGATGTTGGTCACCATACCTTTGTTCCAGAGCAGCAGTGAGGTCAGGTGAATATTGAAACCACGTTTTTCTACATTCCATTGATAGATAATGAGGAAACATACAAGTGCATACTATTGGGTATTTTTTCGTTTTTGATCTAGATAAAGTTCTCAAACCCCCTTTTTCCTAGACAAATTGCCGATTTTTTTCCCACATTTTGACTCAACTGTAACCAAAGAAACAAGAAAAAAAGGAATTTTGGAGTCTTCTTCACAACGAATTCAATATAAATTGAAACAAGTGGTAGACCACAAGCGAAAAACAACTACTTTCCTGGCAAACACCATGCAGAACGTTGAATGATATTCACCTGAAAATCTATGCAAACTTCCATTGAAAATTGATTGCAATGTTTCTTTCTGATAAACTTGATTATGTTTAATTTATGCCAGGTTCTCCTAACAATCCGCATACCGGTTTCAGGCTTCTGGCCCTCTTCAGTACGGAGTACTCACCAGTCAGAGATCTGAAGACCTCTGGCCGAAGCGAGACCCAACAAAAATCAAAACATCATCAAGCTTAAATCACCTGTAGGAAAAAGTAACTTTTAACCAGCGGTACCTAGTGACAGAAAGAAGCACTCCATACTATTCCCCTATCTCAATAGGATTCTATCTCGATAGGAGTGGCTGTAGATTGATATATAGATATTTTTATTGGTTCTTTAAGATCATACACTTATGATATAGAACAAGTCATAATAATCCTATAAAATAGTGTGACACAATAAATTACAAAAAACTATGTGAAATTTAAATTAAATTTAAAATTACAGTATTTAAATTAAAATAAAACTATACATATTAAAAATATTAAAATATAATACCGGTATATCCAGCACACAATCACATGGTGTTCAAAAAATATATTAAAACCTTAAAACTACATTAAACAGTTTGTTAGTAACAAAATAGAAAAAACAGATAAAAGCGTCATATGAAGTTTTTGTCCTCAAAATACTCTTTCAGTGAGTAGTATGCCTTTTGTGATAAAATTACCTTTATCTGTTTCTTAAATTCAGTCAGTTTTTGGCCATTCCGCTGGTGACAGCTGCCCAATATATAATATTCAAAATATTATATGTATTCTTTTGGTCTTATTAGAAACAAAAAAACCAGCTAGTGTGACTATATGGGACATCAGAGAAAGATAGTGTTAGTAAGTATGAATAATTTATTTTTGTTTGAAACTACGGTTATATTGACTAGTGTTACACTGGTGACCAGTGGCGGGATTGAAAAAGTATAATATACATTTTTCTGGGTAATATAAGAAATTAATTATACATTTTTTCCGATAAATTTTTATAAAAACAAAGAGTATGGTCTAACAATAGCTACTACTTGTACAACTGGTGACATCGACAAAATAGTTTTTTTTTGGAATTGATTTTTTTTCTTGAAAAAAATAAAATAAAAAAAGTTGTCAATAGTCAATTTACATCCTTTACAATCTTCAAAATCGTGGATTTTCATTTCGTACATCTCATCTCTACTGCAAACACTATAATTCCCACTATCCGCAATGAAAAAAAAAAAAAAATTAATAATTGATTTAAACTATATCTATTGGTTAAAAATTAAATTTGCCAAACTAGTAATTTTATTAAGGCTTGAAGACTTCGATAATTTGCTACTTGTCAAGTTTTTCGATATTTTAGCATTTTTGCATTATTAAATATAAAATTACTGTAAAACTTACTTTTGCTAGAAGGGAGACGTTGTCTGGGTCTTCTTTGATAAACGTATCAATCTGCTACGTTGTAAAAACTTTAGATTTTTTTGCTTTGTTTCCATCTGATTTCCGTTTTAAAAATGCTCTCAATTTTGAGTATTTACTTTTATCCATGTCATTATTACCAAGCATCGTTTTTAACATACTATTATACTGTTCCCGTAAAGTGGAACATTCAAATTTATTTGATATATTTCCAAAGTAAGCCATCATAACATTCTCATATAGGTACCCGTACTTTTTTAAACATTGTGCAGAAATTATTGTTTTTAATATACCACGTTTATAAAATTATAAAAAGGACTAAAAAGTATAAACTAATTTCTCCAAGCCCCATACAGATTTATATCCCCATACAGATTCCTTACCCCATAGAGATTGTCCTGAAAATTTGTGATTGTGAATTTAATAGTTATGAAAATAGTTAAAAGATTTGAAACGAAAAATGTGGGGCGCATGCAATAGATAGTAGTAGGGAGTAGCTATTGTTGAGAAAACTCACACAACACTTCATATCATTTGCAGTGCAATAAAATTGTTAGTGATTTAGGTGAACTACTCATGCAATTCAAATATCTATTGCATGCGTCCTACGTTTTTCGTTTTAAATCTTACGACTATTTTCATAGCTATTAAAAATTCGCAATCACAAATTTTCAGGACAATCTCTATGGGGTTAGGAATCTGTTTGGGGCTACTTTTATACTTTTTAGTACCTGGCAAATTATTTTTTTTTTAATTTTTAGTCCGTATTATTTCATTCGACTCTGTGTCGCTCATTGCCCCTATTTAATTTTCCCTTCTTGGTATCCGAATTTTTTGGGAGTGTCCTTCCGTTCTATTTTCGGGTTCTTTATATGCTCGATCCTCTTGCCTATTTTCTGGAGCTTTACATTTTTCTTCATCTTTTCCTTTTTGATTTCCATTGGTTTCTGGATTTTTCTCGTTTGGTTTGTTTATTACCCATGTTTGGATTTCCATCTTTTTTTTTTGTGATTTTTCAGAATTTTCTTATTTTTCTCTAGACCTCTATTTGTTATTTAGCTCTTTCTTTATGTTTTTTTTGTGTGTCTTTATCGATTATATTCGATATTTTATTCTTAGCCGGTATATGTCTTCAATTTAATTTTTTTATTGCAGAATTTCTGTTTCCAAGTATTTTGGCTAGAGTGAAGAACAATAATTTTTCTCCGAACAAGGGTTTTCTGATGGTGTTTTCTTATTCCTCTTTCCCCACATTTTGAATGGTTGGACTCGCCAGTCTCTTTTCATTATATTTTCCACTTTGCGTTTTTTCGGTTTTTTCGTATGTTTTTACGTTAACCTCGACATAGGTGGATTTCTCATCCTCGGACCTAATGCTGGGCTCTCTAGTGTCTGTATTAGGTTTAGTAATGTTAGTATTCATTATATAGAACTGTTTTTCACTGTTAGCATGTTTGGAAATGCAGGAATTAGCTTTATTTAATGCCTCATATCGGGGGAAGTAGTATACAATTTCGCAGATTTCACTGTTGTTACTTAGTAAACTGTTTTTATTTATTTCACTTGTCTTCCCACGTTTTGAAACGTCTTTTTTGTGTGTTTTACCATCAGATATTTCTTTTATGGCATTTTGTTTTCACTTGTTTTAATTTTGTTACACTTGGCACTTCCCCCGCTGGTTTCCTACATTGTTTTGCTCAATTAGCCGTGGTTTTTTGCCTTTTCGCTGTTTTAAGAGGAAATAATTGCCACTTTCACAGATTTTTTGATTTTCTAACCTCACTTTCGCCCTCGCACGATGCTGTGAGATTCGAGAATCGCAATAGGGTTCACTATCGCGGAGCACACTCTAGATCGCAAAACAACGTCCACTCGTCTCCGGTATGAAGAGATTGTGTGATCCTAACCTCACTTTTTGTGGTCTGCGAAAAAAAACAAACAGAGAGACCAGAAAAGGAGTTAATATTGTATTGCCATCCAGTTCCGAGCTATTTCCGAAGTTTCAAGTCTCTAGCTCATCCGGAAGTTATTTTAAAATCCATTGCAAGATTTGTACCGGACAGACACGAAAGCGAGCTAATATAAACGTGATAATAATAAACGTGGTAATAATAAAATAATGACGCAGTTTCATGCAATACTGCGTAAAATCCAAACTTGTATTCCATTTTTGAAAAAAGTAGCACATCAGTGGCGTTTCATTCCTCGAACTCTTCCACAGAGAACCATTTTCTGTTTTATTTCGGTTTTAATTTTTTTTCTTTGGAAATACTCATTATTCAGAAAAACGACATATCTATTATTTTGTGAAGAATACTCATATTCACATTTTTTTCTGAAAAATTCACGAGATTCGAAAAAAATCGCAAAAAGCATCAGAAGTGACGTATTTTCGATACATATTGCCAGACCAGGCAATCCAATGGCAATATGTTTGTCTAGATTCATGCTAACTCCCTCAAAAAAATTTAGGGTACCCGATGCCCGATACGGGTATCCCACAGCGGCCGCTTGACCGATCATACACATACAACATACATTTCCTTATAAATATGTATCTCTGACCGCTTTGCCTTCCTCTCACCTAGAGATACGATATATATAGCTGCATAAAATCGACTTCAAAGCCACAATATATGAGCTGTAGGTTGGGGGAGTTATTCATGAATACAGCATATCAAAACTTCCGACTTGTTTGTTTGCACCTGAGTCACATGGAATCAGTGTTGTGATCGATTCGTTCATAGGCAGTGTTGTAGGAACTACTACTACCAGAGTGGGCACAGAACGTTCGCAATGGCAATGAACACTTTAATGAAAAAATACTAACTTCAACCGATAGTTTGAATCATTATAGTGAAGTAGTTAATATTTATCCAATTTGCAACAAACGTTTGTAAGTTTCCTGGTATAGCTTTGTACGATTATCCATCGGATGTAATCCAACGTCCGACGAGGCATTAGCCAGGGAAGTAGTTGATGGATATTCGACCAACATACCTACTGTATAGGTATTTGTAGAGAGCTGACTTGAGGAATGGATATTTTTCATTTTCAATTTAATAATAATTAGTTTGTTTCTAAGAAAACTTTTGGACAAGGCTCAATGATTTTTAGAATATAAGAGCTACTGATTTTTTCCAAATTCCATATGTTAATCGAAAAATGTAGATCAAGAACATAGCAAATTTGATAACTGTTCAATGAGGATTCTTTAGAATTTTCTTGAATAAATTTTAATCTCATTTCGAAATGCAATCCACAAACGCTATATATTCTAGCTGGACAAATTCAACATATTTCCGTCTTCTCAAGACACCTGATTAAATCAGACCTTTGCACATGATGGTATCGCCGAAAATGGCATTATTTTGAGGATATACATCATTATTTTGGACAAATACACACCACACACATTTGTAAAATATGTAAGGATGTCAAAGTTAGGACATTGAAATCTATGAAATGATTTTTGCTTGAATTTCTACCGGGTGGGACTAGGGCCATGCCTATATCTCCTGCACTTATCAACCGATTTGAATGAAATTTCGTACATAAAAACAAAATGGCCGACTTCCGGTTTTATTTTATAATTGAAAAAAAAACAATTTTTTTTAGCCTAGTAGGCCCTGATCAGGTAAAAACCTATACTAATTTACATCAGTAACGAACAGTAACAAACAGCAACAAACAAAATGGCCGACTTCCGGTTTCGCCAGAATAGCCACCAACTTCGATATTTCAAATGGAACACCCTGTATGTTTGATGTTTTTCGGATTCTACGGCTCAAATTACATACGATAGTGTTGCCAAATTTTTATCTTACAATTGAAAAAAAAATGTCTAAATAGTTTTTTAGTCCAGGAGGCCTTGATCAGCTTAAAATCTACGCTTTACTTAAACTGCCGTATAACGGTAGCCTACTAAAATGCCGTTATTAGATATGACGTCATTCAAATGACGCGTCGGGCGGCTTTTTATTGGATTTGCTTAAACTGCCGTCAAACGGTAGCATACTAAAAATGCCGTTAATCAATTATTGCGTTATCAGACATGCACTCTGAATATAGGGAAAAAACTTTTCTTACGTGTTTTTGCCTCCTGAACACGAATCCGTTCCCGAGTTAGATAAATTGAAAAAAAAATTAACCTCATTTTCAAGCACCGTTTTTTCGCACAAAAATCACTCAAAATGCCTCCTTTTTACCAGCATAAACAATACACCCTAAATCACTTATTTTCGGCACAACTTTGCATAAAATACCGTCGTTTTTATCGAAAAAATCCTCCTTACACAGTTCCAAATGAACAAATTTCACAGTTTGACAGATGGAATTTAGTAACTTTGCCTTATTTTTCATATTGGTAATAAATGGATCACCGCCCACAACAATTGCACACATAAATGAAGGGGAAACTATTGCTCACATTTGAATTCGAAAAGTTGGCGGATAACGCAATAATTGATTAACGGCATTTTTGTATGCTACCGTTTGACGGCAGTTTAAGCAAATCCAATAAAAAGCCGTCGGACGCGTCACTTCAATGACGTCATATCTATTAACGGCATTTTAGTGGGCTACCGTTTAAGGGCAGTTTGAGTTCAGCCTAAAATCTATACTAATATACATCAGTAACTCATAGTAATTGTCATTTCATCGATAAGATCAATAACAAATCCTACAGCAGGAATTGAAATTTTCTGAACGAATTTTTTCACGAAAAAAATTTTTTTTTTTTAAATGGTACCTACCTAATTGGTAATTGAATTCTCTATCGAATGGCAAGATGGCCCTCGATCTTGCCATTCGATAGATAATTTGATTACCAATTCAACGATATACATTATGTACCACTTTCTTTTTGTTCAAAACGTAGGGAGCCACTAACAAAATGAAATCAATCTGAAAAAATTGGTAGGTAACATGACATCTATATTACCAAAAATAATCGACTTGACATGTAATGATCATAAACCCATTACAGAATCAAACTGTTTGAATGAATCTAACGACTGAAACAGTGAAACATTCAACATCCCTAACACATAGACTAGTTCTATTTATTGTACACCTCATCACATTTATCAGTTCGTGAACAGGAATTTCCTGAAATGCGCGCTCAACTCTATCTCTCAAGTCCTCTAAAGAAGTTGGTCTCCTCGAGTATACTTTGGATTTTATGTGACCCCATAAATAAAAATCAATAGGGGTTAATCGGGCGATCTGGCTGGCCATCTGATTGGACCATTTGTTCCAATCCATCTCTGCCCATAGGTATCACTAAGATATTGCCGAACAATATTAGCATTATGTGGTCCTGCACCATTCTGCTGAAAAAAATAATTTCCCTGATGTTCTCATGTAAATCATTGATATTATTCTGAATATCGTTCTCTAAGAATTGTCAAAGGCCCGTCGAAAAGAATTGGTCCAATGATTCTTGTCCTTATGATTCCTACCCAGACGTTGAATCCAAATCTTTCTTGAAAATTTCCTTCTCTCAGCAACCTAGGATTTTCTTGAGCCCCACACCTTGTATTATTTCTATTGAACATACCATTATTCGTAAACCTAGACTGATCTTAAACAGTATCTTCGAGACAAAACCATTATTCAAATCTTGATTACGCAAAAGCCAATTACAAATAGTTAGTCTCCGTTCTGGGTCATTTTCATATAGATGAGGTTGCAAACTGTATTTATAGGAGCGATATTTATGTTTTTTCAATACTTTTCTGGTACTTTCCCTGCTGATCCCACATTCAATTTCCAATTCTCGCACTGAGGCAGATGGAGAAAAATTAACATATGCTAAAACATTAGTTTCCATTTCTTCACTGACGATGAAGTGGATGTGACTTTGATCAGCTGGTTCTTTCCTTAGCATCATTTCCAATTTTCTGAAATAGGTCCTCGATGGGTGCCGTCTTAATGGATATCTAACAGCGTATAGCATACTAGCATTGACAGCGTTCTTCTGACATTCTGCGTATATCAATATCATATCGATTTGTTCGTTTCGAGAATAACGATTATTATTTTCCATTTCAAAAAAACTTTTTACCAACGAAACGAGATGACAAGTAAAATTGGTATTGCACTTTTGACATGACATTAATCACCTACTGTTTTCCATGATTCCACGGCTACCTTTCCTTTCATCAAACCTAAATGGATAATTTGAATTTGTAGGCATCGTATAAAATATTGTACAAATTCAATAATTGATCATTTTTAGTTTTGAACAAAAAGAAAGTGGTACATGATATATATCGTTGAATTGGTAATTAAATTCTCAATCGAATGGCAAGATGGCCCTCGGTAGGTATCATTTGAAAAAAACTATTTTTTCGATAAAAATGCGTTCAGAAAATTTCAATTCCTGCTGTAGGATTTGTTATTGATCTTATCGATGAAATGACTATTACTATGAGTTACTGATGTATATTAGTATAGATTTTAACCTGATCAAGGCCTCCTGAACTAAAAAAAAATTTTTTTTTTTCAATTGTAAAATAAAAATTTGGCAACACTGTCGTATGTAATTTGAGCAGTAGAATCCGAAAAACATCAAACCTATAATTTCCTATTTGGAATTATATTCAGTTAGTGATGAAAGTTTTGCTGAAGTACAGTGGAAATAGAGATAATGTTATTCATTATTTATCTAGGTGGATAATCATAACTTCTCTTTAGATAAATGCAGTAAATAATGACGATTATCCAGGAAAGTGAATATTTGATTTGCATTATCAGAAGTAGTAGAGAACATTCGGTATAGTTGAGAGAAGTTTTATTGAGATACTACTAGGGTGCAAGACGAATCACAAGAATGGTGGCATCAAAGAGTTCATTGGGAACACTTGCCTAAATTCACAACAGAACTACTCAGCCACCAACGCAAGACCCTAAGGATCTGATTACAGGACGTTGTAGGCTCAAAAGATACATGAGCCAAGTAGGTCTGGCGGAACAATCATAATGCATGTATGTATTGTACCATTGCCAAGGTTTCACAAAACCATAGGTTAGTTCCAACATTGAACGAATGATACGCTTTTGTGCAATAAAAAAATCAGACCCTGAGCGTAATAGAGCTGTCGTCTGTCGTGTACGAGGGGCAATTATAATGATCTATAATGAAAGTGTTCCTAAGTAGAAAAGTGTTGCTAACCATAAAACTAGTACTTTTCTGTCAATAAAGTATTTATGCTCTTTTTCATTAGGAATAAGAAACATTATTTTTTTCTATAAACCATAGGTATTAGTCGGTGTAAGTAAAAACAATAGAATAAAAGTGACTGATTTTCAAGAAGTTGACAACTATTCTTCTTTCGAATTGGAGTTGTTTTACCATTCTTTGATGAGTCTGGCAAGGCTCCAGTTTAGAAAGACATATTGAATAAAAAAATCTAGGGGCTTCAACACCCCAGACAACTTTTCTTCACCAAAAAAGTGGCACTTAGTCGGACCCTGATGAATATTTTAATTTGATTTGCAACAAGTTGAATATGTCAATCAATCTCTTCATGTTTCTAGAAAAAAAGGAATTACAATGTGAATCATATGATTTTATTAAAAAATTGTAGTCCGTGTGATCTGATTCAATATCCTGATTTAGAGAATTGAATGAATGTGGTTTTTTGTGGAGGAACAACGTTTCTTGACATGTTTTTGGGTAACCTTCCACAGTCTGAAAATGAAAATATAATCAGGAAAATCTATACAAGTGTAGAAAGGGCAAACTGATTAGTTCACCCCGATAAATTATTGCGTTCACCAAATTATATTTCCTATAGAAAAATGATTCAATTAGTCAATAACTTGCCGTTTTCTGAATTTGCCTATCAAATTTTTTTTTTTTTAATTCAAAAGATATAGTTTTTGCTTGACGTTTCGGGGACTATATCTGCCCCCGTTCTCAAAATCTTCTGAATCTCCTGTAATTGTTTTAATAATTTGGATTTTTTCTCGCAGTCTTTTTCGCTTTTTTAAAAAAGCGAAAAAGGCTAAGCAAGATTAAGCAACATGCTCCTAAATTTTCTACACGTACTTAAGAAACACCCTGTATATACAAAAAGTCGAAGAATCTAATTTTTCAGGTATTTTCAAACACAGGCAGCTTCTGAATCATAGTTTTTTGGAGATGGTGCTTTAAATGCAGTTTGATTATTTTTTACCAGAATACCTACAACTTTTAATGAAATATGTTGGACCCAATGCCCAAATAATAATTGTTCCACTGAATGACTGCCATGCCTATACTTTCTTAATAATCACTCATCAGTTAACTAACAAATTGATATGGTGTGGAATTGTGGAATCAGGGAAATATTTTCATCACCGATTCTTAGATTTTTATATTACAATTGCTCAATATAGATAGTGGAGAACTCGTAGTATTTTTTTCTCTAACAAGAAAAAATTTATTTAGTTTTCTCTGGACCAGCACTGATCAGACGTAAATCAATAAACAAGGAGCAAGGCATAAATCTCTACCTCTCATCATCATATACAAATTAGAAATCTATTGATTCGATTAGAATTGCTTATGGTTGTTATGGAAACCACTCCTTAGATAAGCTTCTTCGGATGTTATCTCACACACACAGTTGCTTCGTCTGTCGCAGAGGTAAGACTAATATTTTTTTGACAGAGTGGTTTATGTGAAGAGTGCTGCAGTACTAATTCCAGTTCCATTGAAGTTTAACAGCTATCGAGCAGGCCATTTCGATATAAAATCGTAGAACGCCCAACCTGCATAAAATAAAATCTGCTTTCTCGTTCCAATCCTTATTTATTAGTGGAGTAATATTAGATTTTAGCTTCAGAAAGTTAGGGGATTGCGGTAACTTTTTAACCGACGAAACCAAAAAGGAGGAGGTTCTCTAGTCGACGCGTATATATATATATTTTTATGTATGATCACGCATAATTTTTCATAGAGCAGTTCGATTCCGATGATCCTTTTTTAATTGGATAGGGTGTACTTCGAAGTTGGTCCGATTTGAATTTTAACAAAAAAATGGAGGATATTGGTCGTTCACCCTCTGAATTTTGGTCCGTTAACAGATTCTATCAGGCATAACTTTGTAGTGGGTTTTCCGATTTGGATGATTCTTTTGTTATTAGATAGGGTATACCTCATAGTTGATCATATTGGATCATTTGGAATGGAATAATCCACCCCTAAGGGTAGTAAAATAGGGGATGATTGATTTTTCACTTGTGAACATTGGCACACATATGTAGTTGACATTGACAGATCCTCCTGCATCCGTCACGATAATTACATTCTATGAAAGGATGGAATTATATACAAAGTGATGAAATCAACTAACCAGAACTTTCAAAAATAAATTATATTATACAGGGTGTTAGTGAATAAGAACGACAAACTTCAGTGGGTGATTCTGCATGAAAAAATAAATACAGTTTGCTATATAACTTCTGTCCGCAAATGCTTCGTTTTCCGAAATACGGGGTGTTAAAGTTTTTCTTAAAATCTGACTATTTATTTATTGCTCTGAAACCGGTCGAGATATGCAAATGAAATTTGGTGAGTTTTAAGAAATAATTATTGCGCATTTTTCGACATGGAATTTAGAATTTTAAATTCATCATTGGCGCGCATACGGGTAATGATCTCAATTTTTTTTTGAGAAAAAAATGGTACGCCACTGAGATATTTCAAATTAAAAATAATTTTTCATTTCCTTGTTCAATTTGCGACAAAAAATCTCTCCTGCTTTTATTTCGTATGGAGCGCTGTTTTTATGCAAAAAAATAAAACATAACGCGTATTTTTCATTTCTTTAATATATTATCAAGAACTATCTTTACAATAACTTTAAACCAGAACAATAACAGAAAATAACACTAATAAATAAATAGGCGCAAAGCTACAACAAATGTTCAAAATGACCTCCCTCAGACGTGATACAAGATTCAACTCTTCGCCTCATTGATTGTCGTATTCACGCAAATATTCCTGGTGTATTTCTTATTGTCTCACAGCCGGCTATAATTCGATTCCTCAGGTCTTCAACATTTTCTACGGGAGTGGAATAAACTAATGACCTGAGAAAACCCCAAATGCAAAAATCTAGAGGATTTAAATCCGGAGATCGAGCAGGCCAATGTTTCGTACCTCCCCTACCTATCTTGATTATAATACCTCCTGCAGGTCATTTTTTTCAAAACATGGGTTATTGACAGTACCTTCTTTGTACTTTTTATCTCTGGTTATTTTCGTAAAGAAACACCAATACTTGTTCTCTACAAATGCAGATGAATATTCAACTGAAATGAATATGTTAACTCGTAATCGAGCTGACCTCAGGATTCCACATCACAAAACTGCCTTTTTTAAACGGAGTACTGAATACAGAGCAAGGAAGGCTTATAACAGCCTGCCAACTCAGTTGAAAGATATCAGCAATATTCAGAAATTCAGAAGTTCAGTCATTGATTACTTGAAGGAAAAAGTATTCTATAAGTTTGATTTTTGTGAATGATTATTACCGTTTCCTGTATATTGTGAAAAGTTTTTATATTTACTTGTTGAGTCCGTGAGGTGCGTATTTTTGTAAAGTTTTACTCATTATGTTATGTGCTCGCAGTTTACTTTATTCTTTTTTTGACGTTGTCCATGTCCTTGATGATTTTATGACAATAAAGATATTATTATTATTATCCAACGATTGGGATATACTGTATCTGAGTGATTACGTACAATAATGCTAAAATGGACTGGTGCACCATCATGCATGAACCAGAAGAGTTGTCTCAGCTGTAGAGGAATTTCTTCAAGAAGAACAGTTAACTCTTCCTGTAGGAAATTAAGGTAAGAGTCGCCTGTTAGTCGTTGTGAGAGGTAATATGGAGCGATTAAATGATCATCAAGTACCCCAAGTCATACATTTACTGAAAACTGATGCTGAAAATGAGCTTCAAAGATTCCATGTGGATTTTCCTCAGCCCAGAGGTGATTGTTATGGAAATTTCGTATACACTGTCGTCCAAAATTAGCCTCGTCAGTAAACAAAACGCCATTTAAAAAATTAGAAATTTGAGCGATTTGATGAAGAATCCAATGACAAAAACTAGACGCGGAAAAAAGTCTCTAGGTAGTAGAGCCTGCACACGTTGAATATGAAACGGATACAATTGCTGTTCTTTGAGAATTTTAAATACAGTGAAGTTGCTTACATTCAGTATGTCGGCAATTTTTCGAGTACTTGTTTCAGGTGACACGGTTCGTACTTCTCGAGGGTGCCCGCAGTCAGCCGTTTGTTTCTTAAATGTACCATTTTCGCGCAAACGTTGGTGATGACGAGCAAATATTGTGTGATGGGGTACCCTACGTCCGGGATACAACTCAGCATACAATCGTCGAGCTTGCCGACCATTTCCATTACTTCGACCATAGACAAAATGCATGTCTGACAATTCCGCATTTGTATAACCATTCTTTTCGATAAAAGAAAAATTAATTACTTATTATCATTAATGTTATACCAAACTAAAAGCTTAAAATGAAGGAACGCTAATTTGACATTTCGTTGAAATATTCGTATTTAACAGAATGTTGACAGTAGCCTACTAGCATCGCTACTAGATAATGTATTAAAGTAATGACAAATACGCGTTAAGATGTTTTATTTTTTGCATAAAAACGGCGCCCCATACGAAAAAAAGGCAAGAGTGATTTTTTGTCACAAATTGAACAAGGAATTGTCGTATCATTTTTTCCTTTAAAAAAATTGAGATCATTACCTGTATGCGCGCCAATGATGAACATAAAATTCTCAATTGCATGTCAAAAAATGCACAATAACTACCTCTTGAAATTCACCAAATTTCATCTACATATCATGACCGGTTTCAGAGCAGTAAATAAATAGTCAGTTTTTAAGAAAACTTTAACACCCCGTATCTCGGAAAACGAAGCATTGGCGGACAAAAGTTATATAGCAACCTGTCATTATTTTTTCATGCAGAATCACCCCCTGAAGTTTGTCGCACTTATTTACTAACACCCTGTATAACAATAAATAATTAAAGTGGATAATCATATTATTTAACAATTAATAGTGGAAGTAAGCTAAGTAAGTAAGTATTTTGGAAGTAATCAAAAATTAAGTAGGTAGTAATTAGTAGATTTCAGCCACAAAGAATTAAAAAATAAAAACTTTTCAACAAAAAATTAAACCGACGAAAAAATCAACTGAAAAGCAAAAATAAAATAAACCTTTTTAGTCTTAATGATAATTGAGCTCCTGAACTAATGTGAGTAACTAATTTTGAGTCGGCGTCAAACAAACTAGCAATTGAATTAGGTAAAGCGTAAAATGATGGAGATGCATAGCGGCGTTTTAATGACTTCTTCAATGTAATATAATGATCTTCGATAATTGTTTGTTTGGCGCCGTATCAAAATAAGTTTCTCACATTAGTTTAGGAGCCCAATTATCATTAAGACTAAGAAGGTTTATTTTATTTTCTGCTTTTCAGTTGATTTTTTCGTCGGTTTGATTTTTTGCTAAAAAGTTTTTATTACTATACATTAGTGATGATGTTAGGTACAACATATAAAAAGTTACCAACCGTAAGGTGTGTGCTTAATTTTTTATTTAACAAATGAGTTGCAAAATTACATTGTTTATTGAATATCTTTCACGCAGCCACGAGCGCTTTACACTAAATTTGTTATAACTTTTGATCTAATGGATCAAATTAAGCTAACAGAAATTTATCTGATAGAAGAAAAATGCAACTAACGATAAGTCATGTTTTTAAACGTGAAAAATATATATATAGGAATACTACATGAAATTACGTCAAAGTAGAATTCTGTCTAAAATCAATTGGAGATCTGCCATTTTTTTTATTTTCAATTTTTACAGATTACTCCCAAAATGACAAATGGCCATGCTTTAAATACACACACACACACACACACATATATATATATATATATATATATATATATATATATATATATAATAATAATAATAATAATAATAAATGCTTTTATTGAAAGGTTACATACTCTGTACATAGAACCTAACAAAAGGCAGGATTCAATATCTGCGCATGAAACATCATTGCAGAGCTTGCTCTTCCATCCAACCATCAAAATATATTCATGATCATGCTTAATTTAAAAATATTCATTACAAAAATAAAAGAAATAAAAAACAATAAAAATAAAAAAAGATCAAAAATATAGGAAAGACTATATATAAAATAAAATATTGCAGGAAATCAATACGAAAATATTAATAGAAGTTGAAAACAGGGGTGTGCCAATTCAAGTTCGTTTTATATCATATTTCAATTAATGAAAGTGATAGCACACGAACTCGAGAAGGCACAAAAATCAATATATACATATATATACACGCATATACACATACATATATACACAAAAAAAGGTTGATTTATTCGAATGAGGAGATGAAAAATACAAAAACGCTCAGATATTAATAATATATGGAGAAAGTATAGTTGAAAAATGAATTTTATTATGTTCCTTTGGCAGCCCTACGAGGATTCTCTCTTGAAGGTTTCTTGATGCTTATATTTTCCAGAGGTGAGGGGTTTTTCTTTTTGGAATTGGCTTCTACAGCGGGGATTGATGGTGTCTGATTATGGAGGGGTCTAGCTGTAAAACTTTAAAGCTGTATTTTTTATCATTCACGATCAAAAGAAAGACTACGTCTTATAGTTGCTTTGAAGCCTTCTTGCTTCGCCTGATTTAGATGCTGACGTAGGGCTTTGTTAACAGTCTGATCCTCAGGACTCAGATCGTCCATTACATAAACATTCTCGCCCTTCAGTTTCCGGAGGTTCTTTATGATTTCAAGTTTTTTCAGATATGAGATTAGTTCCAGTTTGATAAATTTTTTTCCAGTCTCTTTCCCAGGAATAAAGAAAATGTTGTTAACGTCCCTCAAATTCAAATCGACTTCCAAAGTATCTCTCAAGTACTGAAGACCTTCTTCAGGAGTAACGGTCTGCACTCCAAAAACAATAATATTGTTTCTACGCAATTTTCTGTCTAGCTGGATGTTTTCCTCTTTCAGTTTGATATTTTCTTCCTCAAGGTATAAGATTTTGTTGTTAGAGGTCAGCAACTCGGATTTAATTTCAGATAATGTGTCTTGGGTTTCGTCTGATTTAGTATTCAATTTGATTAGGAGCTCATGGAGATCCTTCAATGTCACATCTGACATTTTAGATGTCACTCGTTAATCAATTATTTGCTTGAAGTTTAATTGAGCACCCGTACTAATTGATAAAAGTTCGGATTGTTTTATCTATATGTTTTTACTTGATACAGTCCGTTTTTATGGCCGTCTTATCAACTGGAGGTTCATATATAGTAATATAAGGTATCTATTGTATGACGCACTTGCCGCTATATTGATGCAATGATCGGTCAAAAAACTTACTCACCAGCTCCTATTTGGAGATTGTGTGAAAATGCGATACTTTTACGTAGTGTATAACTGGAGTAATTCTACTTTTCACAGGAGCACACATACACACACACCTTATCTATGTAGCGTTGGAATATATAAATATGTATATATATATATAAATATATATATATATATATATATATATATATATATATATATATATATATATAAATATATATATTTCTTGAACCAGAAATATACAATGGAGTTTGAGTTCTTGGGGTATTGGTTCTTTTTGTGAATGACAGTCTTCTTTTAGGAGATAAACGTTTAATTTGTTGACGTTTCGACCTTGTCCACGGTCTTCTTCAGGAACTTCAAAAATATTTTTTGTTGATACAAAGATACAATATTGATGATGAAATGGACTTACCTAAGAATAATTATTTTGAAAAAAGGAAAGTTTAAAAGCAGCAGATGATTTATTTTTCATAATTATATCATTTTTTTCCTCCTCTTCATTGTGTTGTCGGCATAAATAAACCGCGATACTTTGTTGTTCTTTTTCTTCCTTATTAAAAACACGTGAGCAATCCGATTAGGAGGCTGGTTGATATGGATGTGAAATATCGTTGGAATGGTACGGTCATTGTCTAGACAATGGTACGGTCATAGACAATGGTACGGTGAAGCGACTTGGGTTGTCGGTGGACGGAAGTTTATGTGGGATTCTACTTCGGTTGTTTAAATTGATGATTTCTTCCTTTCTGGAGATTTGATGTTTGTCGATTCTGTTATAGATGGCGTGATGGAAGGTGAATGTAGGTGGTTGTCTTTTTTAAAGCAGATTGTGGTATATTTTGTTTAAGTTAGTGATGTGACGTTTTTTGGTGTTATATTCGGTAGTAAGTATTTCCGTTTGGTCGTAGTTGAAATCGTGATTTGTATTGTTTTTGTGATTGTTTAGGGCAGTTGATGCGGTTTTTGCATATTTGTGTGATTTCAAGCGATTTTCAAGATACTGAAGGGTCTGGCCGTTATAGACTTTGTTACATGTTGGTTCATTGCATGGAATTTGGTGAATTATGTGAGTCTTTTAATTTTTTGGAACTTTGGATTTCAGTTTTGAAAAATTAGTCGACAGGGTTTTTGTGCTTTTATGACTGTCACTGATGTTATGTGGAGCCAGTATTTTCATGATTTTTTCGGATAAGCCTTTAGTGTAGGGAATGGAAATGTGGAAACTGTTGTTGGGAGTTTTCGGGTAATTTTGGTTGTTGTAAAATTTATCAATGCGTATTTTGAAAATGCTGTCGACCATGTTTTTGGGGTAGTTGTTGAGCTGTAATGCCTTTTTAGCTTTTTTAATAGCTTCCGGTCTAAAAATTGGATCACTCAAGGTGATGGCACGATCTGCAAGCCCAATGATAACAGATTTTTTTTGGGAGATGGGGTGATAAGATTCATATTTCAGATATCTGCCGGACCAGGTTGATTTTGTTTACCATTCCGTTTTGATATGGTTGCCGATGTTATGTAACGTAAGGTACCTATACGATTTTTTTTTATTTCATATGTGGATTGCAATTTGGGATGAAATTTGTTGAGAATATTGATTGTATAATCTCTCTTGTCTTCTGGAATTATCAGTAAACAATCATCAACATATCGTAGGAAAAGAGGTAATGTGAAATGTAGTTCTTGTATTGCAGATTCTTCTAGATTTTCCATTATTAACTGTGCTATTACACTGGAGATTGATAGTCCCATCCCGCAGCCTTCTATTTGTTTATAGAATTGATTATAGAAAGTGAAATATGTGGACGTGAGAGACGCTTCGGTGGCTTCCAGGCAATCAATTAGGGGAATTTTTGTGAAGCTACTTATTGCATTCCATTTTTTTCATTATTATGCTTTTCACAAGTTGTAGTGGAATGTTAGTATACAGAGAGATTACATCGAAAGATACTAGAACGTGGTTGTCAGGGATTTCAATATTCTTTACCAAATTTGACTAAAAAAATGGTTTTTATTATTCAAACAATTAATAAACAATCAGCGCACAAATATAAGTTTATAACTTTTTTCTGCAAGTCATTTCTAAGTAATATCGGAAGGTTTTAGGAAAATCCATGGAGTCCCTCAGGAATCCAAAATAATGCATAATTTTAAGCTATTTTTATATACTCCACACTATATAATATGTTTGCCTATCAATATCCACAATTCAAATTTAAATCTGTCAAATAAGTGAAAATATGATTTAATTATGGGATCTCTATTTTTTAACTATAATAGAGCACATACATTTTCCAACATTCCTAACCTGGGACAAAAAAAAAAGGAAAACGCGGCATCTTAACGGTTATTGTCATTCATATACTGGATGAAATTTAAGTAAGTTACACCTCCCTACGATATGAATAAAATCTGATTAAAATGAACCAATATTACACTATTGTTTCGTTTTGTTTCCAACTCATCTCTCCCCTGTATAGTGCACATGAGTTGATCCTCTTAAACAATAAGTCAAAGTTCAACTAATCAGTAGCAATGTTTAATAATTTATCATGGGATAGTTCCAATGAGCGGTGCGGATTGAGAAAATGAATATAGTTGAGATGTGAGTGATGAAATTCATCTATTGTGATGTAGGAATATGGAAAATGAGGAAAAACTGAAATGCAGCACTGCGTGGTCAATTGTCCGCAAAGACGTTTGGAAAAAAGTCAAAGATGTTTCCTTCGAAGATATTGTTAATTATATGTATCAACCTACGGATCCATCTAGCCTAGGGATCATTCGATTTTTGTTTGGTGAGTATGTTTTATGTTTGAAACTTGAATGTCACATATTTTTTTGGTAAAATTGCGAAATTGATGTCAATGTTTCTCAAACCAACAAGTTTGGATACTTAAACAGTTTGTATTATTACAATATTATTACAATTCAGTAATATCACAGAAATAGTTTAATATAAATTTTTTTACCAATTTTATTCAAGATGGTTTCAAAACCTCGAGTTTGGCATCATTCCATATAGAATGAAAATAGCTAAATTGGTTCCAATATTCAAAGACGACAAAAAAACAAATGATTAGCGGCCCGGGAATAGGTCAAGAATATGAATCTCCCAGAATCTCCACGAAATTTTCACAGGTGCTTCAAAACATGATAAAAACAGAAGAGCAATCGAAAATTTTGCGCGGAAAAGATAATATTAGGAGATACGGGCCCCCGAAGGTCCATAAAGAGAGGTTATGGGATATCACTTTTGGAAATTGTAAACTGATATAAACAATTTCTTTTTACCCTAAAATAGTAACTGCACACTCAATGAACGTTTTAGTAATATTAAAATAACTTAATTTTCGATGAAGTTATGAAAAAACTCCGATTACTTTTCATAAATTTTACAGAAGAAATGTCAAAAATAAAATGTTGGTGATTGTGTAATGTTCATCCGAATCTCCTGGATCTTGTTTTATTGATATGCGACGTTGCCTATGTCACGAAAAGGAAAAAAAAATACTGAAATTAAATGCGACATACATATTGAGCATATACATAATAACTTTTACAGCAAGAAAAGACGATATGATAGTTCTGATGGATATGTATGTATCAATAGAAGTTTAAAATGTGAAGATTACGCTTCTTCGGAGTGTCTAATAGCTTTTGAAAATCAGGCATGAACTTAATGTGCCGCATTTAGAAAGTTACCAAGCCTATTAAAATAATGTGACTTCAGATTATTTTGTTTTGAGTAATTGTAAACCGGACCAAGAAACGCATTTGGCTTGGATGTTTTCTCGTATGGGCATACGAGAAAACACCCAATCACTTTCTTACGTAAAAAGAAAGAACACAACCTAACCTAACTTGCAACCACCAATATTTGATTTTTGACATTTCATATGAAAAATTAAATGAAATGTAATCAGAGTTTTTTCATGACTTTATCGAACATTAATTGATTTTGATATTACTTAAACGTTGAATGAGTGTACAGTTACTATTTTAGTGTAGAAATATATTCTTTATATCGTTTGCAGTTTCCAAAAGTGGCATTCCATAATCTCTATTTTTGGACCCTCGGGGGCCCATATCTCCTAAAATGATGTTTTCCTCGCCACATTTTCAATTGCTATACTGTTTTTTTTTTGTCTTCCGAAGCGCCTATGAAAATTTCGTGAAGATACTGGGTGATCTGATTTTTTTACCTTTACCGCGGCCGTATCCATTATCGAAATTAATTGTTTTTTACAAGCTTTTATTTAGCTTCACATTTGTGTGTATGTATGTTCAGGAACCATCTTCGAAGTGAATTTTGACCCACTTCTAGTTGTCCAATTAACGTGAAATTTGGCAGGTGTTCATAATTACGTTAAAAATGCATTATATAATTTTTGCTAGAGAAAAAACAAAATGGTGGCTCCAATACGTCGGACGAGTTTTGTGATTATGGTTCGATTCTATTCAAAATTGGTATGTGGGAGTTTTTGAGAACAGACAGACAGACGAATTTTTTGTCCAAATTCACGAATCCAATATGGCGACGAGTTTTGTGGTTATAGCCCGATTCCAATAGAATTTGATATGTGGGGGTTTTTGGGAGCAGAGATCATGATTTGTTTGTCAGAATTCAGAAATTCAAGATGGCGGCTCCAGGATAGCGACGACTTTTGTGATTGTAGTCCGATTCCATTCAAAATTGGTGTGTGGGGGTGTTTTGGGTCGGACATCATGATTTCTTTGTAAAAATTCGTGAATTCAAGATGGCGGCTCCAAGAAGATGACGTGTTTCGTTATTCTGGACCGATTCCATTCAAAATTGGTATATGTGTTTTTTTTTGGAGTCGTATATTATCAATCTACGTCAGAATTCAATAAGATGACGGATATGATTGAGAAATATTTAGGAATAAAATAATGTAAATAATTTAAAAGTAAAAAAATATATTAAAAACAAGCTTTTATTAAACTGCACAAAACAGATAAAAAGAAACGAAGGAGTTTATAACACCCATAATATTATGTAAACCCTAAACCCAAAAAAAGGTTGAATATGGCTGCTCTATAGAAGTGCCATCACTATAAGTATGATACATAGACACATACTATTTATAATCAGTATGTTCATGTTCTTATGCGATTTAAAAGCTCTTCGCGTAATTTCATCATATATCCTACCCCTTGAAATAAAAATTCCAATCCCAGCCAACACAATAACATCTCAGAGATGTCAAATACGAGATTTTGAGACATTGAACATCCATTGCGATGTTCTGTTTATACATAAATAGAACTTTTATAGAACTGCCAATTTTCAGGATGTCCCTGGGATGTCACAAAAATAACTTGCCTCTTTGATAGCCTTTTCATAGACAACAACATAACATTCCCAAAACATTTTACACACGTAAATAAAATATTTTTAGAGATCACTTTCTGATGCCTTTTGTTATTTATTTGGACATTTGAATTTTTTATTCAATTTTTATACCACCAGGAATGCATCTTTCTTTTGGAATGTGGAATGTGTAATATAAATGGAGATTCTTCTTGAAAAAACGAACTTGACTCATTCTGAGTAAAACTTTTCCATTAATTTATTCTGTTAGGATAATAGTGTTGGCGTTCAATTTTTTTTTATAATCCCAAGGCTTTTATAGCGTACCGAAATGAAGATTTTATCTCGATTAAATTTAGAAAAATATTAATTTTTACAGTGATTCTCCAGTTTTATCACAAACCGAATTCTTCTATTTGAAGAGTCAATACATTTCAGTTCGCATAAGTCTCTTCGAAAACATGAGGAATTGTTTTTTATTTTCCAACTCCCCATAATCTGATAACTAACAATTCCTAATGGAAAAATGTAAAAGAAAACAAGCCGTTTTTTCAAGAATCTTCAATGATACAGTTTGAATATGTAATTATGAAGATTCAAACCCACACACAAAAAATAAACATCCTATGCTTTTGAGATTATATTATGTTTCTGGACTAAGTATGCTAATATATTTAATTCATGTAATACTTACTTTATTTACTCATTCAATGATATAAAAATGTCTATTATATAATTGGTAATGTTCACTACATTTCACACACTCATCACATTCCACGTTTTTCACAGTTAAAAATAACAAATAAAACTTCAACCAACGTTTCACAGTATTCCATGTGCCATACAGTCCAGTGTTGTTCTGCGAGGTTTATCAGGTTTACCACACTGAATGGCCAAATTGTAACATGGCGGGACTTTCAAAATGAAAGCAGAAAATGAGTGCATAGGTCATTTGGACATTGATTTTTATTGTAATGAATAATATTGGTTTCATTTGCTTATGAAAATATAAGGATGTCGTTTCTGTCCTGTGTAAAATACCATTGGTAATAAAATAAAAGAATACAAAATGAAATAAATAGTTGAAAGTGAGGGGTTGAAAAATATAAATATTCTAAGATTTAATTCACATTTTTTACTTTTTGTTGTGTGAAATGTACGAGTTATTAAAAAAAAAATGTCAAGAACCATTATGAAACTGGATAATAAATGTATATTCAATATCTGAGATGCACCTCTCAAGGCTAACTATGTTATGCCTAGAAAGAACATCCACACGTTAACAACTTTTTACCTCTCGCCAATACCTCTCAGTAGGCATACAAGAAATGCCACAGAAGAAGAAATACAATGATTCCAACATCTTTTGAAGTCCTCTTTGGGAAGTGCATATTGCGTCTCAAAAAAACAAGGTTTTATATCGCATAACAACATGAACATACTGCTTATATATACTATGTGTCTATGTATCATACTTATGATGATGACACTTCTATAGAGCAGCCATATTCAACCCTTTTGTGGGTTTGGGGTTTACACAAACAACATTATGGGTTTTATGAACTCCTTCATTTATTTTTTTCTTTATTGTGCAGTTTAATAAAAGCTTTTTTTTTAAATATTTTTTTTACTTTTATTTTATTTAGTATTGGGACTTCTGACTTCTTAGAGGAAAGTAAGCTATTTTATGACAAACAGTATGGTTTTCGTAGATGCAACGACAGATAAGTAGTAATAATAGATACAGTTAATGATATTCAACTCAAAATTGATAAAAATAATAAATGTAGACTGCTTTTGATACTGTGGATCATAAAACATTACTCCAAAAGTTCTTCACAATTGATTCCAAAATTTCCATACAAGAAATACATCGTACAAGGTTCAATTAGGGGCCCAGCACATATAAATGAGATATAAAATCAGATATAGAGAATCATGAAATTGACAATAAATTAATATGCTACGTTAAAATATTCTTCCAACTATACAGGGTGTTTCATAATTGAATGCTGATCCCAAAGGGCGATAATCCTTGGATGATTTTAAGAAAAAATCTTCATATGAACAACCGCAACCGCTTTATTTCTGAGATACAGGATGTTGAAATTCAACAAAAAAATCAGTTCTTTCCCAATTTCTCTGAAACCGCTTTGGCTTTTTCTTTCAATTTTGGTAAATGCAAAGTACGCATAAAAATACATGTTTTTCATGATAAAGGTATTCTTAATTTTCATCATGCCCTGCCATATTTTTTATCAAAATAATGATACGCCACTATTTTTTTCCAAATAAATATAATTTTTTTAATTGTACTCTATCTTCTCATAAAAATGGTTCAGTGATTTTTTTTCGTCCGGCGAACGGTTTTTGAGTTAGAAAATAAAATGCATATATCTGCTTGTCCTTATGCGAAATCAGCCGTTGAAGAGTAGTAGGGCTAGTTGTGGGCTAGAAACATCTAGTATGCTAAGAACACATTTCGTTGTTTTCAACATAAACAATTTTTACAATTCTTTAGCTAGATACATGATATTATTACGCTATAAAAACTTGTTTATTAAAAAAAAACATGGTAAATTTTACAAATATCGAAATAACCGACATGCATTACTTGTATGGGCTTGCTGACGGGAACGCATATGAAGCCAGGCGACTGTTTCAAGAGCGTTTCTCAAATAGAATGGTTCCTGATGCTCCAACGATTTCAAGCACCCACAGAAGGTTATGTGAAACAGGAAGTTTTGTGCCAAATCATCACTTGAAAGGAGCACATCGGTCTACAAGAACTCCAGCAATTGAGGTAGCTGTTTTGAATTAAGTTGACCAAAATCCTGAAATAAGTAAGAGGCAAGTTGCCAATAATTTGAATATGGCCCATATTCTAGGATTCTTCATGATTATTTATTATATCCCTATCACATTCAACGGGTTCAGGCTCTACTTCCTCGAGACTTTCCATTACGAGTGAATTTCAGCCAATGGTTTCTCCAAAAAGTTAAAAGTTACCGAAAAACCTTCATTTGACAGGGAAATGTTATTCACCTACAAAGCTAGTTTTACTAAAAACAGGATCAGAAATTTTCATAATAATCATTTTTGGGCCGAGGAAAATCCGCATGCAATCGTGGAATCTCATCACCAGGAGCAGTTCTCATTAAATGTCTGGGCTGGAAATATTGGAGATTACCTAATTGTACCTTTTTTTTATCACGCAGATTGAATGGACATAATTATCGCCGATTTCTTGAAGATAATTTGCCAATTCTGTTGGAAGATGTTCCTATTTTAATGTGAAATCGCATGTGGTTTATGCACGATGGTACAACTGCTCATTTTAGTGCTCTGGCACGCGAATATTTAGGTCGTAGGGGAACAGATAGGTCGTAGGGGAACAGAGTCATGGCCAGCTAGATCCCCAAACTAAAACAGTCTTGATTATTTTCTTTGGGGATATCTTGAGACTTTGGTGTACAGTCAACCAATTCTAACTGAGGAAGAATTGCGAAACCGCGTAATAGTTTCCTGTGAAGCAATAAGGGATACTCCAGGAATTTTCCAAAGAGTACGCGAGTTAATGACAAGGAGACATTTTAAACCGTTGATTTGATTTTGGCATTTTTTGTTCAAAATAGGGGAGGCGAGGGGAATAATGGACTAACCCCCTAATAGTGGACAAGGTACTGGCATTAGATCAGAAAAATCGATATCAGTTATGTTTAAAGTAGTTGATATATGTTTTCGAAAACCACAACCAGAAAATATCTGATTCCAATAGGAAAATTTCTTATTGAATTTATTTCTTAAAACATTTTTTTGTTCACTATTACCCTCATGAGGGTAAATGTAGACATACCGAATAGTTTCTTTATAATTCATGGTACATTTCTAGTAGGCAATTGTAGACATGAACAAATAGTCCACTATTGAACGCCATTTGATTCAATTTGATAGCTTTTCAATTGGAAAAGTTATGATCGAAATTATTAATTATAAGTGTGAATTCAAATTTCAATTCAACAAAACACCTTTATGATTTTTTTTTAAATGACAATCTAACATAGAATTTGGAGAAATTGAATGAATAAAATGCATTAGGAGCTTTTGAAATTAAATTTGTCAAAAAATGAAGTGAAACACAAAAAACATTGATTCAGAAACATTAAAGAAAAATAACAAACAATCCATTGTTAAACGGTTTGATCATCACCCTAGTCCATTATTCCAAAGGTATGAATTCCTCTTACAATAAATGGTGCTGGCAATACAGATTTGATCTGATCAAAATCAACCAGACATATGTCTTCATTTTGAGGGAACACGAAAGAATTCATGTTCACTGTGTGATTCCTCAAACAACTAACTTCGAATTTGTTTCGACAGTTTGAATCTAGGACTCTGGCAACAAAAGTCTTTACAATTTTTTTTTGTGTTGGGGTTGTTGGTGAAATTAACTTTAACGAAATCTCCAATTTCAATGTTAATTTCATCTCGAGTTTCATTCTGGAATGCTAAGGTTTCCTCTTCATCAGTTGAATCTCCCTTTTCCGAAACAGCAACCTCAGACTCTACTTCAAATTCACTCTCTAAAATAATTTCTGATTCATCAACTTCAGATTCGGATGAAGTTGACAGGACTCTGCTTTTACGTTTTGAATTTTTTCGTGAAATCTTTGGTTCTTTTTACGTGCTTGTTCACCAGAGCTTGATGGTACATCTGATGTATTTCTGTTGCTCTCCTGATCATACTTTTCTTTCAGTATTTTCATTGCTTTTGCAAAAGTAAGTACATCTCCTACTTTGTCAGATACTCTCTCCCTTTGTTTTTTTTCTGGTGCCTTTTTAGCTAGGTTTTCAGTCAATTTTGTTCGAATGAAATCTTCGAATGCTGGAGGTTCAGGGTTTTGATTTTTCACTTGTTCTTGTTGATTGGGTACATTTTCGATATCAGTGGAAGATTTGAACCTCTTTTAAGTTTGATGGGATCATATCCATCATCAGGAAACTTATTAAAACTCACTGGGAACAACCCAGTTGACCTGAAACCTGAAATAAGGGTATTCAGATTTGAAAGCGCCTTCCCAAACATTTTTTATCATTTTAGAAAAATCTTCATTAGGTAAGATTCTGCCAGGTCATAGTTTTGATTGGCTTGAATACGCATTTATCCAATGGTTGCATATAATGAGAAACATTCGCAGGTAATTTTAATAAGATCACCCCATTGTCTATTGCACATTTTGATAATGGATAACTTGTATTTACACTTGCTCCATCAAAAATAAGGATGACCTTTTTACCCCCCTTTCCTCAGTTGACTTTATAAATGGCAGGAAAGATTCTTTGAACCACTTGAAGAACAATCCACCTTCCATCCACCCTTTATGTTGAGCTGTATACATTATGCCTGGGTAATCTTCTTCGGGTATCCAGCTTTGCCACACATATTTGCATCTGAAAATTATAAAAGGAGGTAGCTATTCCCCTTTTGCATTTCCGCAAGCTAGTACAGTTGTATTCTTTTTTCCGGAACCAGCAATGTTTTTAGAAACTCTTTTCTGTCCTTTGGGTGCAACAAGTAGGACATCTTTAGGGTCATGACCAAATCCTGTTTCGTCGCAATTGTATACAAGGTGACCATCTGTAGCAAGAATCCTTTCCGTTTGATAAATACGATCCAATGATTGATACCACTGTTTTATCACGAATGGATCTGCTCCCCTTAAACGTTGGGAGCTCATGCTTTCTCCTTTACGAAGAGATATCTCAGGATGCCTTCTCATGAATCCCTCAAACCATTCTCTGCCAGGTCCAGCTTCATTCCAAATATTGCCTGTGTCTTCACAAAACAAACAAATTTTAAAATTTCCCACTTTGTCAATCCATATCCAAATTTCCCAGATTCAAATAAGTATTTGGCGAGTGCCTTCTCGTCTTCTTGCTTTAAAAATGTTTTTCTCCCGGCACCTACATGTATATCGGATATATTTCCAACGTTTCTATATTTTTCTAAAGTTGACTTGGGAACGCCGAATCTTTCTGACACTTCTCTCAAAATATTTCCACGCCGAACTGCTGCTATGGCGTTCCTCACTGTCTCAAGATCATATCTCACACGCTTGTTTTTTTTTTATATAGTCGAGGCATTTTTCTGAAATAGAAAATATATTTTTCGTTATAATCAGCATTGTCCACTATTGCACACATAATTCAAGAACGAATGTCCACTATTCCCAACAACAATAAATTTTTAGAGGGTAATAGTGGAATTAGCCCTATGTGAAACAGGCTTGCGAATTCAATTCGATTATTCGCTAGAAATATAACCTCACTATGTGTTTACAAGTTTCCATAATAAGTTTTGAAGTGAATAATCAGACTGAGGTTTGCGAGGAATATTTGCTTGAAAGTAGGTCATTTTGAACTTCAAGTTCAGATGTAGACATAATGCAAAATAAAAATATTTTGTAAATTATTAGTACTTACGGTTTTATCGATTGTGGCATGAGATTCACAGTAGACTAAAGTACTGTCGCCAACATGACCGATGCATGACGCGGTAAATTTGAATTTTTCACTAGGCTCTTCCACTATTACCCTCTTCTCTTATTCCCCCCTGGTCACCTAGTTGTTTTTAAAAATAAAAAATGTATTTTTATGCGTACTCATTACAAAAACTAAATAATAGTTACCATAAAATTATAAGAACCTTGCCTAGATCCTTTAGTTACCACAATTGTGAAATTAAAACTAAGAGAAAAAATCGAATAGGGACAAGCAAATGAATGTATTTTATTTTCTAAATCGAAAACCGTGCGCCGGACGAAAAAAAGTCAGAGGACCATTTTTATGGAAAGAGAGGACAATTACAAAAATATTATTTATTTGGAAAAACGACAGTGGCGTATCATTATTTTGATCAAAAATATGAGGGGGCATGTTAACAGGGACGCCACTGATGAAAATTAAGAAATCCTTTATCATGGAAAAAATGTATTTTTATGCGTACTTTGCATGTGACAAAATTGAAAAAAAAGTCGAAGCGGTTTCAGAGATATTGAGGAAGAACTGATTTTTTTTGTTAAATTTTAACATCCTGTATTTTAGAAATAAAGCGGTTGCGGACCTATGTTCATATGAATAATTTTTCTTAAAATCATCCAAGGATTATCGCCCTTTAGGCCCTGTAGAATAAGCCTCCCCTCAGAAGTTCTGAGAGCGATTTTTTAAAATTTGAAATGATTCTTTTGAATTTTAATTACCTGAGAAATTTCATTGTATATTCGGATTCCAATGCTGAAAGGACAATTATGGGCAAGTTTCAGTATATTTTGTGGGGGATTTATAAGATTAAAGTAGTTGCATGTCTTTGTGTACCGATTGAGTTTTACATAGCAGAGCTCTTATGCATTTTTTCTGGGAAGAAAAGAGAGATTCTGCGGCCGTAGACGATCTTGATTGGATTTCTGCATAATAAGAAGTTTTTCGGTACTTGAATTGTCAGTACTTCATACATGTACCGTATTTGAAATATTTTGGTATTTACTGCCTTGATTATGTTATTTATGTAACTCTCCTAGTCCAAGGTATCGCTGATTGTCACGCCTAGAAATTTAATGCTGTTGTTCTGATTCATGTTATTGTTATTCATCTTCGTAGTTATACCTTCAACTTGTCTCTGTTTTGTATAAAATAATTAATAAAAAAACCTTTTTAAAGACAAGATTTTATTCAAATGCACTGAAAAGTAAAAAATAATTGCTTTGGATGTGCGACGAAGGTTATTCCGTGAATTATAGATTCAAGAGCTTGTCGCGCAAAGTTTTGAGTTCGAATACAAAAGCGAAAAGCTTTAGAATCTACAACTCACGTCGCACATCCAAAGCAATTATTTTTTTCTTTTTAGCGCATTTGAATAAAAGCTTGTCTTTGAAAAGGTTTTTTTATTAATTTTTTTATTTTGTACTTAAGTACGCCTTAATCTATGCATTTTTGTTAATGCATCGTCATTATGAGACCTTCTTCCTGTAAGTTCTGAGCTGTCTAGTTCTTCAATGAGGAGACCATCTGAAGATTAACTCGTTCGCCATCTTCAATTCATGAATTCTGACAAAAAATCAATAATCTTCGACTAAATTCATCCGATCCCGAAAACCCCCACATACCAATTTTGAATAGAATCGGACCATGATCACAGAGATCGTCCGCCATTCTGATTTTATGAATGTTGACAAAAAAATCATAATCTTCAACCCCGAAAACCCCCACATACTAATTTTGAATAGAATCGAACCATAATTACAAAACTCGTCCGTCATCTTGAATTTATAAATTTTGAATAAAAATTCAAAATCTCCGACCCCGAAAACCCCCACATACCAATTTTGAATAGAATCGGACCATAATCACAGAGATCGTCGGCCATCTTGGAGCCGCCATTTTGTTTTTTCTCTAACAAAAATTCCGTGATGCGATATCATGGGAACTAGACAGGCAGACAGACAGTTTTATTGATCATAAAATCACCAATTTACATCGGATTGACAAGTCATAAAAATTAAATTAAAAATACCATTGAAAAGTAACATTGCCACAGTAATAATATGTCATAATGGACGACATAGGAGTGTAAGTTATCGTGACATTACAAATAAATAGTAAATGTTTAAAATACATGAATTTTCACAGGATAAATTAGTAATTTACATAACAAGTCCGGAAAATAGGTTTTTTTTGGACGAATCGACAAAATTCTAGGACTCGCCTACGGCTCGTCCTAGAAGTCTGTGAGTCCAAAAAAACTATTTTCGGGCGTGTTGCGTACAATATTTTTTCGGCAACCGTGTAGAATAACACATCAATGAGACGACATATTTCTTTATTTCTTTATTATACATTTTAATTCTTATTTGAATTAAACAGAACAGAACAGAAAATACTAAATATTAACAGAAACATTCTAATTCTTATTTATATTAATATTTATATTAAAATTCGAGCAATTGCTAATATTGAAGGGATTCAATTTGTTTGAAATGCTTGGTATATTTAAATTCCTTTTGTTGAAGCCAGAAAAAGAAGGTAAAGTTTCCGTTTCACATTGATTGTTTTCATCTGATGATTTTTGAATGGTCTTGGCAATTTTAATTTTGTTTGTGTAAGTGAATTATCTATATATCCTTCAGCCAAGTAGACTTCCAGCCACCGTGTCTCTTCAAATTTGTGATGTTTCCACCATTATCAGCAAATAACGTTGCCGAAGTTCGACGAATGCTATGGCCTGTGTAATTTTTAGGATTGGGTAAATGTAAAAATTCTGCGATTTTTATTTCGAAACTCCCAAAACTGTGGATACCAACAGGCTGAATCGAACATTTCCTTTTATTGTAATTCACGAATAATCTGTTATGTGGAGTATGGGATGGCCGTGAAGATAAATATTGCCCATACAACAGCAGTTTTCTTGCCCAATTACAACAAAAGTTCTCTCAATATGTGTTTTGGAATCCGGTATTTTCACAAGCAACATGTCTTCCTTGTCGTTTATTAGATCAATTGTCATTTTTGTTAGTTCTTCTCGTCTACACGCACCGGCTAACCCAATAATTGTTGCTACCTGAAAATTAAGTTGATACTTTTATATCCTACAATCGTAATATTTTGTTAAAATTACCTTCAGCATTAGATATGTTTCATTATCCGCTTCCCTAATGAATTTGTTGATCTGCTCACTGCTGAAGACTTCTGATTTCTTGGCTTTGTAACCAATATTCTTCCTTTTAAGAAATGCGATAACCTTTGGGAAAGTGGCTATGTTTACATTTTTCTTCACTAAAATGGTACTTTTCAACATAGAGTACATGCTCCACAGAGTAGAGCATTTGACAGTTACAGATTTTTGTGCCAAATGAGCCAAAATTACATCCTCTGTAATAGTTTTGCATTGCTTCATATCCATCCATTTCGTGAACAAATCATAAACGTTTTCGTACCTGGATTTTGATTTTTCAGGCAATAATTGTGCTGTAGCAGCAGCTGCTATATTGGAAATTTCCCAAGGCACATTTTCAAAGTCACTATCGCTGCTGCTTTCCATATTTTATTGCGAATTGCGATCAAAAAACATGCAAACTTTTGACAACTAATTTCATATGAACTGTCAGCCGTTATTTCGTTGCTATGGTAATGATCAACTGCATTCATCAAAACCATACCTACCAACATTTTCATATTTACACTGACAACAACGACGTGATTCTTCCCGGCCTGGTCCGGGAAGTACGTACTTCCCGGACTAGGCCGGAAAATGCTACTTTCTCAAAGAAAAAGCGTCCGGGAAGTGGGTACATCCCGGACGGTTGCCGAAAAAAGAATTTGTCAGCTCGTCGCAGTTCATATTGCAGAGAGAGGAAAACTCCTGAATATTATAAAATGTATTCGTGATCAAAAACGACTTGAGACTATTTTTGAATCTGGCCAGGCTTGTTATATTTTTCAAATTGTTTGGTGAAATGTTGAAGTACTGCATACCAGCGTAGTCTGGTGATTTTTTTATAACTTGAGTATCTCACCTTTTGCAATCTGAATTGATTTTTTTGTCTTGTTTGGTAGCCATGGATATCGCTATTAGGTTCAAAGTTATTTTTATTCTTGTAAATATATGTTAATAGTTTATATAAATGAATACCTGTGAAAGTTAATCATTGCTTTGTTCTGAACACCTCTCGGCAGGACTCACGATAGTTACTGGAAGTAGCTAGCCCATAGACTAAGATGTTGTAACTAATGGCCGAGTAGACGAGGGCATAATAGACAGCGATTAGCCCATCTTCGTTCAGGCAGCTTTTCAGGTTGTTTATGGCAAAGTATTGTTTATTTAGTTTAGAGCAAATGCTGTTAATGCATTCGTCCCAGCTGAGAGTTTCATCTAGGACCGTGCCCAAGAAATTGCATTTGGTACTGAATAGCAAACTGTGTTGTCTGAATATGATATTTTCGGTGATTATGGGATCTACAGAGGGTCACCTGCCAAATTTCACCTTAATCGGGCAACTAGAAGTGGGTTAAATCCAACTTGCAAGATTTAATTATAGACGGACACCGGAACGGGTGAAACTGAATAAAAGCTTGTGAAAATAAGGAACTTTTGAAGTACCAATATGCAATTTTTGACATCATATCCTCATAAGCTTTTGGTTCAAATAGTGTGACTCCTTAGACACGAGAAGTCGTCAGTATATAGAATAATTTCACAATCAGCCAAAGAATATAATATATCTGCCACGTAGAGAGAAAATAATATAGGGGCTATAAAACGTCCCTGAGGTACTCCCATTTCTATAGGTGCGGCACTTGAGGTGTGTTAATATCGTTTTCGGTTCGTGTCTTTGTGAGAGATGAATATAGTAAACAGATCACTGATATCTGTCCTATTATTTGGGTAATGGATGCGATGGTCTTTATCTATAACATCATCTCCTAGAGCATTTGATCTTATATTCCACCTACGATCACTTTTGTGGCATGTAATTCGATATTTTAGTAGTTATTTCGTTTCACCAATGTCAACTTTTTTATTTTACAAATACGATTTTGAATTTTATAAGCACTATAAACTTTGAATTGGTTGCATATTGGTTATATCAGAATCCAGAATACCAGAAGGAGTTTCAAATTATTTATGAATAAAAATAGTAAAACTGTGCAGTCAATATTTAATACACGTTGTCAAGTAAGTTATCAGTGAGATGTAAGATGCCTGATTAATAATGCTTTCTCTTTTAGGACTGTTGATGTTAATTGATCTATCAGAAGAAAGGGGAGGATCCGACATAGATATCAGATGGGGAGATCCGAAAGATTGCCATTTCCCACTATTTCCAATATTGACCAACCCCGGTTTTCCATGCATTTGCTTGGCGTACTTTGCAATGTGCCTAGGTAGGTATGTATATTCAATCAGTATGGATCGCGGTCTCATCTGACGAATACCAGTAGCAAATTGAATCTGTTGGACAAGCAAATCTAATCGACAATGTTTATTATACGATAATGACATTTTCATGATAAATATTTGCAAATTATTTCATAGTATTGCACCATTCTATGCTATGGTCATAATTTTTTGATTGTTCGCAATAGTGATATGACCGGTGACCGTTTGAGAAGTAAATACCCCTCGTCTGACCAACCAATCTTACGATTGCTCGTATTTTTGTTAAAGCTAAGCCTAAACCATATTGAGCGTTATTAGTCTATTGACCAATAACTGGACAATCTCCCAGAGCGGCTTGAGACATTATCTCACTCAGTATGAAATGAAGCGTGGGACTCAATTTGACAGTACAATTACCAATCTCTGATAGTTCAGAAACAATAATACACTTAGGACTTGTAATAATATATGTATTTTCAAAAATATAAAACAACAATTGATACCCCTGGTATAATTTACGGAGAAAATGTATAGAAAGTCAAAATGAATTTGGATATAGAATAAACTTGAATGGGAAACAAATATGGGATGCCAATTAACATAACTATTCTTAAGTTATTTTGACGATTGATAATAATTTTAATTTTGTCAAATCAATAAGTGATTCTACTATGAAATCAATAATGGAATATTTCCTTATTACACTATACATATATACCTTGCGAAATAAACAGTTTTATTTTCTTACCCTCAACTGGAGAACACACCACGTTTTTAAATGTTACTTAATTATTCTTTATTACCGAGTTTTATTACGCGTTCACTGGTCACAATATGATCAATTAGCTTCTTGAAAAAAAAAATCCATTCATTTAGTTACTACTGACATGATTTCTGAGAGATACACTTCCACTATTTTTCTGCATACTTTTGATCAATTGGCTACTTTAAGTATATAATACGAAGTCTACATTTACTTCGCATCAGAAGATGGGAATGCATCTTCTCTAGTTGAAACTAGACTTTACTTTAATTCGCTTCATTACTATGAAGACTAAAACAGAACGTCTCTCTGCACTGGCTGAACACTGAATGAATTCTGATTGTCGAATGATTTCGTTTACTGTTGACGTCAGTCTTATATAGAATCTCGCTCACTATGACCCCTTCTCAGTTTTTGAATAAGCGCGGTGAGATCTCATGGTAATAATTTTTTTTTTTTTTATTGGTGCCCCTTTTTACCCATTTCAAGCACGCCTCAGCGTGTTTAAATCGAACTTTAAAAAACGCGCGTTTTTTAAAGTTACATGACATCAACAAATCGAGAAACGTGAAGTCTAAATGACAAATTTTTGATTATTGATCTGACAGGAGTACCTTGTAACGTCAAATAAAATATTACTAACAATTCGTTCATTTATATGTGCTCCTCCATCCATTTGATGAACTTTTCATATTCTTTTTTATATATATCACTGGATTTTCGCGGTATTAACCGCGATTCTGCCTCACTATTAAAAAAATCGATATTAGAATAATTCATTTTTGAGCTCTGGTGACAACAAATATTGATCTTTCATAACAAATTGTAAATGAATATCTGTTTTTCTCATTTCCATGACAACGAAAGGTATACTGATGTCACATCACGAATTCAACCTTCTTGCATTATTAGTTCTTATTTCTATTTTTTGTAGTAATAATACCAGTATATATGATTTCAAAGTGCACCAATAAAAAAAAATTACGTAAAATATTCGTGGATAACTGGTCTTAAAAACACTTGCTCTATTTCGAGCACTCCGGCTGAGTGCTCGAAAAATGTCCTGTCGTAACTATGTGCGGTGTGTTTTAACTGTTAGGTCGTGCTGTCAGTGTAACATATTCATGATAGTGTCTTTGATATTTATGAGATTTTACATTCTTTCAACTCTTACCGCTGTTTTATTTAATGGCAGACGAAAATAAAACAGTCGTTTCCTTCTGATGGCCGCATTCTCCAGTCAAGGGTATTACACACGGATACATTATTTTTCGTGGTCATCACAATTGGAACTGGAAAGTATGAAGAAACTATTTAAAGATATTACTTGATCGCACTAAAAAGATAAATGAAGTTTTTTAAATGAAATTTTTTTGGGTGCGATGAGAGTAAAATTCGAAGGTCGAATTTGAGTGGAACGTTTTCATGTATCGTTTCAAACGAAACGCTTCTGTGCAACGTTCTCATGTGGATCTGAAAAACTGAAGTTTTGACAGTGTATTCATTCCTCTAATGGAATAGATTACCCTAAGAAAGGTTTTTATGATATTCGATACCTAAAGAGATGAAAAGGGGAGTGAATTTGAAAAATTGTGTGGCAGTACCATAAGTTTATGAGTTAAAAAAAATTGGTTTCTACTTTATTAGCTCAGTTTAAAAAAGTATTCTGTGGCGGTGGGTACCTAACTTAACTAATAAAATGACAGAAAAGAAATATATTCATATGATATATTTTGTATTTGAATTCAAACGAGACTACTCAAATTGAACGTATTCTGGAAGATACTCGCAGTTTAGTTTGATGATAAAATGTTTTAATTAACTGAAATATGAGGTTGGCAAAACCCGAGTCTGTTAAACTAGAGAAAGATCTTAGGTTCAGGAGGTTTTATGACACGCCTGCTCTTCAGAACTATGTAATTACCCTTCGTTTATTTTCACTGCTTGTCAGCCTGTAAAACACCTGTTAGTAAAATCTAACTTTTTGAAACTGTACTTATAAAATTACCAAATAAGGCTGGAAATCTTCAATTATTATATGTCCTATTAATGTACACTATATGATTGACAATTATTTTTTGTAAGCCACGGAATATCTTCCCTGGTCGAAAAAAATAATATTTTAATGCTTACGGGTGTGGAAGTTAAAAAAATCCGTTTTTGGAAAAAAACTGCTTCATCAATATCATGAATACCTCGAATGGTCGATAAAATAACTTCTTCCATTTCTGCCAGTGATCCTTCTTGAATTATCTTATTTATTTTTACCTTACTAATGGAGCTACTTGTACTCTCTGACCGCCACATATTCGGACTGGTAACCCACCGGAAAGAGGCAATAAATACCCAGAAGGTGGATTCTTTAGAACCATTTGAATTTCTTAGAATTTTGAAAAGAAATATTTGTGTTTGAATAAGCGTTTTGTTACAAAAGTCTGTCTTCACTCTAGCAGACAGACAGATCTGTCTTTAGACTACCTTTGAAACTGTGTTTTGCAACTCTTCTGAGTCTATGATTTATATTCCTGAAATGGGAAGGTGCTTTCCACAGAAAATTCAGCGTGTAAAAAGTATTGAATAAAGTATTAAATCAACTGGTAAATTCAAATTTTGGTTATGGCAATTTCACAAAATGGTTTGATATATTTCTTTTTACATAATATAGTTGTCGGTCTGGAAAACTTAAATAGACATTAGATACCTAACAAAATTTGTACTGCTGGTAAGTCGGAAATATCACAATAATATGTTGAAACTACCAAAATTGATCCTAGAATAGGTATGGTGTCCGCAAATAGGTATTACCTCAACACTTTTGAAAACAATGTCTCCTATAATACGGTTACGGGGTGGATTCAGAAAGTGATTTTTCTAGGTTGTGGCAACTTAATGTTCCCTTCCGAATTAAATCCTTATTAATCTCGAACAAATGACTACCACGTTCCACTCGGTTATTCTCTGAGCTTAACGTTCGCAATACCTCCAACTTGGATACTTCACGCCACTCCTTGTTCCTGATAATAATTCAATTTCCCTAATAATTTTATATTCCTTGACAATTGTTTTCGTTCGGCGATTTGCCTGAACTCAAGCAACTGGATTTTTCTTTGTTTTAACTACCGGGCTTGGATACGAAGTATCAACGTTATTTCCATGAAAATTAAAATTCACTTAGTGGCGCAACAAAAAACGCATATTTACAAAATCACCTTCAAGAGTCGGCGGATGAATGATATTCTGGAAAATCCCGGTATTGAGGCTATTCTATTTTGGAACTCGAAACCATTGCTTTGCAAGTATTGGACAACTATGACTTGTTTTATACAGGGTGTCCCTGGACTTCCTCTTTTCCTCTCGGGAATGTATAGATGGGGTCAAAATATCACCAGTACCTACTTCATATAACTTTTGTTCCTGAAAGCCTTCGTTACCAAGTTACGGGCCCTCAAAGTTACAAAATGAAAAATGTTTTTCTTTGATAACTTTCGAAGTGAATATTCCAAATCATCTAAATTTTGGTGATCGACTAAACAAATGAACTCCTTCGATGATCTTTCATGCAGGAGTCAGTTGTTTTGCTACAAAGTCAGGAACGGACTACCCCCGATGGTCCACACCCCAAAACTTTGAAATGACAGATAATTTTTCAATAGTTTTCAACAAAATAAGGTTACGTAGACAATTTTCTGAATGAAAGTACTCATGTGGAAAGTCGATCGGAACAACGATTCTTAATATAAATGCAGTTTTACTCGACGACATCAAACCCGATCGTCCACCATTATTTGAAATGAAAAATGTTCACAGTAGAAATACTAATTCTAACGTTAATTCAACAACATTTATAACAGGGATAATACAAAATATGCTAAAATAAAGTCGTAAACAAAAAGTACAGTACCTAATTGAAAGTTTCATTCACAATGTGGTGTTTTTGAACTAACAAGCTACTCCACTATGAAATATCGAATTCAGTCCATATTTTGTATGTAGGCGTGGAATAAGCACGTTTCGTGTTGTGTTATCTGAATCTCATGAAACTCAACATTTGGATGTTGCAAACGTATTCACAGCTTGAATGTTGAGGAGTTTCACTGATAAGTATAATTTCCTGGGAGAACATCTTCAACCCGAAGATAAATTTAGCTGAAAAAACGCACATCGGAAGACATAACTAATAAAAATTCGTTATGAACATTGTACCTATCATTTCTATTTTCATTACAAATTACTCTTTTCGAATAATGGTAGACATCTCAGGTTGGATGTCGTCGAACAAAAATGCATTTTTATCAAAAATCGTTGCTCCGATCGATTTTCCACACGAGTATTTTTATTCAGGAATTTATCCAGGTAACTTTGTTTTGTTAAAACACATTGACAAATCCCAGTCATTTCAAAGTTTTGGGGTGTGGACCATCGGGGGTAGTCCGTTCCTGACTTTGTAGCAAAACAACTGACTCCTGCATGAAAGCTCATCGAAGGAATTCATTTGTTTAGTCAATCACCAAAATTTAGATGATTTTGAATATTCACTTTGAAAGTTATCAAAGAAAAACATTTTTCATTTTGTAACTTTGAGGGCCCGTAACTTGGTAACAAAGGCTTTTAGGAACAAAAGTTATATGTAGTACTGATGCCATTTTGACCCCATCTATACATTCCCGAGAGGAAAAGAGGTAATCCAGGGACACCCTGTATATCGCGGCAGTTGTTCGAATTTGGTTATTCCATGAATTCAAACACCGGTGACATGCTGTATGGGGTCGGCTTTAGAATAGCCCCATGGTAAATCCTGCCTGTCGTAAGAGGCGACTAAAAGGATAACCGTAGGTGGAAGATGGTCTCATCGCCCGGTGAAGTACCACCATATCGACTTGTGTGCTGTGAAATGGATCATTCCATGTTTCAGTGTTCGGTCGATACTTTCCGGTCTCCCTCTTTCCTTTTCCCCAATTCCTCCTTTATTTTCAGGTGCATCCTAATAGTAATAATGATGAAGTCTCCTAGAGTAAAACACTCCGGAAGCAAAATACCTCTCCATTCGGATTTCCGGGCGAGAGGTACTCGAGGGGACTCAACATTAAAGATTAATTTTTGCATCATCCGCGGACTCAACAAGAACATCAATGACGTCCACCATCACCTACAGACGAAAAAACCGGATATTCTGGCTCTAACAGAAACACAAGTAAACTCGTCCACCAACAAGGTCCATATGCTTTGTCCTGGTTACGAACTCCATTCTCGATTCAGGTTCAAAGGTGGAGTCTGCCTTTACGCTAAGGCTAACCTTTCATGCCAGCGTGGAACCGAAAGACTTTGATGTGATGTGGTTCAAGCTATCTGATACCAAACTGACTAAGTTCCTCTGCTGCCTTTACCTATCACCTAATGAACCTTCATATAACGACCTCTTTGAGTTTTTATCACTCAAACTGGACTACATTCAGGAGAACCATCCAACAGCTGAAACCATAATCATGGGAGACTTTAATGTACATAACGCTGCCTGGCTCAAATTCTCTAACAAAACAGATGATGCGGGTCGTCAAGCCGAGGCCTTCGCCATCACTCATGGTCTAGAACAACTGGTCGAGCTACCAACCCGCATCATGTCAACAACCAGTCTGCCAATACACTAGATCTTTTCCTCATCACCAATCCTGACCCGTATAGAATAGAAGTTTGTGCCCCACTTGGAAACTCTGATCACACCCTCATCTCCACAACATGCTCTTTCCATTTACCATCGAGCGGCACAATACCACCCCGTCTCATGTGGCATTACAATTCGGCCGACTGGGAAGGTCTTCGTATGTTTTTCTCAGCGTTTCCATGGAAGAGAGTTTGTTTCTCTTCAGTAGATCCAACACGATGTGCTGAGACAATTTCTGAAATCATCATGTTGGGGATGCAAACCTACATACCGAATACCGAAAGAAGAACATCATCCGATAAGACCTGGTTTAACAGAAACTGCTCTAGAGCTGTGGCTTCCAAACAGGCAGCATACCATCGATGGCTAAAAAATCCGGGCCCTGAGACCAGAGCAGCATATGTCGAGGCTAGAGGAATATGCAAAGAGACAATAGAATGCTCAAAAGATGCCTACAATGCCAAAATAAGATCAAAACTTGCTGAATGTCCTAACGGATCCCGTTCATTTTGGTCTTTCGCCAAAGCTGTGGGAAAGAACTTCACTTCCAGCTCATTTCCTCCTCTAACCAAAGAAGATGGAACACTAGCAACGACTGCCAAGGAAAAAGCCAATATCTTTGCGCACCTATTTGCTGGAAATTCCACTTTGGATTCATCGGGAAAACAACCCCCGAACATTACACCTATTGACAGTCACATGCCCGAGATCACCTTTCGCCAACGTACTATCAGAAAGATTTTGCTGGGTCTCAACACCAACAAAGCCTGTGGATCTGACGGAATCCCGCCGATTGTTCTCAAGAAATGTGCCCCCGAACTAACACCTGTTCTTTGCAAGTTGTTCAACCACTCTTACAATTTGGGGGTATTTCCGTCCAATTGAAAAATTGCAAGAGTACAGCCAGTCCCTAAAAAAGGCAAGAAGGCCCTACCTAGCAACTACAGACCTATCGCACTGCTATCTATTATTTCAAAGGTCATGGAAAAAGCCATCAACATCGAGCCCATGAAATATCTGGAAGACTCAGGAATTGTCAACGATAGGCAATATGGCTTCCGCCATCAGAGATCAACTGGTGACCTGCTCGCTTACGTCTCACATATATGGCAGCTATCTATTGAAAAGTATGGAGAAACTTTAGTTGTGGCATTAGATATCTCCAAGGCGTTCGATCGAGTTTGGCACCAGGGACTCCTCGCCAAGCTTCCGTCTTATGGCTTGCCCCCTCAGCTGTGTTCTCTGCTTGCTAGTTATCTCTCAAACAGGTCTCTCCATGTAGTGGTCGATGGAGTTTCATCTGACACTCTACTCATAAATGCTGGTGTTCCGCAAGGATCTATTCTCGCACCAACACTATTTCTACTTCACATCAACGACCTGTTGAAAGCAAATTCATGTCCAGTACACAGCTTTGCCGATGATAGTACCCTCCATACCGCTCTCTCTTCCAGGGCCCCTATATCAGCCCGTGAAACCAGAAATAAACGAGGAAGAAATGTTAATAATATAAATATGGACTTAGCAACAATTCTCGAGTGGAGATCTAATAACTTGGTAGAATTCAATGCAAACAAAACACAAGCATGTCTTTTCTCTAGAAAAGTCGATCTCACTGTGCCTAACATAACTTTGTCAGGAGTAACCATACCACTGAAGTCATCCATATCGATGCTTGGTATTACTATCAGCAATAACCTTTCCTGGGAAAATCACGTGAGGTCCATTGCCAAAAGTGCATCCCAGAAACTTGGTTTTTTGTTTCGTGCCAAGAGCTATTTCACCCCCACCCAGCTGCTTATGATCTATAAGGCACAGATCCGACCTGTCCTGGAATACTGTTCCCATATTTGGAGCGCGGCACCTAAACATTCCTGGGCTATTGGATTCTGTCCAAAAAAGGGCAATTCGTCTCGTCGGTGATGCCTCGCTTACAAACTCGCTCACTTGTCTGGAACACCGTAGAAAAGTTGGCGATTTGTCTCTATTTTATAGATATTTTCATGGGCGATGCTCTTCTGAAATATCAACAATCGTTCCTGCTTTGGCAGTCTCTTTGAGACTAACCCGTCAAGTTCAGTCATCACACCCCTTCGTGGTCACTTTGGATACCTGCAGAACATCACTTTCCAAAGACTCGTTCATCCAACGAACAGCGAGGCTTTGGAACTCATTGCCTAGGGAGGTGTTCCCCGAGGCATACAACCTCCAGAAATTTAAGAAGAACACCAACTCCTACCTTCTTTCCCTTGGTTCCCACGATGTTCTCTGTACATTACAGGATATCCCTTTTCGTGGGAACCAGAACATGAAAAAAAAAATAAAAATTGTTATTATGTAATAATGCTTATCCTGTGCGAACTAACTCAAGTTCACAATTACAATGACTCAATATTGCGCGACTGTGGCTTTAGTTCGCCTTTTTTGCTGAACTCATGTCACTGGACAAACTAACCGAAATTCACAATTCGGAATGACGTAATCTTCCGCGTCAGTTGTTTTCGTTCGGCATTTTCCCTGAACTCAAACAACTGAATACATAATGTAACAATCACCAGGCCGACCAATTTCCAGACTACTTGTCAATGATTCCAACTATAAAACACCTACAAGAGCTCAAATCCCAGGGCACATGGATATTTGTTTCGGAGAAAAATGATTACACTTTATTAAACTTGGCAATCGAAATAAATCGAAAAGAATTTACTTCAAACACCACAAAATTACTGGGGGTTTCAATAATACAAAAAACTGAACTTGCATGTGAAAAAACAATAATAGGATACAAAAAACTCTTAAACCGAAAAAGATTCGCACTTTACTAACTTAGCTAACCAAAATATTTCTTGAGGATTTATTTTGAACAAAATAAAATCAAATATACAGGGTCCTTCAACAGTGGCGCGGTGTACCATATCTCTATTTGGGAAACAGATAGAAATCTATATTTCTATGATATTACCTTATTGCTCGAGCTCGACAAAATAAAAAAATTGTCGGTCACACAGGGTGTTACATTTTTTCTGGGCGGATCCCAATTGTGTTTTTTTAAATGGCAACCTATATTTTTTATCGCTTTTTCGGTTTCTACATAGAAAATAAAAGATACTTTATATATATCTTCACTTCGAAAATATTGACGGTTTTCGAGATTTCTAGCATGACAGGTTCTTTTTTCCAATATTCGTCACTCAGAATATTTGAAATTATAAAGTTGTGCCAAGTCCAATTGAAATTTTTTTTTGGTCAAATATTCTACATTGGTAACTCTCTCAAACGATATATCTGAAATCGACCTGTGATATACAGGGTATGAAAAACAGCTTGCCACATTGTAAATGAAAATTTGCAGAATCTTCCTTATTTTGAATGGAACACCCTGTATATTATCGACCCATAAGAAGCGTCAACAAAGGCTCTACAAATGTCATCTTGTATTCCCTATGGTTAAGTTTTTCTTAAAACAGCTCTTTTTTTCCGAAAAATGTATTGATATTTCTTCGCTATAATCTGAATGAACGACTTTTTTCGAAGCGAAATCCATTTGACGACTGATAAGAATATACGAAAGATATCTTGTTTCAATTATGTACATTACAAGGTGTTCAAAAATATATTTTTTTTAGAAATTAATGTATGTATCACATTTTTCTAAATGGAAAATTATTTTTTTCATTGGATGCAGAATTTTACACATAAATCGTGTAATATCAAACCAAACACGATTAAATGAAAAAACATTATGAATATTACTGATAATTTTTTTCATGTTATGGTGTATATTCATGAATTAAAGTAGGAGCTCAAGTTCTAGATATTTAAATTGTCAACTGGCAAACTACAAAAGGGAAAGTTTAATGAAGGTTGATAATGAAACTTTTATAAAATATGTTCAACATGTCTTCCATTTTCTCGAATGCAGAACTGAAGTCTATGTTTGAAAGACTGTTCTACCCTGCGCAAGACAGCTGGTGTAATGCTGCGAAAAGCATTCGTTATTCTAAGTCGCATATTTTCGAAAGAAGTTGGTGGCTCGACAAAAACCATAAGAATAAATCCAGTTTTGTTAAATCTGGTGATCTAGCGGGCCACCTGACAGGCCCATTCCGTCCTATCCATTTATTGGGAAATACTTCATTTAAATGATCTCTCACTTCTGCCGAACAGTGAGCAGGAGCGCCATCATGTTGTAACCACATTCTATTGCGAAGGTCCAGAGGAATATCTTCTAACAAACCTGGTAAATCATTTCGTAAGAAATTGAGATACATTGTTCCACTCAGATGTCCCTCAAAAAAGTATGGACCAATTACATATTCTCCAATGATGCCTCCCCAGACATTTATCGACCACCTATGTTGATAATCCAGCTGTCTCAATAAGGGGGGATTTTCTGTCGATTAATAATGGTAATTATGTCGATTCACAAATCCATTTTTATGGAATGTCGATTCATCCGACCATAAAATGTTATTGAAAAAATATTCGTTCCGACGAATTTCTCCCATAGTTCAATTGCAAAATCTCACTCTTTTCTCAAAATCGGCATACAGTAGTTCTTGATGTAATTGAACGTGGTATGGATGAAAGCGATGTTTCTTCAAAATTCCTTGCACTGATCTCTCACTTATATCCACTATTTCATCAATTTGTCGTTGACTCCTACAAGGATCTTCTTCAACAGCAAGAAGAACTTGCAATTCATTATCTTCATTAGTAGCTGGCTTGATGCGCTCATGTTTAGAATAATTGATACTTCCAGTTTCAACAAATCGTGTAAGGACCTTTCAGAAAGATCTTTCATCTGGATGCCTTCTATCTGGATAACGTTGAGAATAAATTCTACTTGCCAATAAACAATTCCTGTCTGATTCACCTAATATGAAAATCATATCAATCAAATCACTTCTGATGAAATTACTTTATTTCCAATAAATATTTTATTTGCTGAAAGGTTGTTTTAGACCGAAAGAATATGGTACAAATTTCGAGATTATTGAAATTATTGTAAATATTCAAGAACGTACATTTTGTGGTGTAATTCACAACTTGTTTATCTAGCAACAGGTAATAAATGAGTTACAAACATAACATAATCTCACAGCCGTCAAATATAGATTTCACAGTGAAAAAATCATTGAGATTATGGCAATAAAAAAATATAAATAATTGTAATTTTTCGAAAAAAAAATTAAAAATACTATAGGATACCTTATAATGTACATAATTGAAACAAGATATCTTTTGTATATTATATCAGTCGTCAAATGGATTTTGCTTTGAAAAAAGTCGTTCATTGAGATTATAGCAAAAAAATATGAATTCTTGCCATTTTTCGAAAAAAAAATAGCTGTTTTATGGAAAACTAGTGAATTTAACCATAGGGAATACCTGATGACATTTGTAGATCCTTCGTTGGAGCTTCTTATGGATCGATAATATACAGGGTGTTCCATTTAAAATAAGGAAGATTCTGCAAATTTTTATTTACAATATGTGGGAAGCTGTTTTTCATACCCTGTATATCACAGGTCGATTTCAGATATATCGTTTGAGAGAGTTACCAATGTAGAATATTTGACCAGAAAAAAATTTCAATTGGACTTGGCACAACTTTATAATTTTAAATATTCTGAGTGACGAATATTGGAAAAAAACCTGTCATGCTAGAAAACTCGAAAACCGTCAATATTTTCGAAGTGAAGATACACATGAAGTATCTTTTATTTTCTATGTGGAAACCAAAAAAGCGATGAAAAATATAGGTTGTCATTTGAAAAAACACATTTGGGATCCTCACAGAAAAAATTGAACACCCTGTGTGACCGATAATATTTGTATTTTGTCGAGCTCGAACAATAACGTAATATTATAGAAATTTAGATTGCTATCTGTTTCCTAAATAGAGATATGGAACACCGCGCCACTGTAGCAGGACCCTGTATATACACGCTGCAATCTTATAACAAACTTAAACTCGACTGCAAGGAACAGAAAATATGGATAATAATGCAAATATAATGTTTATGGGTGCCTCAGCATACGTGGAAACCAAGCTCAAAAATGATGCATAAATCTTCACTTACTGATACTACAACTCTTCTAGAGAATACTTTCCACTTTAAAATTTATATGGTTTCATACCCCTCGGGTCCACGGCAGGCACACCAGCCTCACGGTCACAAAGCAAAAACAAGAGAGCGATGCTAATTTCATCTTGGCTTTTATAAGTTTCAAATCTATGACAAATTTGGATAAAAACCTAATAAGAAAGGCGCCCTTTTGGGATAAGAACAGCGCACTTATTGCGTTAATCTTAGAACTGGACCTGAATACTAAGGTTTTTTACATCGCCAGTTGAACTTCTTTTACCCGTTTAACGAAAACCAGCCGATAAGCTTTTCTCCCTTTTTGTTATTATATGAAAAATCACATCTCTGTTTTATGCCGGATGTCCATGTTACTTCCAGTAGCTTGGGTATTTACATTTATTTTCTGAACTAGGAATGAAACTTATTGCCAGACCGGAATTAATATTAACCCCAAGTAGTCAGGGACGTACCAAAGTAATGTCAAACTTTCTTTAGCCGTTCTTAGTAACGTAGCTCTAAAAAATGCTTCGTTGCATAGTTATATTGCCGGTAAACTAAACTAAACAAAATGTATTGATCAAATATTTGATATTGATATTGATTGATTGATATTTGTTCAGCAGGCATGTCAAGTGTCAGAAGTCTATTTGTATGGACTACTTGAAATATTGAGAGACTGCGTTTTTTAAACCCAATAATGAAATATTTTTACAGGAGCATGCGGTATAATGCTGGGATATAAATTCAGGATAAGCGTTTTCCTATTTGGAATTCCGTACTGGTACATCCTGTTATTGGACAAATCATTCTGGAATAACCACAGTTACCTTTTTGGAGTGGTGACAATACTGCTGATGGGATCATCTGCTAATCATTTTCTGTAAGATGTTATTAGATCTGTGACATGTCACAAGAAATATCGAAGAATAAAAACTATTAAGGTTTTTACAATATTCTCTAGAAATTTGCCTCAAATCCTAAAAGATAAAGTCTATAATAATTTAATTTTATAGTTTATACATATTTCGAAATTATTTTCACCTCATTCATTTTATAAAAAATCATCGGGCAATGAGAAAATAGAACTGCACGTTCCAATAACAGAATGTGATTCTGCAACGGCACTCTATTTACTCAATTCTTCAATTTCTTTTTTAGGTCATTTGATGGTTACTTAGATGATTCAAAAAGGAACAAACATGTTCCATATTGGAACTATTTCATCTTGAAATACCAATTCTTTATGTTATATTTCCTTGCTGGTCTGAAGAAGACTGACACCGAATGGTTGGAGGGATATTCAATGACAAATCTAGGGAATCACTGGGTTTTTGCACCATTCAGGTACGTATTCGATAATGATATTGTTACGACACTGGGGTTCGTTTATTGAAATACTCGAAAGAATTGAATGTCCGTTTATTACACTTCGGAAACACAACACAATAATGCACTCTCCCAAAAAAATACTCAATCCAAATTCACTCTCCAAAAAATATCGCTTACCGCACTGCACAAAATAATAATTCACCTTAAACTCGCTATGACTGAGTTTACTGAATGAATGACTTGCGCTGCAATCTTGAGCTTATATCCTCGTTCTTAGTTTCCAGAATCTACCGGTACTTTCTTGTCGGTTCGTGGAACATCGAGATCATTCGATAAAAAGCACAGTGCGACGTCGCCCAGTCAATCGTCACATTCCTAGAAATCCGTTTCGCAAATCCCCGACCGTGACCTCTTTTTGCTTGCTAGAAAAATAAACAACGCAGGGGCGTACTCTACTCACGTTCATAATATTGTCCCCCCTCTAATTTTTATTGCCCTGATCAAAAGGCGGTTCACCATGATAGGGCTTCAGTCTTTCGAGGTGAACATTTTTCATCTCAGTCCCAGGGCTGCACTGGATTTTGTAAACCACGTTGTTGATCCTCTTCTTCACCTTCACCCCTTCTTCACCAAAACGGTATTATTTTGGGGGGTACACCGTTCTCTCGCCGTGAGTTGTACCGAGTGGGCTAAATTGGACACTTTTGAAGGGAAAGTCCTGTTTTCAAACTAGATAGATGAAAACAGATGGCTGTGTCTGAAGGTCAATTTTTATGACAAACTTAATGGTGAAAACCGCATATCGATATCTATCATCGTTTCTGAGTTACAACATGTTTTTCAAATATGTGCATTTTCGAAAGGTTTCTGTAACTTTTTTCCTGTCAAAAATTATTTGTTTCTATGGAAACAATGGTGTAGGTAATTTATTTTTTCAAATCATATATCAATAGTTATTAATGGAAAAATAATTTTTTTAAATGAGACAACCTGTATATTCTTGCATATTTTAAATTACCATTCCAAAAATGTAGCACACTTGATGTTTTGCTAGAGTCACCAGGTATGAACAGGCCTTTTTTGTTGTGGGTATGCTAGCACTGCGTTCAACTTACGGGCAGTCGCGGATACAGGGGGGATGGGTGCCCCTCCCCACCCGACGTACGACCGAAGCACAGTACATCAGTATATTCACTAGAATCGTTATTAACGCATCACTACTATAATGAAAAAAACGTATGTGCATAGAATCCGCGCCACCACAAATTTGTTCCTTCCGTGCACTTGAGAATACAGACAAGACAGAGAGTTTAGTTCGTTGCGCGTCAATAATCAATCAACACGCACGATTCGTTTGTGATTCTGTCGAGTATTGTCGTTGCATGTAACCCATTGGCCATTACAGAAAACCGCCCTTAAGCACATCCATATTCCTATTGATGCCGAGAAAGTTTTTACAAGAATTGCAAAGACTGACTGTAAGAAGAGATTGTAATTTGATATTTAACTTAAGAATAACTATAATAATAATAGATCTAGCTACCTACATTACTCCAAATTGAATTGTTTTTTTAATGTCTACACCCATGCGTTTTTATTTAAAATTTCTAAAGACAAAGCACTATTCAAATCCAACTGTATTTCTCGACCTGCACTATTGGTTTCTATATTTTTTTGAAACACATTTTCTGAAAGATAAGTTATCACTCAAAATTCCCCCCCAACGATATCCTGGATCCGTGCCTGGTAACTTTATCACATTTGATAGTCCAAAGGAAGTTGAATCGATCTCCTGTCAAACTGATGTAGGGGAGCTCCGATGTTTGCAAATCCTTCCACAAAACGGCGGTAATAGGCGTGTGTACCTATTACCGCCGTTTTGTGGAAGCTCCTCACCTCGTGTTTATTTTTGGTCTCGGGTAGTCTCGAATAGCCTGTATTTTCGATTCGTTTGTTTGAATTCGTTCTGCCGAAACTGTGGGGCTGAAGATTTAGCTCCTTACACATTCGAAAACTTCACGAAGGTTAGCCAGATGCTCTTCGAAATTTCATCCCATAACCATGATACATTAAACAGGTTTTTCAAGTGAATCCAAGCAATATCAGCTTCACAATCTCTCGAAGGTCGTCGGGGCATTACGGAGACCAAAGGGCATAACGGTAAACTGATACAGTCCGCTACCAGTAATCTTTTCCTTATCGTCTTCGTGAATGCCCACTCACCAGTATCCGCTCTTCAGATCCAGCGTTGAAACCCATTGTGAGCTTGCTTATGTGGTTAGTGTGTCGTCGATTGGGGGTAATGGGTAGCTGCCCTTCTTCGTGATTCTTTGATGACGCTTGGCCATACTGTACTCATTTTCGTAACAAATAACTCTTTAGATTAATCAACTCAAACTACCTACCTTTATTTATTCTCCTCATCAAATGACATTCAAAGGAAGTCTCTTCATCTTTGATTTGTAACACATTATAGAGATATTTAATGAAAAACTGTGCATCCCGTTTAAAAAATCAGTGGGTGAATGACATACACTGAAATTGTTTTGTAAAATTGTTTTAAACCGCTTTCTTAGTTGTTTGACCAACCCTCAGAAGTTCATGAAAACTTGTACGAGTTAAGATCTCGGGGACCTTACCTTTTATAGTGGTATCCGAAACCACTCCTATATGGCCTATATTAGTGCCTATATGGCCTATATTAGTGCCGAATTCAAACGAATGAAACGTTTTAATTGAATACCCCACATTTATTATATTTAATTTAATATTAGAAAAGGAATACGCTAAAGAGTTCTTCACAAATGTATATTCAGTACAGATCTGAAATTTGACAGATACCTCGTCGTCAGGTTACGAGCGAGAGGGTTTTTGAAACTATAATCTCAAAGGGGATGAAATATCACTTGAAAAAATATATTTAAAAAAAAAACAATGGAATACAATATCTCCCATGCAATAATGACCTGGGAAACAGAATTTCTGCACAAGAGGGGGTGAAATCCAAGAATTTTCACTTCATTCATATTTTTCCTTCGTTTTTATTATTGTTTATCTCTTCTGATATGGATTTCATTTTCTTAGTAGCCAAAGTAGCAAACCATGATGATTCTTGAAGTTGCCTGCGTTGAACAGAGAGCTTGAAGAAAAATCCTAATACTCAAGCAGCATCAATTCATGAATTCTATCAAATTATACAATGAAAAACCAAATACGCTCGTAAAATTGGGGGATTGATTAAAAAGTTTGAAATATTTGATATCCCAACGAAATTTATTTTTCATATGTTTGATTTTCATTTATTATCATTGATATATTTTTTGAATAATGATGAAAAACTCACTATAAATATGATAAGAAATATAAAAGAGAAAAAGAAACTTTTGAAATCATATAAAAGGTCTGGTGATCTGGATTACTATAATAAATTTAAAACTCTGAGATGCACTATCAAGAGGGACATATCAATATCTCAGTCGAATTTTGTAAGAACTGCCGAACACGAATTGCAGAATGATCCAAAATCGTTTTGGTACTATATGAATGAATCCAGTCTCCCAAGCTCAATGATCTTCAATGATAATGAACTGAATCAACCCCTGGATATTTTGAATGCATTCGCGAATTTTTTCCAATCATCTTTCATAACCTCAACAATTTACAGACGAGGTTCCTCACAACTCACCCACTTTATCCACCCCAGTCATATGTGAAGATCTTGTTCTGAAGGCGTTGAAAAGATTCAAACCTAAAATGACAATGGGCCATGACAGTATACCGTCCTTTTTACTTAGAGATTGTGCAATGATATTCGAAATTGGCAGTAATTTTTTATTCATCTCTTCAAACAAATATTTTTCCCGATTCATGGAAAACTGCAAAAGTATGTCCTGTATTTGAAAAAGGAGATATGTGTAATATCGAAAATTATAGGCCAATTGTTATTTTATGTAATTTTAGTAAGTTATTTGAGATGGTCCTTCATGAATTTTTATCTGCAAATGTCAACTCACAAATCATTGAAAATCAGCATGGTTTTATGAGCGGACGATCTACTATCACTAATTTAGCATGCCTAACTCAATCTGTAGCAAGTACTTTGGACAGCGGTGGGCAGGTAGATGTTATATATACAGATTTTTCGAAAGCTTTCGATTGACTCGACCATGGGTTACTGCTGAGTAAACTCTCCTGCTTTGGACTCACTACAAAACTGATCGATTTCTTCATATCATATTTGACGAACAGAAAACTGCATGTTCAGTACCATGGGTTCAAGTCTACTGAAATATCAGCTTCATCTGGCGTTCCACAGGGATCAATTCTGGGACCTCTTTTGTTTACCATCTTCATGAATGACATCTGCCTGACCCTGCAGTCCAATGTTTTTTTATATGCTGACGATTGTAAACTATACACGACAATCAATTACCTCCAGGATTGTACATAACTTCAAGAGGATCTTGTGTAATTCTAACTTATTGCCCCTTAACATAAAAATGTGTAAATATATGTCCCTCACGAGAAAAAAACATATAATTGAGTATACCTACCATATCGATAATAATTCACTAGATATATGTTATCAGTTCAAGGACTTGGGTGTGATCTTCGATGCTAAGCTAACCTTTGTTGATCATATAAGTGAAACGGTCGCTAAAGCTTATAAAACACTGGGTTTCATCATAAGAAATTCAAAATTAATGGAACAAAATGAGTCCCTGAAGTTAATTTTTAATGCTTTCGTTAGGTCCAAACTGGAGTATGCATCGATTGTCTGGAGTCCTGGATATGATATTAATGCAAATAACTTTGAAAATATTCAGCGAAAATTTATCAAACACCTTTGGTATAAGACCGATGGTATTTATCCAGATAGAGGATTACCTCAATTAACACTATCAAGCAGATTTGAAATCTCCTTATTGGTTTCTCGCCGTACTTTTGGTGTAGTTTTTCAATACAAATTACTCAATGACAAACTTGATTGTCCTCATTTACTATCTCTCATTGATATACATGTTCCTCGATTGCCAGTGAGAGGCAAATCTTTCTTTTATCTTCACACACCTCATTCTAACTTACTTCGATTCTCACCCATGTATAGAATTTGTTCAGATTATGTCTTCTCAAGATTCCTTTGATATTCTCCGTTGTAAAGTTGATGATATAAAAAGAGCATTGTTGTAGGCAAATCAGTATATAAACTTTTTTCTTCAATCACAAGAAGTCATTTTCAGTGTATGTACTGATTTGCATATCTCTCTCCAATTTATAGTGTGAATTGTTTTGATTTTTATTCTATAGAATAATTTATACTATATCTAATCAATTTTTTGTACTGTTGATTTTTCCCATCCTGTAATTGGCTTCGGCTGTTGGATGTGTATGAATAAAAAAATAAAAAAATAATTGTTATATTTAGAAAGCTTAGATTTTATTAAAGTAAACTAAAAAACACTTCACTACGATTTTCATAAAGAAAAAATTACAAAACCCACGACACGTGTTTCGCTATACTATAGCTTTTTCAAGTGGAAACTCGCAATAGTATAGCAAAACACGTGTCGTGGGTTTTGTAAACCAATTTTTGTGAAAATCGTAGTGAAGTGTGTTTTTTAGTTTACCGTATCGTATCGGCCGCGTCAATTCAAAACTTACATTTATTTTTAGAATACTCCTGTCATCGGGTCAAATTGATTTCATCGTTGTCCATTGGTTTGGATTCCTACTGGATTTGACGATAGGATTCTGGCTCTTGATTGAATTCACACGCCCAGTTGCGATGCTGTTTTGTTCCTGTTTCCATTTGATGAATTCTAGACTCTTCAGTATAGGTTCGTAGAATAATAGACTGGTTCACAAGTGCCATTTTGTTCCAAACCTGGAGGTCACTACCGAAAATTATGATTTAGGGCGCATTCGATTCGAAATGACATCTAAAAATGTTTAGCTGGAAAATTGGGGCCGGCAAAAATTGCAAAAGTTATAAACAATTAAGTAAAAAACAAATATATGGTTCGGTTTTTTGAAAATATCCCAAAAACTATTTGAGATATCCGTGATTTGAAAAAAGATCCTTAAAGAGCAGGAAATTTCCCAACAGGAAGTCCTCCCAGAACTGTGCCGGCAATATTTATAATTTTAATTTAGCGGCGAAAAAAGGCTGAAAACGCGCGGCTTAGCTCCTGTGCGCACCGACCGAGCCTGACACCTGAACAAAAAAAAATATTTTAACCGAGTAAATACTAATATTAAGGAATAAAAAAATTCAGGTACCATCTAGACATATCATCAAACGATAATCCGTCGGCAAAAAAAATTTACCTCTACTTTTCAATTAATTATGCCTTTGTTAATTAAAAAATTTTACTTGTTGAAAGTTATTATAAAAACCCTGATAATTGTTGAACCAAAAACCTAGAATTTTTTTTACTTCTTGGAGCTGTTCCTCAAAGGCCTTGAAAGAGATTCCGTTGGAAAAAACGAAAAATTTAGATTTTTCACTTCTTTATTTACAATCAAATGTATAAAAAAATTAAAAACGTATATAAAACAATTATGAAAAGTTTGTTTTTGTATTATCCCTAGTAATTTGTTTTGTTATTGCTAAAAGCAATATAAAAATAAATTTTTGAAATTTTCAACCCACATTATTTAAAAAATTGTTATAAACAAATGCATTGATTATTAGATTTGAACAATTTTTTTTTGGTAATCTAGCCATTGATAAAAATAATAATTTTCAAGAAAAAAATTATTTTTTAAATAATTTTTTTTATTGCTAATTAACGATTTTTTTTGTTATTAAATATGAATATTAAGAAAAAATTATTCATCACGTCTCATATTATGAAATAAATTTTTTTTTAATTCACTTTTCATTTGTTCATTAAACAAATAATTTTTTATAAACAAATGAATTTTTGCGATATATTTTTTTTAAATACTAAAACAACCATGTGTAGTTTTTTATAGGGAAACATTTTTTTTTTTTTTAATTTAAAATTTTTTATTTAAGTGATTTTTAGGTCAGGTATAAGGAAAAGGGGATAGACCCTTCAAATCCTAGAGCAGATGTTTCTACAACATAACAAATTTATTTCAATAGGTTGAAACCGGAATTCGAAGGACATTTAAAAATTGTAAAGTATTAAGAATAGAAGTAAGAAAAAGGCTCGTTAAAATCAAATTAATATTATCAGTTAACGTTCGAACATTATCTTTTTAGACACCCATGCAAATTTTAAATGATATTTTAATGATAGCCAAATTACTCTAATATCAAGTAATGAGCGTGAAAAGTATAAAGTCTATTGAAAAATACATGAAATTTATTGCATCGTTTATGACAGGAAAAATAAGAAGAAAGTTGAAATAGAAGAATAATATGATTATAAACAATATACATTTCATCGATGAAAGAAAATTGTATTTCGTGCATAAATTTTTTTTCACGAAATACAATTTTCTTTCATCGATTATATCGATACGTGCACACAGTCACACTTTTCATATACATTTCAAGCCGAAACAATTTTTTTTGGATTTATATTCATAAATAATATAGCCGAAAAGTTTTAAATAATTGAATTAGAGCTTCGTTTAAAAGCTCAATTTGTTTATTAACTATCGAAGAATAAAAAAAGACTTGAAATGTTCCTTTCGTATTTTTAATAGTTTATAAAATATTTCAACTGAAAAGTCAAAAAAAAAAATATTTCAAGGGAATTATATAAATAATATTAAAAAAAGTTAATAAACAATTGAGTAAGAGCTTTGGTAAAAATTGCTCATTGATCAATGTAGAATAAAAAAGACTTGGAGTGTTCTTGTCGTATCTTCAATAGTTTATAAGTTATTTTATTAGCAATGAAGAAAAACAGAAAGTCAAAGTGCACATTTTTTTTCGAAATTATATAAAAAATAAAAAATAAATATTTTTTATAAGAAAAGACACATGGTTATTTTCAGTATTTTTTTCAGTATAAAAAAAATATAGCGCACAAAATTGTTTATAAAAAAAATTTGTTAATAAAAATTAAAAAAATTTTTTTTTAAAAATGTGATGAATAATGAAAAAAAAAGGTTTCCTAATATTCATATTTAACAACAACAAAAAAATGGTTAATTGGCAAGTGCGTTTTTCAGCAATAAAAAAAAATATTTAGGAAATGATTTTTCATTTAAAAATCTTTATTTTTATCAATGACTAGATTCCCAGAAAACAAATGTTTAAATCTAATGATCAATGCATTTGTTTATAACAATTTTTCAAATAATAGGAGTTAAAAATTTCAAAAATTTATTTTTATATTGCTCTTAGCAATAAGAAAACAAATTGATAGAGATAATACAAAAAAACTTCCCTTAATTGTTTTATATATGTTTTCAATTTTTTTATACCTTTCATTGTTAATAAAAAAGTAAAAACTCCAAATTTTTCGATTTTTCCAACGGTGATCTTTTTTAAAGCCCTTGAGTAATAGCTCCAAGGAGTAAAAAAAAAATTCTACATTTTTAGTTTAACAATAATCAGGGTTTTTATAATAACTTTCAACAAGTAAAATTTTTTAATTAACAAAGCCATAATTAATTTAAAAATAGAGGTAATTTGTTTTTGTCGACGGATTATTGTTTATTGATATGTCTAGATAGTAGCTGAATTTTTTTATTCCTTAATATTGATATTTACTCGGTGAAAATAATTTTCCGCTAAATTAAAATTATAAATATTGCCGGCATAGTTCCGGGAGGTTTTCAAAAAGTTAACAAGCAAGCGTGATCGCCGTTTATTTTTAACTCCCAATCCAAACTGGCAGCACCCCAACTCCAAAGGTTGGTACAAGAACAGTCAGGCTGGACAAAATACGGTCTCTTCCTGGTTCAAATCGGCGACATCATCAATTGGAATTGACGTCAAAAAGGTCAAAATAACAAATCGCTCTGCAAGAGCCACTGCTGTTTCAACTTTAGCCAAAACATGACTTGGTGAACAGCAATTAATTAAAATCACAGGACATGATAAAGTAGTCACTCAATAAAATCATATCTGCAGATAGATTCGAGTCACCATCAGGAAATAATTGATGCAATGAGGTCTGCTTCAACTTCTGTAAAGTCAAGTCATGAAGCTCTAAAGCAAGAACGAGCCACCGTTTTCAATCAACCTCATGCGTTTTTCATATAAACAATAATTACAATAGTCAAAATTATATAAATAATTGATTAGAGGAAAGTGACCAAATATGGAATAGTATCCATAATATGGAATACCCCCATTTTTCTCAAATGCAAACTCACACACGCAATAAACAGTGATTTTCTGTCTCTTTCTACTCCCATTTACGCGTACAAGTTGTAGCATGTCAGTCGAGCCAGCCCTTTCGTCGTAGTGACAGTGTTTTGTTTTATCGCTGCCGCATAACTTTCTAAGGTACGTAAAAAATAATTATTTTTCGTACAGAAAGTGCACACAGTATTGTTTTATAACATTTAGAGACCCTTTAGATGTTCTTTAGTATGTTTTAGCGGTATTAGATAGTATTACTTTCTGAAATATAAATATGTGAATATCAGTTTGAAATAGTTGGAAAATCCAAATATGGATGGATCACAGTGTCCAATTATGGACTATTCCATAATTGGACACTGTGACGTATCAGCTGACTTAATGACTTTGTTAATTATATTTTTTTTCGGGTTTTATCAGAATGGCGGGCGTCAATTGGAAAACGAAGCGAAAAGAATGGAATTCAGAGCATATGGCAGAAGCTATAAAATTAGTACGAGAAAAAAAAATGGGTTATTTGAAAGCTGCAAAACACTTCGATGTGCCAAGATCTACCTTGTTTCGTTTATGTCAGAAAAACGAATTTTCTCCAGAAGAAGCCGCAGCTACTACACTCGGAAGGAAAACTGTCTTAGGGACAACCCTTGAAAATCTTTTGGTAGACTACATTTTGACGATGGAGAGCAAATTTCATGGCTTGACGAGAAATGATGTTCGAAGAACGGCGCACATGTTAGCAAGTCGTAATCAGTTGAAAATTCCATTTGGTGCGACTGGCATGGCTGGAAAAAAATGGCTTAAATTATTTCTGAAACGCCATAAGGACAAGCTATCAGTGAGAAGACCAACTGGCACGTCTTTTGCTAGAGCCTATGGATTTATCAAAGAAAAAGTAGACTCATTCTTTGATCTCCTCGAAGACGTCTATGCTCAAGGAAACTATGGTCCAAGTCGCATATACAACGTGGATGAATCAGGGCTTACCGTAGTACAGAGCAAGATACCCCAAGTGATTGGACATAAAGGAAAACGGCAGATAGCTTCTCTTACCTCAGCGGAAAGGGGTTCATTAATGACGATTGTTGTTGCCATGAACGCCACTGGTCATTTTGTACCCCCCTTTATTATGAGTGATCAGCTAATGAGAGGTAGTCCCCCAGGTGCTGTTGGCATTGCGCATCCATCAGGATGGATACAAATGAAAATATTCACTGACTGGTTCAAACATACAAACCCTACTCCGGAATCGAAAGTATTATTGATCTTAGATGGCCATTTTCCTCACACTCGTAACATCGATGTGATAGAGCTTGCTAGGCAAAATAACGTAGAAATTGTCTCCTTACCTCCCCACACAACTCACAAGCTCCAGCCACTGGACAAAACGTTTATGGGACCACTAAAAACCTATTACAGTGAAGAAATACGCATGTGGATTAGAGACAATAATCGACCACTAAGCCCTTATGATGTTGTCGAGCTGTTTGGCAGAGCTTATTTGAAAGTGCAAACTGGTGAGATTTCAGCAAATGGCTTTCGTGTAACTGGCTTATGGCCATTGAATAAAAATATTTTCACTGCGGTCGACTATCTTGCTGCGCAACAAGATGCAGTTAAAGATGGTTGCACAGTCAACGTTACATCAATGGCATCAGGGCACCAACCTGAAGTACCATCGATGGCCAGTTTAAGAACACCTGATAATTGTATGCCTTTAACTGAAGCTGTCACACCCAGACAAGAGACAAATATTGAACCTGTACCCTCAACTTCCGGACTATCTCGCAGTGATTCAGGATTAGTGTCTCCGTATGACATCAGTCCCGTACCAAACAAGAAAAGGAAATAGAGGAAGAAAAGCATCTGTTGCAGCAGTCATCACGTCGTCACCGTATAAGAATGACCTTATAGACAAAAACAGGAAAAAAGAAGAAAAAGAAAATAAATTAGCAAAAAACAAGAATAAAAAACAGAATGAGAAGAAATCAAAAGGAAAAAACCAAAAGAAAAGACTAAGCCTATGTCTGATTCAGATGATGAGGAGGTGATGCTGTTTGATACAGACAGCGAACCCGATGCCTTGATAGGATGTACAGCTCCAGACTCTGAAGATTCGGAGTGTATTTTCTGTGGTATGCTGTTTTCGAATGACACTCATGGGGAAACATGGATCAAGTGCCTCATGTGTGGGCTCTGGGCACATAATGATTGCGCTGGGCCAGAGTTTGATACCTGGATTTGCGATTTTTGTAAATATTTTTACTCATTTTGGGTACCTATTCCATATATAGGTACCTTTATCGTTATTTAGTTTTTGAAAATTTTTCTTACCTCAAACTGAACAAAATAATCAAAATTGTTAAAACTTAAGTGCAAATATATGATTGTTAATAATTACCACAAAAAGTATTTTATTTATAAAATTTGTGAAAGTTATGCCTGAAAATCAAAACGGTATTCCATATTTGGTCACTTTCCTCTATTATTATTATTTGAATATTTTGTCATTTTATAGCTACCTGAATTGAAAACTAAACGCTGATTCTTTTTATTAACAAAGAATAGTTGAGAATTCTCTATTTATTTGATTTTCATATAAGTTCATGAACAAATTTAGTTTGCGTAGCCTATAAATTCTTAATTTCTACCTACTGTAGTTGCATGAAAATAGAAGTTTAGAAAGTAACATATTATATTCTTCCATTTTATATCAACTTTGGGTTACTACAAGTGGTAGAAAACTATGATTTTATCAAATTTTCATAGGTAGGTACATATTATAATAGATGCAGTTTGGGCACCAATGGATTCTTAGCTTATAAATTCTTAATTTCAACTTATTGTAGTTGCATGAAAATACCAGTTTAGAACGTAGCATATTATATTCTAATATTTTATATCAATTTTGGGTTACTATTAGTAGTAGACCATTATTATTTTATCAATTTTTCATATAGGTACATATATAGATGTAGTGTGCTTTGCAGTTTCGGCAGCAATGGCAATGGCAATGGCAGCCTATAAGATGTTGATTTCTACTTATTGTAGTTGCACGAAAAAACCATTTTACAATGTAGCATATTATATTTTTCAATTTTTTATCAACTTTGGGCTACTACAAGTGGTAGAAAATAAAAATGTTATTAGTTTTTTATATAGGTACATGAACAGGTTTAGTTTCCCAAGGTTCCAAATGTTTATTTCTACTCATTGTAGTAGCACAAAATCACTATTTTAGGACGTAAAATATTATATTCTTTCATTTAATAGTTACTTAGAGCAGCTACAAGGGTTAGAAAATTATAATTTTAACGGGTTTTCATAAAGGTAGGTACAGATTTAATTTGCGTCACAGTTTCGGCAGCGATTTTAGCCTATAAATTGTTGATTTCTACTTGTTGTAGTTGCATGGAAATAACATTTTAAGATTGAACATAGTTCAATTTTCAATTTTACATGAGTTTTGAGTAATTACAAGTGGTAGAAAATTGCTTTTTTTGCGTTTATATTAATTTTCTATACGCGCTTTATTGCATAGCATTCAACAGCAGGTACGAAACTTGCTTCTACTTAAAAAAACCCAAAACAAATATTCTCGTTAAATCTCCTCTGCACTCAATGTGCAAAAAAACAGATGAAGTCTGCACAAACATCGATATTTACAACGAACCAATAAGTTCCTTTAAAAACAAAGTAAAACAAATATTGTATAGCAAACAATCACTTCCATATCCCCAATAAACAATTTTGAGCTTATTCTATCGTTCCCACACATGTAATTTGTACCTTTTAGTTTTAGTTTTAGTTTATATATTTAGCTTAGTTATTTCTAAATGAAAATTGCTTCATCTTTTCAACTGTCTTATAATTGGGTTCTTCCTGTTTAGACAATAAATGATTATTTTTTTATAACCAGCGTCAGCGAACATCATAGGGGGCTGTGATCATCTTATTTTGACAGTACAAAACGTCAGCAAAAACTCGTGTTTTGTAGTAACAAGAATAGAACTTTTTTGTTTTAAAAATGTATCGATTTGAAAATTATGCTGTTGTAAAATATGCATAAAATTGTCTGATGTAATGATGAATCATCGTACTATGTCTTATTTACCCGCATTAGTAGAAGATTATTTGAACTATTTAAGGAAGAAAATTTGTTTCGAATTGTTCAGGAATATTTGGTTCTGAACTACTCAAAATTGAAAGTGCTAAATGGTGAACAAAATAGTGTCTGAATATTATATATATTTTATTAGACATATATATTTAATTCATTCAATTCCAGTTTTTTCGCCTTTAAGAAGAAAGGAGGTGTCCGAAGAATATAGAAAACATTTTAACTATGTAATTGAAATGTATCAAAATCAATTAAAGAAAGAAAAACCAGTATTGTCAAAAAATATTATTATGTAATTGAAACGTCAAAAAATTTCCACTAAAATACATACGTTGCCATGGTGATCTATCAAAAGAACCCAATTTGATTGGTTAAAAATAACTGGTGTGGAATTTTCACTCATAATTGCACGAGAGGTTTGTATTTTATCGGGTAAATTTGGGTTGTTTAAGAGCAACTGTTGCCTAGCAATTAGACGAGAAAAATTGTCAACTATTAAAAACGCGACACCGAAGGTGGAGCGTTTTTAGGTTGACAGTTTTTCGAGTCAAATTGCTAAAAAAAAACAGTTTAGAATTTGAACAACACAAATTTACCTGATATCAATACAAACATCGAGTGTAATTCGGCAGGACAATTTAATGAATGAGAAATTTAGAAACATATCAATGCAAACTTTATTTATGAAACATTGAAAATAAACACATTTTTATTTGAATGTACAATTATTGAAAACGCAGTAATTGAAATTCATACTAGGAACAGTGATGTCGCTGCGGGAGCCACAGCTAATCGTTTCTGTAGTAGATGTTGAAGTTTTTTCTTTTTCCAAACGAATTGATTGAATAATGCTCGAATGATACTCGTTGTCAACTTGTAAGTATGGTTTTATTGATGATGGATTGCTGTGTCCTGTTATTTTTATTAGAGCTTGTTCATCAATTCCGCTTTTACTTAATTCGCTAACTGCTGCCGCTCGATTTGAGGGATTTGTAATTTTGACACGTTTGACATCTATACCAATACGTTGTGCTGAGCATTTAGTCCATTTGGAAATTTCATTAATTCCAATCGGTATATTCTTATACCAACCCTTAGAATTTTTCTTCTTCCAAAAGGGATTTGGTGTAAGAAATACTCTGTCCAATGTTATAAAAGTGTCTCGTTTTTCCATTAACTTTTTAAATAAACGTATTTGGCAAATATATTCCTCTAAAATATTAGGCGTAATCCATTTGCTGTCACATAATTCATTGTTACCGCCTCGTCTCGGTTTCGAAAATAGAGGATTATACTCGATACGTCCAGTTTCTTTTCCATTATTTTCAATTTCAGATACGGAGTAAGTGGTTTTGCAGTAAGCTGCTTCTCCTCCGCGCCAAGCTTATTCAAACGCCAAAATGTGATATAATTTCTTATGAAGTCCTTCCGGTTCATTTTCGTTATATAATCTGGCCATTGCAAATACATCAGATTTATTAAGAGATGATGCATTATATTTTCTCTTTTCGGGCTGTGCTTGTAGGATTTTATGTTTAGCATTACGTGCAGCTCGTGATGGATTGAACTGAACGTCGGTGAAAGGGTTGAATACAATATTGAATTCGTAGTAATATTTACTTTGTAGCATTTTAACGGTGGTGTTCCAAATTGTTTTGACTACTGCTTCTTTGTAGTCTTCTCCGTTGCCTTTTCGCATATTAAATTTCCAATCTTGCAATATTACATTCAATTTCTCGATGGAAGTATCTGGCTCAAATTTATATCTTTTTGCATCGCAAAACGTAGAAAATTGTCGCCAGATTGATGATTGCGTCCCAACTGTATTAGTAGGCACACATGTATTAACAATTTGACTAATTTCGGCGTTCGTAGACTCACCGAATCGACTCATTGTTAGTGCTTAGAAATTCAATAAGTTGTTGACAAACATGTCAAACTATTTATTTTAGCAACCAACACCACGATAATTGATAAACAAACAAATGAATGAGTGAAAAAACCACTAGTGCATTTGTCGCTGTAAAAGTTGCAGCTAACTGTCGAACTGACAATTGCACTGTGGCATAGATTTTTTATACATGAGTTGAATTGTCACGTAAATTACTAGTAGGCAATTTGGCGGAAAAAACTGTCATATAATATTTCTGATGGTAAAACAGGAAACGATAGGAAAGTATGAGATATTAAAAAATATTCTAATTTTTGAATCCCGGTATATACATGCCAAATTTCAAGTTTGTTTCATAAGTGGAAGTGGGTCAACTTTCAATTGCAAGTTTCGACCAATGATAATTAAATGGAATCTTGTAATACAAAAATGTTATTTCAGGTATGTTTCCCTATGTATGTCTCGCAACCATGCCCCTATTCTGCAAGGAAAGCTGGCCGAGGAAAATCCAATCCCTCTTCACAAGAGAAAATCTGGAAGCATCACCATCCCCTTCTTGCATTTATCCTAAAGGCCAAATGAAAAACGGCGATAATACCGAGCTACACCGTGAAGTCAACTGGAAACACAAACTCGTAGTGACACTTTTAATATGTCACTGTGGTCTGCAGGCCTTCCTGCCTTACTCCCATTTTATCACAAAGGTCAGTCGTTAATTGCGTTTGGAATTACATTCGTTTATCCCTTGTAGAAAGTCTAATTATTTTGGATTACTTGTGTTGGGAATGGGATAATAAAGTTCAGATGCTTTGTAGTCCAAGAGGGGACTCCAGAAAACCTGGCCAATCGAGTAACAGATTGAAATGATTTTTAAATGTTAGTACTCACAGCAAACATAAGAAAAATCATTGAGTGCCTGGGAAAAAGTGGTGCATAAGTTTTTTATGGCTTTTTTCGGAAAAAGCAACCATACCATGTATCAACAGATTGGTAATCGTGTCATTACAAATAAACTTCCGAGTGGTCAAGGTCAACCTGGGATCCAACGACGCGTGGAGTGGCACTCCTCGCGCCAAACTTGCCAGTTCACGCGCCGTCGGATAGGACAGGCTTGGCGATCTTCGGTCGGCGCGGTGAGTCCCGTCGTTTGTCGGTAAATCAATCAATCAATCAATTCTTTATTGGTGCTAGGATACAAGAGTGTTTACACAAGTCATTTGAAGTTGTACAAACATCAGTTGCAAAAATAAAAATAAAGATAAAATAGGTACGGTAAAGCTCAGAAAAAGAGATAAAATCGCACATTAAGAGTCTGATAGGCATTGTAATCAAGTCAAAATTTGTATAATTGAGTTTTTCTGAAAAGTAAGAGTACCATTAAAAAACTCATTGACATCATAAAAGGCACGTTGTAGTAAAAAAGGTTTGAGTTTTATTTTAAAGTTGTGGAGTTCTAGTTCCTTGGCTTCCGCAGGGAGGGCGGTGTATAGCTTGGGTGCCCAATAGGAGATTCCATCGCGTGTTTTTGACAGTCTCAAATAATTGGCTTCGATGTTTTGACGATTTCGTGTAGGGTAGTCATGAATTCGGGAGTGGTTTGTGTATTCATGTAAGTTTTCTTTTATGTATAATAGACATTGTAATATGTATATACAGGGTAACATTAATACTTTATGTTGCTTGAATTTGTCCCTACAGTCGTCTCCGTATTTCAAACCAGAAACAACTCTCAATGCTCTTCTCTGCATACTGAAGATTTGAGAGCATTGGCTTGAGTGAGTACTAATATAGCATAGGATATGGTGGACTGAATGAGGCCGTGAAAGGCTGTAAGTAGAGTACTCAGGTTCACGTTTTTCGAAAGACTTCGTAGTAAGAAGGTAACGCTCGATAATCTACTACATAGAAATTCACAGTGTTCTTGCCAGGTCAGTTTTTCGTCAATGTAAACTCCTAAAAATTTGGTACACTTGGAAGTGAATCTAATTTCGCCAGTATTTCTCATACTGAAGAGCATATGTTCTGTTTTCGATTCATTGACTTTCAGTTTATTTGATTGGAACCATCGTTCTATTTGTTCTTTTTCAGTTTCTACTGTGGAAATCAGAGTACTTAAGTTTTTTCCAGAATGTATGAACGTGCTGTCGTCAGCAAATAGTATAAACTTTGATAGTGGCGATGAATAGGGCAAGTCGTTTATAAAAACTAGAAAAAGCAGTGGTCCTAAAACGGACCCTTGAGGGACACCATATTGTATATTGAGTAGAGAAAATTTTTTATTTTGGAAAAGGACAAACTGGACTCGGTTTTCTAGGTAGGATTTTATCAGGTTGATACTTTCTTCGTGGAAATTATAAAATTGAAGTTTTTTTAGTAAAATATCGTGTGAAACGCAATCAAACGCTTTGTCAAGTCCAGATAATTTGCATAAATGAAATCATTGTTTTCGAAGCCTTTGTTCACTATTTGTGTCAATCTACCAATTGCCGATGTGGTTGAATGTTTTTTTTTTAACACGGTTCAAAGGAGCTCGGTCGATGGCGTTCAACGTTCAACACGTGTATACCGATCCAACGACGCGGCTAGGAGCGTGGTACTGTCAGTGCCATGGTATATAACTTTCACCATGGAGTGGTCGAACGAAGTGGAATTTTTATCCCTTTATGAAGCCGAGCCGATTATTTGGAACCCACGGGATCCAAACCATGAAAACAGGAACTTAATTCATGATGCCTGGAAGCGAATTGAAGAGCAAATGAGTGATTGCAATTTAACCAAATTATTTAAATTTCTAACGCCAACACTGCCGGCGTACAACAGACTACAACCGCTGCGTGTCCACGTCTGAAACCGCGATCCTACATGCGCCGTGGGAACGACCCGACACATTTCGATGCTCCAACCTTGACACTCAACCCTCAATCCAGGATTGCCACTCCACGCACCGTTATATCCTGGCTTTAGGTGCTGTTTCATGAAAGGGAGCGTGGGTTCAAACCCGAGCTCGGGCGGCTTTTTTTATTTTTTCCTTCGAAATTGAAAAATAATTTGTTTGGGGCGAATATTCGTCCTTGTGAAATATTTAACTGAATGAAAAAAAAATTAAATAATTATAATTGATTATTGGATGATTATTTGTTTATCCCTGAATACTTCTCTAATAGGATATATTATTGATAGCATGAAAGACTTTGAGAAATAGAGAGTCTTGTGCCAAGGATGATGTTTTTTTATAATAGAAAAATGTTTGAAGTTCAATTTGGTTGTAGTTTGGAGCTGTTAGTTGATAGATATAGCAATGAACAAACATATTTTATTTGTTTATTCTGTAAATACTGAATTTCAAGAGTAATTCCAAGCTGTTACTCCATTGGTATGGTTGCAGTACAAAAAATGTTCCGGAGAGAGAGCATACAAAACTTGTTAACAAATTCTGCCCAGACACTAAATTATTTTTCTTATGGTCTCTGCGAGTGCTATAATATAAAAATCATTGAACAAAATTACACAAATGCACTAAAAAGGAAAAAATAATTTCTTTGTTTGACCTAGATTATTCTTTGAGTAACAGATTCAAAATCTTGCCACGCAAGAATAACTATTTTATATTCTCAGTAAGCTTTTGAATCTGTTACTCATAGAATGACCTAGATCGAACCATTGAAGAAATATTTTTCTTTGAATAAAAGCTTGTTCTAATTTTTTTTAATAATTTTCATTTTTTTTAGGCATTCACGAAATTCGTTATCTTATTGAATTCTGACAAAAATTTATAATCTACGACCCCAAAAAAACCAACACACACCAATTTTGAATGGAATCGGGCCATAATCACAAAAGTCGTCGCCATCTTGGAGCCGCCATCTTGAATTCATGAATTCTGGCAAAGAAATCATGATGTCTGTTTCCAAAAATCCCCACATACTAATTTTGAATAGAATCGAACTATAATCACAAAACTCGTCCGCCATATTAGAGCCGCCATTTTTTTTGGCAAAAATTTCATAATGCATTGTTGCCGGAATTATGAACACTTACCAAATTTCACGTTATTCGGACAACTAGAAGTGGGTTAAAATTCACTTACAAGATTTGAACTAAACACATACATACACGTTCTGCGTGGTATTTGCCAGGAAAGTAGTAGTTTTTCGCTTGTGGTCTATCAATTCGTGTTTCAATTTATATTGATTCCTTTGTGAAGGTGACTTTGTGTTCTTTATTTTTCTTATTTATTCCATTTCACTTGGCTTTTTTCTTCAACATATATGCCAGTCGGGCAATTAGCCACTTCTACTGAGATGGAATCTTATTATTTAGAATCCTATCGAGGTAGGGGAATTCTATGGAGTGTTTCTTTCTGTCACTAGGTACCGCCGGTTAGAAGTTACTTTTCCGGAGTACCTAAAGATGATGAAAGCTTGATGGTGATTTTGTTTATGTTGTGTCTCGCTTCGGCCAGAACTCTCCGGATCTCTGACTGGTGACTACTCCGTACTCATGAGGGCCAAAAGCCTGAAACCGGTATCTGGATTGTTGGGCGGACCCGACATGAATAAAACATAATCGAGCTTATCAGAAAAAAATATTTGCAATCAATTTTCATTTCTATGGAAGTTTGCATAGATTTTCACTTATAATCTCCCTAGAGCATGAATTATTGCCGGAAATTTTTTGAGTACATGAATTTTTTGAGAATTATTACGAGTCGCGAAGCGACGAGGGATAATTTTCTTTAAAAATTCATGTACGAGACAAATTTCCCGCAATTAATTCAAGCACGTGGGGGATTCGGTAAGAAAATTGTATACCGGAATTATATTTAAATAGAAAACATTAAGTAAATATTTATTTTGACGTTATTCACAAATAAATAGAAGAATGTGTGTAATGGGAGTTTTGGGGGAGATTTCTTTCTGATTTTCCCCGTTCCCTAGTAAAATGAAATATATAATATCAGATAAACTATTATGTAAAATTAATTTATTTCATACAATTTTCTTACTAGGTTTCAGGGAAATGTTAATATTGACTAAAAATGAAAGTGGATACGTTCGTATTGCTGGAGATATTTTTTGATTTTCCCCGTGCCCTAGTAAAATAAAATATATAATATCAGATACATTTTTATATAAAATTGATTGTTTTCATACAATTTTCTTACTGGGTTTCAGGGAAATGTCAATATTGATTTAAAATGAAAGTAGATGTGCGTATTGCGGGATATACATTTTTTATTTTTCCCGTGCCCTAGTAAAATAAAATTTATAATGTCAGATATATTATTATATAAAAATAATTGATTTCATATAATTTTCTTACTAGGTTTCAGGGAAATGTCAATATTGACTACAAACAAAGGTGATATACAGCAAAAAATATATAACTATACCTATACGTATATACTTAAATATTTTTCATATTCTTTTAGGTTTAATTCTAAGAAAAATTAATATTAGCGGTAATAATTTGTTTTTCAAATGATTCAGAAAATCGGGGTATTTTATTCTTTATTCTGAATAGAATGTTGTTGGCGTATGTTGCCGGTTAAAAAAATTTTTTGTAAATTTAGCCATGGATTTGACATTCACTACTCCTGTCAATCAATATTTCATTTGTGGCATTATAAGTTCCTCATAACATTGTTTACAATCATAAGTTAGTAAAAAATTTATAATAAAATGAACTTTCAATCGTATTAATTGTGTTCCTTTTGCAAAGAATCACATCACATTAAAATGTACTATAAGAATGTAAAATATCTAACATACCTAGTGGAAGAATCTGGATTAAATCCTGAGCAAGAAAACTTATTTAAAGAGATTGGCAACATTCTGCGTGATATTGTGCCTTGTTTTGGACACAAATCTAATACTCAAAGAAATAAACTGGTGTCTCAGTATTATTTTTATTCTATGAAACACAGGCATATTGTTGAAAAAAACACCGGTTATTCACCACTTAGGAAAGAGGAGGTAGAAGTGGAATTTTTGAAGAATTTAAAATTAATTAATGATATTATAGAATGTACACCTTAATGAATTGTTGTGATATTTCCAACTTATAAAGTAAGTAAATAAAAAATATTGTCAATATTATTTCTATCTAATTATATGATAGCTGTTATGTGCCGGGAAATTTCCAGTTCTTCTGCAGCCAGCTCTCTGACATGAGAAATGATTTGTTTTGGGACGAATATTCACCCCAAACAAATAATTTTTCAATTTCGAAAGAAAAAATAAAAAAAAGCTGCCTGAGCTGGGGTTTGAACCACGTTCAACCAGGCTCCCTTTCGTGAAACAGCACCTTAGACCGCTTGACCACTCGGAAGTTTATTTGCTATGAAAATATCACCAATCTGTTGCTACATTGGTATGATTGCTTTTTCCGAAAAAAGGCCATAAAAAACTTATGCACCACTTTTGCCCAGGCAGTCGATGATTTTTCTTATGTTTGCTGTGAGTACTAACATTTTTGAAACGTTTCATTCTGTTACTCGATTGGCGAGGTTTTCTGCAGCCCGCTCTTAGCCTATTGAGAGACAATAATTAATATTCCACTTGTTTGTGCCGTATGCTCTGAATTTGGCTAGATATTTTGCATTCTTCATTTCATACAAACCAATAAACTATTCGAGAAGTCGCTGAAAATCTATTTTCACTCCAAGTTTATGGGACCATCAAAAGAACAATTCGCTCTGTTCTGCGATATGCAATGAACCATTTTTAAGTGCGAGGAATGTAGGCAGTTTATTGGAGGAGATATTAATATTCATACAGAGTGTGCAAACTGTCAAGAACTCACTAATGCCACTAAGGATCTCAATATATTGGTGAGGGTAGCAGGAAGAAGTGAAGAAGTTGTTTTTCCTCATCGATGGAAAATGGAAAATGTAATATCTATACCCAAAACAAATACACCTACCACATTCAATGATTTGCGCCCAATGAGCTCCTGCCCTCTTTATTAAAAGTGTTTGAGAACAATGTTTCTCGTCAAATAAAAATATTTCTAGATCGAATACTTCCGGATGTGCAATCTGGATTTCGTCAAGAACATGGAACATATATTGCCTTACTTAAAGTGATTGACGATATAGAGAAGGCTGAAGACAATTCAGAAGTTTCTCTTTTAGTTATGCTCGATCAAAGTAACGCGTTTGATTTAGTTAATTTAGAATGACTCACTAGAAACATGTGAAAAAAATATTCAGAACATCCTTTTACAAATTGAGTAATTTGTATAAATTCAAGTAACAGAAATGAAATGGGGGTTAATTGAAACTCGGATTCATCCTCATACTGATTATTGCCGTTCGGTGTACTATTATTATTTGCCTCAGTTTTTGTTTTTTTATGCTTTGACATTTTGTCAGTCGGCCAGACACAAGAGGAGTATGTAGTATTCCTTGAGAAAAAACCTATAAAAACAAAAAGAAATAATTTGCACATACATTAGCTTCGCATGCGATTTGTTTGTTGTATACCGTTTGTTGGGCATGTTACTTATCACCTATTGAAAATGGAGGAGTTAAAGGCCAAATCCAGAGTTAAATATTTTACAAGTATATTTTTGTATAGGATGCTAAGAACTAGAACTCCTAAATACCTTCACTGCAGTATTTGGAAATGTTAAAATTAAATAGTTCTCCAAAATGTGTTGAAGAATTAACTGAGGATCTAACTCATTTTGCTCTGGTAAGTGGCATTTTGAACAAATAACTTCATCAAATAAGTCATTTGCATCAATATCTGATTCTTTACGTGCTTCAACTTTCAAATGAAAAGATAAATTTTCACACGAGTTTCTTCTTCTTCATTCAAGCTGAACTTTTGATAAATAAATCCAAAAATGTTATTGAATTGCTCCAACCCCTTGAATCTTTCATTAAGAGATGATAAGGTCGTATCTAGTATAGAGAAGAATATTTTTACTTTGTAATTCATTTCCGGGTCTGTTATTGGTTCGTCAGTACTTTCATAATCAAACTGTCTTTTCTTTTTTCTTTGACGAACTGTTTGTGAAGATAAAAAATTTGGTTCAATTTCTAATTCTTTGGATAGCTCCCTGGCGTCTACAAGAAGTTCGCTAAATCCCTTATCATCTCTTGAGTCAATTTTTTTTTTATTTTGTTTAGACAGTCTAACAAGCTTTTAGATTTATACTTTGATTCTGCATTAATTTACTTAGAGAATTGATTTTAAATAAAATATTGTACCAGATTACTACAGAGCATAAAAAATTATAGTTTTGGATTTTTGTTGCGAGCGATCGAGCTAGGTGTGATGTACTAAAATCTCTTGAAGATGCGATGCATCCATTACTTTTGAAAGAGCATCATAAACCTCACCAATTTGATATCTCAAAGGTTTTATAGCGCCTATTCTACTGGACCAGCGTGTATCTGATAGTGGTTTAAAAGTTAAATCTGTATGGCACGTTTTCAAAATTGACCATCTTTTGGTTGACGCGGAAAAAACACATATATCTCTTGAACAATGTCAAAGAATCCGGACACCTCAGAAGAAATTTTAGCAGCATCGTTAATAACTAAATTTAATGATTGCGCGGAAAAAGGAACAAAAAATACTCGCGGGTTTATATTTAAGATTCGTGTTTGTAATCCACTGTGTATTCCACGCATGTTCGCTCCATTATCATATCCTTGTCCTCGCAAATCATATATACTTGAATTTAATTCTACTAATAAATCTGTCACATAGTTATACAAGCCAGCACCAGTAGAATCAACTATAGGGCAAAATAAAATGGCATGTTCACGTATTTCAATTTTTTTTGTCAAACTCGTTTAATAAAACAAACCTTAAAACTACACTTAATTGTTCCGTATGACTCACATCCGGTGAACATTCGAGGATTATAGAGTAATATTTATGTTTTCTTACTAGATCTGAAATGGTAGTTCTTATTTTTGAGCCGATTAAATTTATCAATTCATTTTGAATTGTATCTCCTGAATAGTTTGTTATACCGCTACCGCTGCCGCTGCTTTGATTTTTATGTGTGCGTCAAACATGTTGTTCCATTACAGAATCAAATTTGGTGAACGTTTCTATTAATTTTAAGAAGATTCCGTTATTATTTTCATATAATTTGTTAGATCAACCACGTAAAGCTAAACATTGACGACATAAAAACTGCATTGCTGAAATTATTCTTTCAATGACACGATACCAGTATTTTTTTTCTACATGTAATTGACTTTCATTCATAGTAACTCCCTTAGATAACATATTTGATAAGTTTAACCATGATCCGATATTTTTTTTTATGTGAGTCACTCTTTTCGTGTCTGTTTAGCACTAGTGATGAATGTTTCCAATCAGAACCCTCTTCCTTATTAGACAAGTTGCCAAAAAGTTTGCAACAGAAACAGTAAACCACATCTCTTGTTGTTGAGTAAATCAGCCACTCCCTTTCAACTTTCTCTCCATTGGTGAGGTAACGATACAAACATCTGGCAGGAAACTTTCGGCCTTGTGAGTAATTTAATGGGGCCCTTTTATCGTTTAAAATCTTGCATCTGCGGATGTAATTATTTTGGGCAATTCTCCATGGTCATCAGATATTACGGTGGAGTTAGAAAATAATAATGTTGCCGCTGCTGGAACGTTTTCAGTATGATGTTCCTGGGTACTATTTATATTATTACAATCAGAAACAAATGAGGAACTTGGGGCTGAGGAACAACTAGGGCGAGCATCGTCGGTATTTTCAAGTTCAGGAAGAACACTTATTTCTGACGGTTTCAAATATTTCTTTAAAGAATCAGCTAATTTTTCCTTCTTTTCCATTTTCTGCCGTCTTTGTTGGCAGAACTGATGACCTGACAATCGTTTTATTTTTCCGCCCTTTTACTTAAAATAGGAAATGTCATATTGTTAGCCATCTTATCTACGTTTTTGGAAAAACCAAATTAAACGTTAAATATCTCGAAAACAGATGAGTTTTGATATGGGATATGTTACATGGTGATCTATTTGAAAAACAAAGTTTTACATCTGTCTTTACCAATAAATTGGATTACATTTTTTGAACACCCTGTACAATAGTTGTTGAAAATAAATATGTATTAGTATGTATTACAGGACCTTGAAAAACAATTACCTAAAAATACTTTACAATTAGTAGTTGGTAGTTGCAAGGTAAAATTATTAGCCATATTGTTAATTGCCTTTTATGGGATTTTTGTTAAATGTCAAATATCTCGAAAACTACTGAGTTTTCATATAGAACATGTTTCAGAAATTTTTATCAGAATTAAGCGTAGAATAGTAAAAATATACCGTTTTTAGTTATGTTACACTACTTAACATTTTTTACACTGAAATATTCACCTCACTAACTATAGTCCATCCAATATCAATTGCAGAAGCTATTTCTATAGGGAGCAAATGAAAACTCACTTCGCTAGCACGAGCGTATATGCGAAGAAACGGAACGAAAAATAATCTATACTACTCGTAAACATTCGCCGTCAGCAAACGGTAGATCAAAAGAGCCGATAGTCAACGTGAACTTGAATGACGGCTGTCTGTTGTACAACCGATTCGTCTGGGCCAATCAAGTCGGACATCAATGCTGGCAGGTGTGTCTATACGTGGGAGGTCATAAATCACGCGTTATATTTGTGTTTTAATAGCTCTGGAAGATTAAAAACCAGTAGCGTCCATGGTCTTGGTGTGTGCCGATCGAAATACGTTTTAGGATATAATAATAACCTACATCAAACAATAAAAGAAATTATTTTTCTTTCTTAATGTATTTGTATAAATAAAAGCTTGTCTTTAATTTTTTTTTCATTTTTCATCATTTATGAAGTATTTTTAAAATCTTAAAATATCTAAATAAAATTAGTTATCTCCGCCACTGCTGCTCACAGGATTTCGCCGCAAGACTTTTTTATGCTTCTGCAATTGATATTGGGAAAACTATAAATATCTATCAAATGATCTGATTTGCAGAACAAACTAGAAAGACCCATTTTACAAAATCCAGACATATTTATATTAATTTTCATTTTTTGCGTTTTTCGACAGACGACTTTTAAGCCTTTCTCGAATAAAAAAGAGCAATAAAAACAATAAAAACATTTCTCTATATTTACTCTCTTTGTTTTTCATACTCAGCGTTACCGCTAAGCCACCTGTGATACTCGGACTTTTTAAGCTAGCCGCTATCGCTAATAGCAAAAGAGTCCCGACAGAGAATCATACATTAAACATGAATTGGAGCCGTCGCGCGGAATTAGAAAGGAGAGGTCATTAGTACGGTTCATTTAGCCGAATTGCCGCCCTTAGATTTTGCCACCCTAGGCTTTGGCGCGCCCCTGGGTGGACACATTGAACATCTCTTATGAGTTATTATGTTATTTAAATTTCCTAAATAAATCTTTGTTATCTATTTTCGTATAAATATTTGAACTTTTTCTTCCTCACTGTAAACCGTTTTGAGTATTCCATTAAAGAAATGTCACTAAACAAACATAATATAGTTGCCATTTTGATAGCTTACTTGAAAATGTTTCATAGGATGGTATTTACAGTGACAACTAGTCTAACTACGTTATTTGACGTTTAATAACTCAAAAACGGTATAAGATAAGGGTAACATATGGTATATTCTTGAAATCAGGAAAAAAGATCATTCCAAAAATTCAATAATATACAGGGTATCCCATTAAAAAAATATCCCCTGTAATCTGCCCGCTACTGTATTTTGATTGCATTTTAGCAAAAATTCAGTTATAACCACAAAACTTTTACATTTAACTTTTTTTTCTATGGGCAATAATAACGATAATAAGGGATGGGTAATTTATATTGAATAACCCAGTACATTCAATCACACATGTTAATTCTGGGAAGGGTGGAACACAGCTTTTACTAATCCTCTTCCCTTTCTATGTAAGATGTATTTTTTATGCACAATAATATGAAATTTATAATTTTTGAAGGCGGTTTTCATCATCTTCTAAATATTATATTATTTAATGGACTTTTCTTTCTTTCAGGGCTACAACAACTGGACCAACGGCCTATATGGCTATTCGTGGGACATGATGGTTCACTCGTGGGACACAATACTGGTAGTGGTGAAAATTGTCGATAACGATACAGGAAAGGAGCATTTTCTAGATGCGGACGCTTGGACACACAACGACAGATGGAGCAAACATGCCGACATGTGCGTTCAATATGCAGAGTGTTTGAAGAAGAATCATGATTCAGAGTCTCGAGGTTTGTCTCAAAGTTTGTTTGAAACTGTAAATAGTGGGGATTGAATTGAAATTTGCTTCCTTCGCTGCAGGCAATAAAGTGAATTATGTTGGATCTATAACATTGTTTCGAGTTAATTGAAAATTGATGGTGGTTAATGATATATAATATCCAATTGGGAAGGGAATATTTAATAATAATTATTCAATTCCATCAAATACAACACACCTGAATAACTATTCCTCATTCGAAGATCCAAACTTCTCCTGACTTTCCTCAAATCATGTCATGTAGAGATCATTACGTAATTCCCGAAGCCCTCTGCTTCAAACATCACGATAAATCATCATCAACCCAGTGCATTGTTAGAAAGTCCAATCAAGCTCTGATTGGTGGAACCATCCAGAACATCAGACGAAACCTCGATATCACTAACTCACTGTTTTAGCAGACTTTCATTAGCGAACGTCCATCCTGTGATCTGGGACTCTATATCTAGAATATTCCAAGATGAAACAGACCACGTTAGCACTCAGAAATACAGAAAAAAAAACTGTCATCTCTATTACAAGCCACACCCACTACCATACAAATCCTTCAGTCCTAGTACACAACTTCTCCCATCCACCACTCGATGACACTACCCATAATCTATTATCCAAAGAATTGAACTTTTCCATCACTCTCAATACTATTTCAACATAAACCATCATCACCCGAGTGGAGAGTGGCATAGCCAATCTTCCTGAAAACATAGCAGAAAAAACTAGACAGGACATTGCCATCACCATCAGGAGAGCGAAACTCCCACCTTCCAACATCACACCTGCTGAGAAGTGATACCTGGGAAGTATTTATAATAACTCGGACATAATTATACTTCCAGCAGAAGAAGGCAATGCCACAGTGATCCTCACCAGCTTAGACTATCTCAAGAAGATTCTCCCGAGTATCGGACCAGCAAACGTGACCCCACAACTCGAGACCAAAACACTTATAACAACTCCAAAACTATTAACCAGTCGTAGAGATGAAACCAAAAATACACAAACCGAACATCCCTCTCCGTCCAATTGTCAGCGCTTTCGGATCACAACTCACAAACTTGCCAAACATCTAGCACTCTTCAGCTTCTAGCCGAAGAAGCTTCATCATATGTACGCATGTCATACCACTTTGTAGAACTCCTCAAAACACACATAATCCAAAGCACTGATATCCTCGTGAGCTCCGATAATATAGCATCCCTCTTTACGATACTAAACTCACCTTTGACAGCCACGTTGAGAGAATAGTTCAGAAAAGTCGAAGAAATCTTGGCTTAGTTCTAAGAGCAACTAGAACCTTCTCAAAACCTGATGGTGTAATTGCTCTATATAATTCTCTGTGAGATCGACCCTATATTATAAGGAACATTCCAATCGTATTGAAAAAGTCCAAAGAAAATTTGAGAGTGTACTGAACTTTAGATTCAATCAACAACGTCACCACTCCTCTTCTCATATGAACAGAATCTGAAATACTATAAAATTGATAAACTTGAATTCCTAGATATATGTATTATTTATAAAATAGTCAACAATTCACTCGATTTATGGTTCCTTCTCCTTTAACTGCTCATAGTACTTTTTTAGGAATAGACCTTTGTCCGTGGCAGGCCACAGCTCAACAAATGCACACTTGAACTCACTATTCATTGGATGCGTTAGATCCTATAATTCTGTTGTTGGAAATATTTCTGATTTGGATATTTTTTCTACTTCTTTCCTGGGCTTCAAAAAGCGATTGAAAGCAATACTGTTTTGAATCATTGATGAAATGTTGACTTTTTTCTTCCTCTTTTTGGTCACCTTAACCTTTGAGTTCTGCATACTCCAAGGCATTCAGTTATTCTTTCTTGGAATGATATTATAATATTATCCCATTAATATGTTAATGTTAATCTCAAGTTTTTTCTCTTATAAAACACAATTCTTACGTTTCATTATTGTGCTATGTTACTTTTAGAAATGACATTTATAATATGTTAACTCCTTATGAAAGCTCACATTCATTTCTAAACTGAGTTATTTTTTCTATGAATGATTTTTGTTATCCTCCATTCAGTACTTTATTGTCAACTTTCACAACTATATATTATATTGTTTTGTTTCGTGCTACTCTGTAATTCGATGGGTGAAACTATCTGTTGAGTAGCCTATTCATGTAAATAAATAAATAAACATCCCTCTGGCAGACACACTGGACATCCTAAAATCCAAACATAATATACCCAAGGATACCCTAACCCTCATCAACCATTGCATGAACAGCACATACTTCCTCTTCCTGGGTACATATTACAAAGAATTGGATCTTTTCTTCCTCCAGTCCTTGAAAACCTATACATGGAGAAATTCAAAACCAAGGTCATAGTGTCATTTGACCACAAGCCCACTTTTTGGTTTAGATACGTTGATGACATATTCGTCATATGGCTCTGAAACTCTACATGAATTCCTAGATTATCTGAACAACATTTACTCCAACATTAAATTTGCAATGGAAACCGAAACCGATAACTCACTTCCTTTCCTAGATGACCTTATCACAAAAACTAACGACTTTTTCACTCACACAGTATACAGAAAACCAACCCAAACTATCTACACGCTAGCTCTCATCACCATCCAGCACAAACCAACTCCGTCTTAAACTCTCTCATTTACAGATCTATTCAACTCACCAATAATTACAACAGATCGCAAGTTCAACACACTCAAAACCATTATAATAACACACACACTTGCCGATCAATCCACCGTCATCAAACTCGTTCTCCAAACTCCCAAAACCCTACAGATAACCAACCACACAAGGCTCTCCTATGCCATATCAAAGATGTAACCGACAATATTTGCAGAATCTCAGAGAAACGCCACATTGAAACAATTTCCACAGCAAATAATAAAATCTCTAATTTCCTTAGATCTCATAAAGATAACAGCTAAGGAATTCCAGGCAATACATGAAATACCGTGCTCCGAATGCCCTAGTACATACATAAAACAAACTAACAGGCGAGTGACAAGCCGAGTTTACGAACAGCAATTAACTTGCTGTCCGACCCTTCTTTGGCAGAGTCATTTGGGAAACTCTTGATATTTTCAATTACACCACTGAACTGTTTAAAAAACATCTTAAGACCTTATTGTGTTTTAACTATACTTTCTTCCCAGCATAGATGATTGATTTTTACATGTGCATGCTCATACTAGGTTTACTAGGAATAGATAATTGAATTGTTCTATGCATACTTTGAGTTTCTTAGGTTCTCATATATGTGACCAGTCTCAATTTGTATGATTGTGCAATTGTGTGTTGCTCTTGAGCGGCCTTGTTCACCAAATAAATAAATGAATATTATTTATCTTGCTTCTAGAGACTTCCATTTATTTTATTCACCATTCATGACTGTATATTGTAGGGGAGGTCGATATGGTTTTTCAGCCTCTCCATACCTCGACCTGTAAGATCTTTTGTACATTCAAGGCCCGGGATCCAGAGACTCCTTGCGAAGCGTACCAGTTTCCTGGGAGCTAAGTTCTTGATGTCTGAGTCAATGAAACCCCTTCGAGGAACTTAAGCTTTTTGCAAAACAGCGCTTGGCAGTCGCAAAGCAGGTGTTCTGCAGTTTCAGCGAAGTTCTCGCAGTAACACAGTTCACTGTCTGATCTATCCATTTTTTTGAGGTGATACCTCAGAGGACAATGTCCAGTGAGCAGCCCCGTACCAGTTTCAAGTCTTTCTTGTCCAACTCGGAAAGCTGTTCAGCTTTCTTTGGCGATGGACTCAGAAGCCTTTTCACTTGTCTTTGCCCTGTAACCTTATTCCAGTGGGTTTTAATTTGGTCAACTTCCCAATGCCGAAACTCTTCATTGATGTAGGCTTTGGAAAGACCACAAAAGGGTTTCGGGACAGAAAATTGAGTGTTTGCGCCTTCCTTGGCAAGGCTGTCTGCTTCTTCATTGCGTTTGATTCCTTTGTGACTTGGCACCCACATCAGAGTAACCTGATTGTTCGTAGCCAGTTGTCTTATGGAGAGTTTGCAGTTCCAAGTCAGTCTAGACTCACAAGTGTGTGACTTTAGAGGTTTTAGTGCTGCTTGTCTGTCTGATAGGATATAGACCTTTGGCCCCCTGGAGCCTCTTTTAAGGCATTCTTCGGCGCAAATTCCTATAGCATGGATTTCTGCTTGAAAAATTGGCGAGACTTTGGATTTTGAGAGCCTGAAATTCCCACTCCAGCCCTTTCGTCCATTTTGGAACCATTAGCATACTATACTGCTGCATACATTTCTAGTTGAGGCCCTTTCGTTGTTCACTTCAAAGTCGGGCCTAGCTGGAATAATATCTGTTGGCTTATACCTGGATTCTAGGGGAATATTTTCCAGAATCTTCAGATGTCCAATAAGATTTCCAGCCTTCAAGTTTGATGCCTGGTGCAGTCTGAAGGTACTTTTTGCCGCTTCTTTCATTACACATAAGTGCAGTGGCGGAAGATTCAGCATCTCCTCTAGTGCTGCAGTGGGGCACGTGAATATTGCCTCTGTGATTCCCAGACAGGCTAACCGCTGCACTTTCTGCAGCTTGATTTATGCCGAGTGCTGTTGGGTTTTTGGCCACCATACTATGAGGCATAGGTGATCATCTCTGCGGCTCATCCAAGTTGTACAGCGGCCTTGGAAAGAATATTTATAATATGACTGTTCCATGTTAGTCTCTAATCAGTTATGACGCCCAGGTATTTGACTTCATTGGAAAAAGTTAGCTGAGTTCCATTCAGGGTTGGGGCTTTCAGTTCGATCTTATGCCTCTTTGTGAATTGAACCAGCACTGTTTTACTAGGATTTACATTTAGTCCCTCCTTTGCGCACCAGCTTCTGATTATATTTAGGGCTGTCTGCATGCGATTGGATATTATCCCGTCATGTTTGCCCCTAATAGTGACGACCAGGTCATCGGTGTAACCTTGACTCGTAATTCCAGATTCATGTAGCTTCACTATCAGATTATCCACGGTCAGTGACCACAGCAAAGGCGATAGAATCCCAGAACCCCCTCCTTGGGGACAATCTTTTTCTGCTGTCATTCTGACCGTTTTCTCTCCGAGAGCAGCTACAATGATTCTGCTTTTCAGCATTGCATGTATCCATCTGATCAGTGAGGTGTTCATATTCCTTTCCTCTAGCGATCTGATGATGGAGTCATGTGAGGTGTTATCGAAAGCAACCTCTATATTTATGAATTCACATAGAGCCATTTCTTTGGCCAAGTATGTCTTTTCAATGCTTTCAACTGAGCATTGTAGAGCATTGATTTGCCTGCTTGATAGCCGAACTGTTTTTTGTGAAGTGGTCTGTCCAATCTTTACTTCTTATATAACAGTCTATAATTTTCTCCAATGTTTTCAGTAGAAATGAGGTGAGACTGATGGGGCAATTGTCCCTTTGGTTCATCTTCTGGACGCCTCCCAGTCTCTGGTATGAACACCACTGCAGCCTCCCTCCAGGATTTCAGTATGTGACCAAAAATAAAACTGGCCTTGAACAACCTTCTCAAGGAGGCTCTATTATTTCAAGGCCATTTTTTAATAAGGCGAGAGGGGAGTATTCCGTCCTTTCTGGCCGAATTGAAAGGTTTGAAACTCTTGATGGCCCATTTGATCTTTTCGGTGGTGAAGATTCTCCCCGCTAGGCTCCTGCTGGTTCTGTTGGGGTTGGTGACAACTCCTTCCAGCTGAGCACTTTGCAGTTCGTCTTCAATAACCTTAGACCCAGGAAAGTGTGTCGTGCTTTCCTTCTGGGTTTCTGCATATCCATCGTACGGCTTTTTGATCAGACCGATGCCGTTCTTTGGAAAAAAAATTCTGGAGGCGTTGGGCTGGGGCTAATTCCGTAATCCCCTCACACATTTGTCTCCATGTTCTTCTTTTGGATTTTCTGAGTTCCTTGTTGTACTCAGAAAGAGCCGCTTTGTAGTCTTCCCAGTGTCCAAGACTGTTAGCTCTATTGGAGAGTTTTCTAACTTTTTTCCTAAGTTAGGTTAACTCTTCATTCCACCAAGGCACGTCTCTATTGACTGCCTTTTGTTTTTCTGGGCAGCTGATTTCATATGCTTTCATTATAGCATTTTGAAGCTGCTTGGAGGCTGAATCGATGGATATATGTTGGTCCTCCAACTGCCTCTCGAGATGCTCCTTATAAGCATTCCAGTTGTCCAGTTTGGGTATCCTATATCCTTCGAAGCGTGTTTCCGATTATTCCAAGTCGAATCTTATGTGTTGATGATCCGACATCGGGGAGTCATCAGATACGTGCCAGTTGTGAATGTTGTTTGTTATAAATTGATCAGCAAGGGTTAGGTCAAGAACCTCTTTTCTGATCGCATTTATAAAGGTGGGTTTGTTACCTTTATTGATTGATTGATTAGTCGCAGACAAATATTCTGAAAGGTACTCACCTCGGGCGTTTATGTCTGTGCTTTCCCATGTGGGATGGTGCGCGTTCGCGTAGCAGCACAGAATGAAATGCCTGTTTCCTCTTTCACACCATCTGATGGGGCTTTGGACTTTCTCTGGTGGTGGGTGTGACGGTGAGTCACCTGGGAAGTAGGCCGAGACCATAACAATCTGCCTCTTGCCAAATATCCAGTGATGAAGTGAATTTAATGTTGGGTGCGAGCAATATAGCTTCATGAGTGTTGCAAAAAAGTAACTTACATGATTCAATTGCGAGTCCTTTATTCGTTCTCTATTGATCCAAGGTTCTTGGAGCAACCCTATACTAAGGTTTTCTTCAATAACTTTCTTCTAAGCACACTCGGGGTTGCTTTCGAAGTTTATAAAACGGTCCTTGAGCTTTTGGCTCATCTGGGTAGAATTTTTACCAAGGTTTCGTTGTGAGGCACTGCTGCCGCTCCAATGACCCTCAGTTCCGCATCCTCCCATGGTTTTTGGGGAGATTTCCTTGCCCTGTTTGTCGTGTTTTCAATCATAATAGTTCACACGAGAAGCTGGGGAAAGTCAGTCACCTGCGGCAGAGCCCCGCATGCCGCAGTAAGGCAAATGAAACCGGGGGTTGCCAGATACCCCGGAGTTCGCATAATCGTAACTAGTCATGCAGTCTTCGGCTTATGCTGTTCCACCTTAAACTTGAGGAAATTTTTAATGTAGTTCTTGTCTACTCGGCCGGCCGGATATGGCAAGACCCCACGTATGTCTAGTATTACTAGCTGAAAACGCGATCTGTACCAGGCAGGTTTCCGCGGAAGGTTCCAGCTCTCCGGCGCACCGGGACTGCTCCGGACATAACATCCCTAACAACACAAGTACATCCCCTATACATCCCAGGGACGTCCTTCATTTGCTACTAGGACGTCCCTGGGATATACTTTGTCGGGACATGGTACATACTAGGACGTCCCAGGGACATCTACTTTCCACCAAAAAGGACATCCATGTCCTTTTGGTACGTCCCAGGGATGTACCAAGTTCCGACAATGGGCATCAAAGGGACACCCTAGGGATGTCTCAGGGACATCCCTGGGACATACGGAAAAAAATAAATCCAAAGAATCTCAACACAAAACGGGTTTTATTCAGAAATTACTATGTCATTATGTGTTGAAATATGATAAAAAAACGACGAAGAAAAACTCATCCTATATATAAATTCATGACAAATAAACAAAAAAATTGTACACATCTAAGTGTTTGCAATATATTTTTTCTCTGTGGCTTCTCTCCTTGGTCCTCCTGAAAAACTTCTGCAGAGCTTCCTCAATCTGTTTTCTATTGCCAATGGCTTTAGAAGATCCTGTAACAAAGATATTATTGCAGGTGGAATGGAATTGACAATGAAAAAAATACTAATACAGATATCATGTTATAGCTCTTAAGGATTTACGATAATAGAAAAAATACTCACAACGTATTATTGCTGCATGTGTTATGTTCCCAAGTAGCACACAGAGGTCATAATTCGGTTGTACAGACGTCTACAAGACCTTTCGCAGAAGTCCATGACTTATGTCTTGTAATATGCTGAGACGTCGCTATGTATGCCAAAACGACAAAAAGGCACACTCTTGCGACGTCACATCGACGTTATAAAGTAGTGGTAATGACTTGCCGATATAGACTCTTATATAAGGCAGTCGCATAAGGGTTGGATTGAATATTATTATTACGTCGTTCTGTGGTCTTAGTGTAGACGTTATATCATTATGCATGAAGGTCATAAATCTTTCTAATATAGTATTACAATATGTATACCATATCAAAAGATTTTATACAATAATAATATAATACATAATTCAGTCTTCCTTTACATGTTCATGACACTCTGCGGTAATGTCCTACACCGATCATCCTAACAACAAATGGCCGTGATAGTTATCGAGATAGAAATGATTCATTTATGTGTTTTTAGAATTGTTCTGAAACTCTAGTGACCAAGTAAATCCATTTTTACGATCAAAATCCAATTCTACTCACTTAAAATTCATGCGCCTCGAAAATTACAAGAGATAAATATTTATTTGCATTTAAGAAAAAATATATTTCATCAATTTTTTCTCATTAATCGTTGAAATATGTAGACCATATTACGAAAGATACTTGATTAGCACTTCCAATGATTTTCAAATTGATATAATACCCAGGGTCCCATATTTTTTATTTTAAATATTATGTTCCAATATGGCTACCAGAATGATGTTATCAATCAATCGAAAAACATGGATGCCGTCCTTCTAGTGTCGAAAAGTTGTAATTACTCCGGTATGTACTATCATAGAATAGTTTACGAGTGTCTCAAAGACGTCGTAATATCTTACATAAAAAAGTTGTAATGTAGTCGCTGTGACCACAAGTAGCAAGTTTTGTTGTAATAACGTCGTAACGCTATCAAAAATCAAAACAGAAGAAGATATACACTGACATTTACAATAGAGGTTATGTTGAACAGTTATATTTAAATATTTTGTATTTATCTCTCCAGTAATGTCCTAGAATCTTTAGGCAAATTTCCAATTTGTGTTGAAGGTTTTATAATATTCATCAGATCATTCAATGCAGTATGCGGAATTTTGTGAACTGATGCCCAGTTCCTCAATTTTTATTTGAAAACGAAACATTTTTCTAAGTGTTCTTCATCACCCTCATCCATACTTTCTCCTTCGAAAACACTTTCCACAGTGATACTATCTGAGGTTGGTTCTGAACTTGTTCCAGGTACATTTTCATCTGGGACTGGATGAACTTAATTTTTTTGCAGTGTCCCGATAGACTGAGTTAATTTTGGGGTAGGCACCCCTTCCTCTTTATATTTTTTTAAAATTTTTCTAAATGCTTCAGTTTTCTTGTAGGGCATATTGGATTTTGGTTTTGGCATTTTAATTATTCATATGTAACTGAATATTCCACATACAAACACAATATACCTAACCAAGAAAAATAACATTACCAACAAAAATAATCTAACCATAGATACATAATGTAGTCATTTAAGACCAGAGTTCATCAGTTGATAAAACTACATTACATGAGTACAATATGTAGTCGTGGAAACGTTTCAAAATCTATTCATTAGAACCACATATGTTCATAGTCATAATAACGTCACAGCAACTGCTCTTAAGTTCTACTTAACGCACATACAATTTATTTACATACAAACCACATTACAATTTCATCTTGAGAATTCTTTATTGTACTCTCCTTATATCTACTACACGACGTCATAGCGACGCCTAAAGGTTATAAAACGCACGCACACAACTTTTTGGTTCTAAAACATTACAAATACGTGGTCTTTAAGACGTTATAACAAGTCATTATTTAATTTTATGACTCTGTGCTACTTGGGTTGTGTTTCAAGGTGCTCATTCAGTTAACTTTAATTTATGTTTACATCTTTCTCAATGTTTTCATGAAAGTTCTCAACAGGACAATTTTGAACTGGGTCTTCTCTTGATGTAGGGCTAAATTCTCCAAGGGAAGAACAATCAGACAAATTTTCAGAACTTGAATAACATTGATCAACTTCAGAATTTTATGTGAACTTGTAGTAAGATTATCATCATTTATAGCCATTAATCGACTAGTAGAAGGCCCCCTACAAGCCCTCAAGATTCTTCATTTTCTCTTCCAAGTTTTCTTGCCCTTTTATTTACTCACTGTATTTTTCTCTCAAACCTTTAGGATACCTTCCTCATACGATCCATTATATTAATGTGTACCTATGATAGATCAATGAATACCCTATAAACATAATATTCAGAATCGATTAACCATATAATTGGAACAATTCTTTGATCCAAAGAATACATTCAATATTTTGATAATTGTTTTACCAACCTTAAACTTAACATTATTCCAATTTTCAACTATGATATGCACAACACTATAACTGATAATATTTCGAACAAAGAAAAGTTAGAAACTTGCAATTATGCGAAGTGAGGTTAATATTTTTGACATGACAGATCACCAAAGAATTCAAACAATGTTGCCAAAGCCACAGAAACCGAAGTGCAATTGTTTTTTGGGATTTGTGTATAATTTGTATCATTCTTGATAATTTAAATTTTCCGATTTATACATAAATAATTTTCTGCTCTCAAAATGGTCACTTCAGAAATGGTCACTTCAGAGATATATTTCCAATTTCTTTCAATTATTTTCCAGAAGAAAAACAAACATTTTCAAATAAAATATCAACTTTGAATTTTCAATGAACATTTTGATGAGTTTCGACGATTCTTATATAAGATAATGGATATCTGAAATACCACAAGGACATGAATGGGACAACCTATGGATATACCAGATGGATGTCCTCTGGACAACCTCTGCGGGACATCCCCTGGATATCCCAATCATGTCCTTGTACCGCGGTCCATAAAAAGGACATACCTAGCACATCCCTGTTTAGGGATCCAGTCGCCCCCTATACCGGAGAACAAGTTCCATCCTCCACGCTGTAGTTTCCGGTATCTTCGTTGCGGTGATTTCGTTAGAAAATAGCAAAACTACGTATGATGTTGCTATTTCCCGATGGCTACATTTACCCGTCACTCACCGCCCGAACCCGGGTACATGTAGTAGTTACAAGCGCAGAACTGATCGGTGAGACAACGGCCAAAGAACCAACCCGCCCACCATTCGTGAAGTAGATGAACCAAAATGGTGTTATGGTAACATTGATTTCTTTTTCAGAGGAAGCGCAACTGCAACCACAGAGAGCGTTTACTCCTAAAAATATCTCCGTTTACGTAGACGTCTGGTGTTCCCTGAACAAACGCTTCCAGCAGCGAATGTTCGATCCTCAGTATGACTTGCTGAAGGCAAATTGGTCGCCCTTTCAACCGGTGCAGTGGCTCATGCCTGTTCTGTGGCAGTACAGCGATTTCAGGAAGACGATGAAGGAAATAAGCGATCATGTTTATTCTTGGTCAGATTATAGTGACGTGTTATTCATAGCGGATTTTCCAGGTTGGTAAATTGGCAAAATGTTCGTAATAACTCCATGTATGAAATACACCCGAAATAGTATAGACGTTCATTTGGAGATTGAATCATTGGACAATTATGTTGCAAATAACATATTATCTAGAAATTCATTGTTTGGACATGCATTATGAGTACATAGTTCGGACCTCTACTGAAAACAAGGAATACGTCTCAGTTTAGTAACTGATTAGTAAATTATACAGGGTTCAAATAATTCAACAGATGATGGTTGAATGAATATTCGCTATAACATTTTGCTCTAAGATTCATAAATCCCAGAGATTTTTTGAAACCTTAAGTACCTAAAAGTTTTTAAGTTACATGAATTGTTTTTTCTCGTAAGTGGTCTACCGAGATGCAAATAAAAGAATTAAATTTTTTATGAGAAAATCTCACGTCAAATGAAAAAAAGAATAGAGGACCAGATTTGCTCAGAAAGGAATGATTATTTCAATAATTGTTTTTTATTTTAAGAAAATAACTTTTCTCTTTAAAATGCTTCAGTGCAAATCCTGCACGAACGCCACTGCAAGAATAAAACTTATGTTGTACAGCAGAAAATGCATTTTGATACATAGGAGATGCTTAAGCTTGCGTTACAACTTTGCCTCGAAAACTCGCATGAATATTGATGTTTTCCTCGTACGACAAACTGTTTAGGAAGATATATGACAAAACGCGCTTTCCGATAACGCACACCTCTCTGAGCCGCGCCAACTCAGAGTTATACTCAGGATCAACCCCCCTATCACGTGGAATTAAAAAATCGCTACTGTAACCTCATGTTTTACTGCGTCCATTTTTTTCTCTGCCGACTAACTTGAATGTAGTCAAAAACTGATTCTTGTTTTTTGTTACATAGTTTTTTTGGACTCTTTTTCGATTTAAATGAATAACATTCAGGTGAATACTTGTCATGTCATTTCTATCCGTTCTTGTGACAGTGAAGCTGTTTTCTGTATTTGTGTTCCAATCATTTTCGAATGGCAGCATACACGAATAGCGAAATGGCTAATATGATTTACGTATACGGTCTCGCGATGGCAATTGCTACGAGGCTAGACGTATTTATAATGAAATATTCTCTAATCATCGAGCGCCGAATCACCAGACATTCAGCAACCCTTTTCAGCGGCTTATAGAGTCTGGATCCTTTGAAAAAGTTCCAGTGGCAGGCAGACCGTTGACTACTAGGACAACAGAAGTTGAAGAAGCCGTTCTTCAGGCAATCGAATAAGATCCACAGACAAGAGAAAAATTGCGAATAATCTGAGCGTACATCACAAATTAGTTTGGTTAATTCTCAAACAAAATCAGTTTTATCATTATCACATACAGCGTCTCCAAGCATTGTTGCCCTAAGATTTCCTTCTCCGTGTAACATTTTGTCAATGGATACTGCAGAAAATTGAACAGAACCCTCAATTTGATGCAGATATATTATTCACTGACGAGGCACATTTTTCAAAGAATGCTATAATTAACTTTCATAATAATCATGTGTGGTGTGACGAAAACCCTCACGCAATAGTTCAACACCAGTTTTCATTGAATGTGTGGATTGGTATTGTTGGGGATTATTTGATTAGTCCCCACTTTTTTCCAGGGTTGGTTGGTTGAAAGCTGACGAGCCAGAGACAGGGTTGGCACTTAGCTTCCCTTGACACTGCGACCAGCTGGGGTCTATTGTATCCTCTGTCGTCAGTGGTTCCTCATTCAAATAGGTTTGTGCCTTTAATTAGGTTTAGTAGCCTGTTGATAAGGTTCTTGGGATTCATGCCTTTTTCCCGGGCTGATTCTCCAAAGGTTCTGTGTCGCCTATTACTTAGGGCGTCACAGTCGAAGATAATATGAGAGGCTGTTTCCTCCTCTTCATCACATAGCCTACACTCCACGGTTTCCCTGCGTACTCCCATGGTGTTTAGGTGTTTTCTTAGGCCGCAGTGTCCAGTCAACAGACCTATTATTATACGTGCCTTTTTCCAGGGACTCTTAATGGAAATTCTTATCATGATTTCCTTGAGAATATTTTGCCTGAATTACTTGAAGACTTTCCACTTTTACTGAAACGAAGAATATGGTTTATGCATGATGGAGCGCCAGCGCATTTTACTTCAATAGTTCGTGAATTTTCAAATCAGCGATTTAGAAACAGATGGATTGGTCAAGGCGCTGAGGTTCCAAATCAATTCTGGCCTCCGAGGTCCCCGGATTTGAATCCAATCGATTTTTTTGTGGGTCACTTGAAGGCCCTAGTTCATACGGTGCCAATAGAAACCAAAGAACAACTTCGTCAACGAATCATTGCTGGATGTGACGCTATCCGAAATACAACAGGTATAATGAAACGTGTACGTGGGGCCATGAGACGACGAGCCGACGCATGCATAATGGTGCAAGGAGGCCATTTTGAACAATTACTTCAATTATTACCCTCAACTAACTGTTTTAGTATTAAATTGGTCTTAATTACTGTTTTTATTATTAGTATTAAATTGTAATAACACCCGATTCCTATTCGAAAATGAAATTAAAGAAAAATAATTTCTTTAACTAAATTAATTTTGAATTTAAAAAAATTGTCATTCAAAATCACTTGCATTGATTATTTTAAATCCCAATAACTTGAAAACAGTTGCTCGCAGCAACCTCTACCACGAATATATTTCTTACACAAAATGTTAGAAAAATCCATTTCCACTAGAAAACGCGATAAGGGTACGTAGAAAAAAGTTATGACATTTCGAATGACCTGAAAAGACATGTAGGTGGCTCCACCCTCACCAAAGAGACAAACTAACATCAAATTTGAATTTGTCATTGAAAAATACTTCCAGATACCAAACTTCACTCGAATATCACAATCATTTTGAAACGTTTTCACAAGAAATTAAAATAAGAATTCAACTTTGAACCCTGCATCTCAGAAACGAAAAACTTGCGGACATATGTTTATGGAACTTTTCTTTTATTTTGACGTCAGCAACATGCTCCTGAATTTTCTACACATACTAAAGAAACACCCTGTATACGGGATACAACGAAATTTGTTAACAAAATATTTTTCAACCGAATGGTACGAAATTAGGGACAAACATTTTTCTATCAATGTCTCGGATGAGTTCGAAAATGGACTGAATCGGTTCAGTAGTTTCAAATTGAAAACATTAAAAAATCTCACACTTTCATTTTTATATCAATATTGGCAAACTGTAGGTCTCTTGATAGAGCTTTATGAGCTCTACAACTTTCATTCTTTTTCAACAATGTACATTACTATTCATGAGAATTAATGATTTTGTTCACCCTGTATGCTCCTTTCAGTTGAGGTTTATTCGGTAGTGTCAGTCAGATACTATTTGAATTTTTATTTCGCCGACAAACAGAACATTTCTCGATTTCAAAATTAAATATTAGATATAATTTTTCTAGTGAGTACTGTCTAAATTCTTGTGAACTGGTTATACTTTTTTTTTTGAGTCAGATTACATGAAATATTAGTGAGATTGGGACCATTCACCAACTTCTGATGAAAGTTTAAGGTTTATACAAAATATAATTTCTGTTTGTTTCCGATGAAAAAAAAAAATATGACACATGATCCGTAAGCTTGATTAGTGGCAATTTCAGAATCAATATATACATTCTGAAATCTACCTGTCCGACTTGCCGCGCCACCGGGCTTTTTTGATCTTGCATCTTACGGGAGATTGCAAGTCTTTTCTGGAGTTCCAGATCCTACTGGAATTGTTCAATTTCCATCTATTGGAAACGAATAGTAAAAAAAGGAGAAGAGCAAATCTCATAATTCGTGAGGAGCTCTGTGAATTCAGTCATATAGTTTTTATTTATTGTCATTAAGTGTGTGCCTCAAGATTTTCTTGGTTCACCATGTAGTGGAGCGGGCTACTTTCTCTGAGCTAGTCATCCGGAAACATAACCCCTCGAATTTTTTTCCGTTCTATGCAAGGAGCGAGTTTATTCAATGTTTTTTCTGCTTCACAGGTTTATACCTGGAAAATTTCATAAACGAAGATTTGGATAATGTTACACTGACAGTCTTGGAAGGAAAAGTAGCCTACGAAGTGGAAGACGAAAGCAGCCTTCAGTCTATAGGCGTGAAGTTGGAGAAAGGACAAAGCACTCCAGTTGAAGTCGGACTCTTCCACAGAATCCATACCATCAGTGAAACGCCATCCTGTTATATGTACACTTTTACAACTAAAGGGGAACACGAGAAAGATCCTGTAGAGAAGAAACGATTCAGAATGTATTCGCCTTTTCCTTTGTTCGAGGATATTCAGCAGAGGTTGAATTCTTTTTTTGAGTATGTGGAGTCATTTTGGGAACTCTATTTTGTATATTTTGTTTGGGAAACCGTATCATGTACGATCTAAAATAAATGAAGACGACTACTAACTTTTGATACCTGGATACAAATTGATATTAAATAGTATAAATTGATAATAACGTTTATTCATCGCAAGGAACATAGGTACATGATTATGGAGGGACAAAGAAAAAATTAAACTTATCATCAAATAACGGTAAAATATATATTCATATTTATAGCAGGTGAATCAGTATTCAGCGATAAATGAAAGTATTTTACAGTTGATATAAATCATTAGGGATAGTTGACAAAATGCATTTCTTCAGTTCATTTTGAATTTTGTTATATCAATATTCTTTATTTTTCATGTAAACTATTATGATACATTATTCCACGATGATATAATAATAGTTTACAGTTGATAGTGTTGCCTCACCATGAGGAATTTTAGAAATGAACAGTTATACTGACTATAGTTATTCAGACTGTTTCTAATGAAAAAAAACCAGTTGATATCCTGAAAAATTGAGAAATATAAATTTCCGAATCAACGAGTTGCCATCTTTTATGGGTGTAAACTAACTTCTCGCACTACCGCTAAGTTGATAGTCCATAAAAAAATGAAAATATTTTTCTTTTGAAATTTTGAAAATAAAGCCAGGAAACCTTTATCCTCATAGTGCCAATGTCAATGACCGGACAGCTCGGTGGCTCAGTGTTATTGTTTATTTTTCAGTCCGTATGAACGAGATCAATTTTGGCTGAATTGAGAATATGCCGTTCGTATTCACCTTATTTTCTAACGAATCCGAGAGCAAAACGCGGCCCTCTCAAATAGTAGCAGAGGACGAACGAATATAATTTTTCAGCGCTATCTTCGGCTATTGAAAACCCTCAAAATTTGCATTTGTTGAACCAAAACAACACACAGACCCGAACTCATGTATTTATCGCACGTAAAACTCCACAATTTCTGAATTTTTAACCGACGAAACCAAAAAGGAGGAGGTTCTCTAGTCGACGCGTATATTTTTTTTATGTATGACCACGCATAACTTTTTACTGAGACGTCCGATTCTGATAACTCTTTTTTCAGTGGATAGGGTGTACTTCGAAGTTGGTCCCATTTGAATATAAAAGATGAAATCCACCCGTAAGAGTAGCAAAATGAAGGATATTGATCACTCACCCTCTGAGTTCTGTTAACCGATTCTATCAGGCATAACTTTATACTGGGTTCATCGATTTGGATGATTCTTTTTTTAGTAGATAGGGTATACCTCATAGTTGATCATATTTGGATTTCGAATCAAATCATTCACCCTCGTGGGTAGAATAATAGGGGATAATTGATTTTTCACTTGTGAATATTGGCACACATATAGTTGACAATGACAGATCGATACTGTCATTATTTTTGTTCTCCTACATCCGTCACAATCATTATATTCCATGAGAGGATGTATATGGAAATGTATATGTAAATAGTAAAAGTAGATAATCATATTATTTAACTGGTAATAGTTGAAGTAAGGTGGGTAAGTAAGTATTTTGGAAATAATCAAAAAACAAGTAGGTAGTAATTTGTAGATTTCAGCCACAAAAAATTGAAAAATAAAAACTTAAAAAAAAACAAACCGACGAAATATGAATGAAGTAAAATAAAATAAACCTTCTTAGTCTCGATAACTAAGCTCCAAACTAATGTAAGTAACTAATTTTGAGTCGACGCCAAACGAACAATCAACGAAGATCATTAAATTACTTCAAAAAAATTATCAGATTGTCATCGCGCAACTCGATGCCATCATTTTACGCCTTACCTAATTAATTTGCTTGTTTGTTTGGCGCCGTCTCAAAATTAGTTACTTACATTAGTTTAGGACCTTAGTTATTGAGACTAAGAAGGTTTATTTTATTTTTTACTTAAAAAGTTTTTATAAGAATTAAAATCCAAACAACATCCTTCATTTCTCACTACTTTGGAGTGTTATCGAAATAATATACCTCGGACATATCTGCGTTCTCTTTACCACTATTAACAGCTTTCTTCGTGGCCGTGTGAGTATATAGCACCGGAGCTACACCGAGGTACGAAACACAGACACCGATCAGTTCTGTTTAGTTCGTGCTTGATGCCCCGGAACAACATCATAAGCCTTGCCCTGCCCCGTCTTGCATCTACCAAGAACTTGGTTCATCAAGCCCTTCTTGGTTATGTTTAAAGTTAACGTTTGAGTAGCATTCACAGATTGCCACAACTAATGTTGGCAATCCTGAAGCTGTTTTGCTTAGTGTAGGGTATCCATTGAATAGGAGTCTCGCACAAGTTGATAACTTGCAAAAACCTTCAAAAACTTCTGCCTCTCCAATTTTTATAATTTCATCAGAGTTGTGTAGAGAATAACAAACTGAATATGCTGGATAACAAATTTTTAGTCCAAAAGTGTTTATATTTTTGTATATATAAAACAGTTAAATTAGGAAGGATATATAGACACAAAATATCTCGAGTGTGGTGCCTGTCCCAACATGATTCGTGCGTTCGTGCCTTACTGATGGCATCTGTCACGATGCCATTTGAACCTTAACGCAGAAGAACGCCACTTCTTTCTCTTGTTGCTTGACTTCCGTTGTTATCAGTTGTTAATGTGTTGTGCATTCTCTTATTCAATCTTTTTTTCACAAAATATGTTTTGCGCTACCAACTGTTCACATTTTTAGACACAAAATCTCTATGAATGAGACATTTGATATAAGAAATATATAAGCGTTTCATGACCAATAGTTATTGAATTGGTATATCAAATTGGTGATTTTCCATATAAGCAAAGTCAAACAATGGCGGCACAGGTTTTTTTTTTCTAAAATCGATATGGCGGTACTGTGACGTCATCGATCGAATTTTCGTCAACCAACCTAATGGAATAGCGAATAAACGAAGCACTTTGATTAGTTTTTGGTGATACATGCAAAAATCAGGATGGCATTCTTTCTCTTGAATTTTCTCGAAAATTCTAAATGGGAAATGGTACTTTCTACTGAGTCAGTATCTACAGATAAATGCATGACACACTATGCTTCTTGTTTTATTTTCAGTTGTAATACCACAAGAGAGTGAGAATAAAGTGAAAATAATACGACAGATTTTCCAAAACTTGTTGCCAGGTAATAGACAACGAGAGCCCGACGGGCTCTAGTGGCTATTGCCACATGACAACAAGTTGGAGAAAGAAAACTGGAGGATAATTTTCTACTTTATCAAACTCTCGTGTGGTATTCTGTAGATTATTTTTTGAATTTACGATCACAAACACACTTCCTCGCAAAATGATATAATGAACTACACCGGTTTTGATTCATTTCTCACTTTTCATGCGAATTGATGACAGAATAAAAACAAATTGCCTCAAATTATTCCCTCGGAAATTTTCTAGGTAGATTATTCTCAGTTGTAATACCACAAGAGAGTAAGAATAAAGTGAAAATAATTCGACAGATTTTCGAAAACTTGTTGCCAGGTAATAGACACGAGAGCCCAACGGGCTCGAGTAGCTATTGCCAAATGGCAACAAGTTTGAGAAAGAAATCTGGAGAATTATATTCTAGTTCATCGAACTCTCGTGTGGTATTCTGTAGATTATTTTTTGATGTTACGATCATAAACACATTTCCTCGCAAAATGATATAAGGTACTCAACCAGTTTTGATTTATTTCTCACTTTTCATGCGAATTGATGATTAATTAAAAATATAGGTTGTCGGACAATAAAAACAAAATACCTCAAATTATTCCCGTTGCAATTTTCTAGGTGGAATATTCCCACTATAATAATGTTTTGATCGGCCAAAACGTACATTAATGATTTGAATTGAAAATTTTAATTGGTTTCTAGAAATGTCAAAAAATAATCAATTAAAAAACCATTAAACGTTGTATTTTTCATTACATCTAAATAAATCACAACACCTGCATGAAAAAATTATTTTTCCATAACCTAACCCAGAAACATTCGCGAGGGTGTCCATATTTTAAGAGTTCGTTTTCTGACCGTGGCTAAAGCTGGCGGCGTCCCCGTAGTAGGAAGTCAAGTAAATGTTGATGTTATAGTCCCGCCGTTTTAACGTGCCTCGCAAAAATAAAGTTATTTAAGTGTAGTTCAATGAATATTTGTGAAGATATCCAGGTTCCTTTTCCTCTACGCCGGTACCCAGGCCGGAAGACAACGGATTTGTCGGAACAAGGGGTATTTAATTGTAAAATGAGAAGTAATTGTAACAGTATAGTTGCCGTTCAACGTGCATTGCATATTTGATATTTGAAAATTATTTGCATTTGAGTGAGACATCCAGGGTGCCCTACTACGATGTTCCGATTACGTAACAGAGTTTACGTAAAAGAGGGAGTGCTGGTATACGTTATCGTAATGCATACAGCCAATAAAGGAAGAGAAGAAGAAGAGCGGGGGCGTGCACAATCCACAACAACTTACCAAAGTTTGATCACAATCTGACGTATGGCATGACATCGCTTAAAAATATAGGTAGATAAGTAGGCTTTGTTAGAAAATCAAAATAGTTTGTTTTATTTGTTCTCAATAAATTAAATTTTGTATTTCCGTTATTGTGTGTGAAAAGTTTCCTTTCGTCGTATTTTGGTGTTCAGTTTGGTTGTTGGTTTTCCATAATAAGCTATGGTTTATATACGAGAGCATCAAATTGACATGCTACCTACGTATGTATGGCGAATGTAGGGAAAATGCCAGACAAGCGCAGACATTATATATAGAGAACGATTCCCACATCATGAGCTCCTTCAAAAAAATATTTTCCATGGTTAGTTCAACACTTGGAAAAATTGAAATAACGAATATGAAGATGCCAATGGCTTTATAGTGAGCGAAAAAGTTGAGACAAATATTTTAGCTTATGTAGAATATGATCGAACTTCTTCCGTTAGAGAGTTGGGCAACCAGTGGAAGGGCTAGGAAAATTTTAAAGAAGCACGGTTTTAAGTCATTTAAATATCAAATTTACGTTTTTCTTTCGGATTCGCGTTCAAGAGGCAAAAACACGTAATAAAAGTCAAACAGCTATTTTCAGGGAGCATGAGCACGACCCCCTACTAATCGTTGCAGAAACTGGATCAGGATTTTCTTCAGTTGGACCTTTACCACCAATAAAATGTTTAGAGCAAACATAGAAATATTTATTTGTTTTTCTTTTGTTGAATCCACTCGCCTCGGGGCATGGATCCATTTATTAAATCTAACCTCATCAATGTGAGGTTTTACGAATGGTATAAAAACACGTTTTTCTCTGGCGATGAATCAAAATTTTTGCATGTTTCATCAACAACTAATCAAAAATCAAAGTGCTTCGTTTATTTGCTATTTTATTAGGTTGCTTGACGAAAATTCGATCGTTGACGTCACAGTGCCACCATATTGATTTTCGAAAAAATTCAAAAGAAAGAATGTCATTTGAAAGAATTATCAAAAGGAATCCAGATTGGGAATGAATCAAAATTTTCGCATGTTTCAATAACAACTAATCAAAGTACTTCGTTTATTTGCTATTTTATTAGGTTGCTTGACGAAAATTCGATCGATGACGTCACAGTGCAGCCATATTGATTTTCGAGAAATTCCAAGAGAAAGAATGTCATTTGAAATAATTACCAAAAGAAATCCTGATTGGCGATGAATCAAAATGTTTGCATCAAAAACTAATCAAAAATCAAAGTGCTTCGTTTATTTGATATTTTATTAGGTTGCTTGATGAAAATTCGATCGATGACGCCATATTGATATTAGAAAAAATGCTCCTGCGCCGCCATTTTGAAGACAAATGTCTACTTGTAATATGTTATTGAAAAGGAATTTTTTTTCGCTCTATCGAATGGCGTAAAAATATCTTCAGGGTTCCATTCAAAATTCTCGACCTAGGTCTATTTCCGGTAAAACCGGAAATGATATTCAATTGGTTTTTCATGGAAAATATGGGTTCTAAGGAACTATATCTTCGATCCAAATGTCGAAAGTCTAACTTGAAAAACAACTGAATGATGCTCTGGACAATGATTTCGTTGTCACCCGGTATACAGATAATAGATAAATGATCCATTTACTACGTTAATTTGAAATAAGGGATCCATATACTATCTCAACTTGAAATAATGGATCCATACCTAAATTTGAAATAAAGGATCCATTGAATACGGGAATGGAGGAATTTTCAACTTGTAGTGTGAAAAGATGTTTTACCTCTAGTATATCTGAATCCAGGAGAGCAGACGTAAATATCGTGATCGCTTCCTGCCTGATTTTTGATTTGCAGAATCATAAAATTCAAATTTCATGGCAACTCTCTAGAGGAAGATGTCGGATACGCTTTTGTGGGTATTAAAAATCCAAGATTACTTTCATGCTACAAACTCCCCACTAAGATGCCCCCTCTTCGAAGGAATGGATTTGACTGCCCCTGATATGGAGTCATCGTTGTTGAATATTTTCAGATAGTTGTTGGCTGAATATTTCATTCTGCTTCCAATTCATGAAAAATTTGAAATATTAGCAACCTAGACTCCTTGATGGATTTGAAAGGTCAAAAAGAATTAAGGTTGTTAATAATAACTATATTATGCTGTCCATGTAAATAAAGAACTACCCGTAGTGCTTTGTTTTTATTAGAAAATTATATTTACACGAAAATAAATCTGAAAGTAACAGTATTTACAAGAGTATTTGGAACAGACTAATCTCTCAATGTGAAATAATCTTCTAAAATATCTCAATTAGTCGTTCTGTATACAATATCAAGACGAATTTCACTTTGAAAGCTCAGTGGAAGAGAAGGAAATACAGAGTTTAATTTCTCGGTGATCGTGCCTAACATCGATGTCACAGGTTTTCGAACTGGGGTTTTCCATCAGAGTGGTTGGCTAAGGGATTCACAATTATATTAGGTCGAGAGGGGTTTTGGCAGGGCCTTCGAGAAAGAATGTTTCCATTGACCCTTTACCTTTCACCTCGATGGCACCGCGGCATTTCGTGGGTAACCCTTGTTCTGGAGGATTTGGTTCATTTCCTTTGTGATCTGAAAAATAAAAGGAATTAGATTGAAACGGGCACAGGTTACGTATCGATTCCGAAGGGTATCCGATTGAGATCTAATTCTGGAAGGTCAATCGAGACTAACTTGAATGACCTTTTTTTAAACATTATTCCGAACGAGTATTGGCAAAAAGAATAATGAATCAAAATAACACGTTTTGTAAATGTATATTGTGAATTATTGAGATTGTCTGGATCTGATTTGGCTCGGGTGATGAAATGCCTTTCTATAAGTATGAGACTGAAGCTCACTCAAGCGGGTATAATATTGTGACGAATACACTGCGCCACTGTCGTGATCACACGCCACCGACTAAGATTTTGGAATGTAAAAAAACGAAGCATCGAGACCTTTTTGGAATATTCTACTGTGTGTGTCGACTATCTAAATAAAGGTGGTATCTAAGTTTCATATACCGGTGTCCACGGAAGGTGGCTCGCCCCTATAAATTTTTTTTGTTTTGGAGATAATGGAATGAAATTTGAGGATCTGTTAAATGCATAAAACTGCATTTTTTTGGATAAGTAACTCAACTTCATGTCAAATTCCGGATTCACCGGAAGTGACATAAACTTTCGATTTTTAAATGGGACCCCTGGTATATTTTCAGTTTATTTGTCTCCATATGACATTTAGAATACAACCATCATTTGTTACTATTTGTAACTGTTCTTTTATTTTATTTTTCGAAATAAATTTTTATTTTAGAGGGCTATGGATACGTTCAAATAACTAATTTCAGTCCTAAAATGTTTGTAAAAAAACAACTTTACTGTTTTCGATCAAAATGTTCCAGCTATGTGACGTTTGATTTTAAAATTTTATAACATTTTTTCAAATGGCAACCTGGTGGCTCGTTGGTTTAGAAAAAAAGAGCATTTTATTACGAATAATTTGATACCGCACTCTATTAGGTTGTAAGAAAACTTTCGATAAAAAACTGAAAATACCATAACGTTAGAACTTTTCAGAAATGAAGCACCTGTTGAAAATTAAATAATTATATCGAAACTACCTATTTACATATCTTTAGGGTTCCAGATGTTCAAAGTGACCCTCCATCTTGTTGCTGACAAAGGCGAACTTTTGTTATTGTTGCTCTTACAACGTTTCTCACCTGTCTTGGTGTAATTCTATGAATAGCTGCCCTTACTTTGTCCTCTAATTCATGTCGTGTGGCAGGAGGTACATCATACACCTCGTTTTAATAGATCCCCATAAAAAAAATCTAGGGTGTAAGGTCGGGTGACCTGAAAAGTTTTTAAAGAGGAATAAATAAAGATATAAATTGAAAACAACCCTATTTTACCTCGCCGGCCACCTAACTGGACCCATATTTCCAATCCAGTTTTCGTTGTATGTTTCATGCAGATATTCCGTAACTGCCCTCAGGTTGTGTGGTGGAGCACCACCTTGTTGATAAAATAATCCAACTCGATTTATTAATGGAACTTCGTCCAAGAAATGCTCAATTTCCTGTATGAGGAAACTTAGATATCTAGCCCCTGTCAGGACACCGTCAAAAATTATGGGGCCTAAAATTCTGCCCCCTAAAATCCCAACCCAACAATTGAAACCAAACCGTTCTTGGAAATTTCCTTCCTCCATCATGTGTAAATTTGCATCGGACCAATATCGCTTATTATTTCTGTTGAAATGTCCCAAATTAGTGAAACGGCTTTCGTCAGTATACAGAATTTTATATGGAAATGTGTCATCCTCCAAATATTTTCCAAAGGACCAATTGCAATACTCAAGTCTCCTTGCATTATCGTTTTGGTACAGGTGCTGGTGTAGTTGATATTTGAATGAATGATATATATGTTTCTTCAAAATGTTAGCTGCAGAAGACTTCGAAATGTCACATTCTCTTGCGATCTCCCTGAGTGACGTATTAATATTTACTTGAACGTATTCCAGAACATCTATTTCTTTTTCTTCACTCACAACAAACGAATCGTTCCCATCATTATCAGGCTCATTTTGCATTTTTTAAACCAGTTTTGGAAAATAGTGCCGGGTCGGGTGACGCCAATCAGGATATCTCTGTGCGTAGAGACGTGCAGCATCGGTTGAATTTTGCCTACTCTCCAAAAACTAATAACATATAACTTTTTCAGTTATTGTATGAATATTGTTATTTACCATGATTTTCAAACAATGAGGTACACAATAACTACCTAATTGACTTTGTAGAAAATATGTAAAATAATATGTCGACACGTCAATTTTTACCGAAACAATTTAATGATTTTGTTTCAGTTGTGTTGGTCACAGGCTACTCGATGATTTCAAATCTTATTTTAATCTCAATAAGATTCTTCATTTAACGAAAGTTCTAACGTTATATTTTCAGTTTTTTATTGAAAGTTTTCTCACAACCTAATAGAGTGCGGTATCAAATTAATCGTAATAAAATGCTCTTTTTTTCTAACCCGACGAGCCACCATGTTGCCATTTGAAAAAAAATAGTAATACATTTTTTAAAATTAAACGTCACATAGCTGAAACAGTGAAGTTGTATTTCTACAAACATTTTAGGACTGAAATTAGTTATTTGAACGTATCCATAGCCCTCTAGAATAAAAATTTATTTCGAAAAAATAAAATAAAAAAACGATTACAAACAGTAACAAATGATACATGGTTGTATTCTGAATGTCATATGGAGACAAAAAAACTGAAAATATACCAGGTGTCCCACCTAAAAATCGAAAGTTTATGTCACTTCCGGTGAATCCGGAATTTGCATGAAGTTGAGTTACTTGTCAAAAAATATAGTTTTATGCATTAAACAGATCCTCCAAATATCATTCCATTATCTCCGAAAACAAAAAAGTTATAGGGGCGAGCCACCTTCCGAGGTCACCCGATATATATATATATATATATATATATATATATATATATATATATATATATATATATATATATATATATATATATATATATATATATAGGGAAATTCTAAATTACAACAATATATAGGGAAATAATGTTTTCTTTCTTCTTCTCTATACATGTAGAAAGTGAACGTTTTTTACTCGAATCTTAAACCGTCATTTGAAGAATTTGCCAACATGTAAAAGTATCTGAAAAATATAAAACACGAGAAAACAATCGTTTGATTACTATTAAGTAATGGATATGATGAAAAAATGGAAAAATTATAAAAATAACAGAAGAAAAATCCAGATCTTCATTATCTGAATAAGTGATGTTAAGAAAAGTTGGCAAACAATTTGAAAAAAACTGGTATAAATCTAAAGAACCGGAAAGATATCAATAGAAAACGAGGAAGTGGAAATGAAAAAAAAAACCAATAAAGCAAATTTAAATTGAGTCTGGCACATTAAGAACAATTTTGTTCAATTCTTTCTATCGGGTTTTTCCCGCATGGAAGTGAATTGATTTTATTATTATGTTCTCGTGAATGTCCTAGGACAATAGAAAAACATTTAGCTTTATACCATCAATTCTTCCAGAGGAGATAAAATCATAATATGAAAAAAAATGTATTGATACCTTTCGACGATGATTATTTCACATTTTTTTCAGATATTGGGTCGAAATCAACTCAGTACAGAAAATCAAGGTTTTCAAAAACAAATTTTGAAAGAAATTGCCTCTGGTAAAGATCAAATAACAAAATCCAAAAATGAAGGTAATTTTTTTTTATAAATAGCGATAGCTGGAATCACACTTCAGCTGCACCCAGGTGGAGCGATATCAAGTGAAAGTAATATTTTCATGTATCCTGGCGAAAGTCGGCGCAAGCTGTCATTAGACCCGGTTGATTCCATTGGTTCGTTGTTATGACAATAGACGTGTGTATTATTTGGATTTATTTGCCATTATCAGTTTATCGCACCAGAGCACAAATCAAACTAACTACACGACGCTGTCGTCAGCGGAGTGGGCGTTAACAATATGAAATCGGTGTTGTGAGCATCCAAGAGTCTCAACTTTAATTTATCGCTTCTTTGTCTACAGCGGAATGCCGCTATGAATTTGATTTATTAAAAGGGTGATATCTATTTTTAAACTCGGTGGTTTGTGTGCTTCGTAATACAAAATATTATTCATGTCAGAGAATATGGTTTTCTGTTCTCTTTTGTTCACAGTTACCGGTGGTAATAAAATTATAATTTTTTTTTTCATACAGTGCTCGTCTAAAGTCCGCCCCCCCCTACTAATTTTTGAACCACCTGGTATATGGCAACGAAATTTGGAGGGCTTGAATAGGAGATAAAAACCTACCTTTTCATGAAAATCCCAGCTAAAAGTTTTAAAATGGCGGCTAAGCGCCATGTTCAATAATTTTTTTAAATAGAACACCTGGTATATTATTACATTTTCAAAATCTACTCATAATTCTCAACAGTTTTCTCAAATACACTTTACTCCTGAATTCAATTGTTTTCGAAATATTTACGTTTGAAAAGTGACATTTTGGTCATTTCAAACCCAACCAAATATACTTATGTTGCTTTCAATCAAGTTTGAATTAGAAAAAATCGTTGTCGCGCTAACATCTCGTTTACTGAGAGATAAGTGCCATGTGAAGTGGAATGGATAGAAAAATCGAATTTAAACGGTTTTCTTCACATAAAGGATTCAATATAAAATTGAACCAGAGAAAGGTAGATCTCAGGTGAAAAACAACTACTTTCCTGGCAAATACCACGCAGAACGTTGAATGATATTCACCTGAAAATCCATGCATACTTCCATATAATATCAATGGACATTGAATGCAAATGTTTCTTTCTGATAAGCTCGATTATGTTTAATTTATGTTGTGTTCACCTAACAATCCGCATACCGGTTTCAGGCTTCTTGGCCCTCATCAGTACGGAGTAGTCAACCAGCCAAAGGTCCAAAGAACTCTGGCTGAAGTGAGACACAACGTAAACAAACCATCATCGATCTTGTAACACCTATAGGTACGCCGGAAAAGATAAACTTTAACTGGCGGTACCTAGTGACAGAAAGAAACACTCTGTCACTAGGTACCGCCAGTTAAAGTTTATCTTTTCCGGCGTACCTATAGGTGTTACAAGATCGATGATGGTTTGTTTACGTTGTGTCTCACTTCAGCCAGAGTTCTTTGGACCTTTTGTTATAGGCGTACAGGGTGGACTTAAATGAAAAATCACACACCTGTCCACCAATTGTTATAGGTTGCTCCACACTCGAGATGTTAATTAATAAATTACCTAACCGCCTACCAAATGGGTAGATGGTCGGTGGTTTTAATAATTACCCCAAGTATGTATTGAAAGGGAGATCTTAATCGCCCAGGGAGTTGTTAATCAAAGAGATCTTCGAATAACATAGAAGAAGATCTAAGAGCGGCTTTAGTCTTCCTCTCTGCCCTGAGAGATAGTTGAGCGTGGGTTGTTCATTTATAATTCAGATTTACAGACCTTACTATTATTCGAATTCACAGGAAATAATGCACGGGACAGAGTAAATAAAAATGAATATAATTAATCTAATCTTAAAATACATGCACAATCGTATAACATAACCAATAAAACAAAATATGCTATTTCGCTATTAAACAATTATAGAAGATGATAGTATGTCAAGTTTTGGTCTACAAAAGGGTAGTCTCTAATATCAATATTTCTCTTCATTCCTATCCTTTTTACTTTCGACTAAGGCTTAATGCATAACCCTGTATATGATAATAACCAAATTATTTAGGAATAAGGTACTTGGAGAATTGACTTTCCAAACATGATCTTTCAAACGTACTTACATAATTCTCAGGTAAATCACTTGCACTTATTTTAACAATTGGTTAGACGAATAGAAATTATTAATTTTATTCGCGCCTTCATTAATTTGGGTTATTATGGTTTTATTTATTTTACTTTCGTGTTTTGACTTTATTTAGCTACTTTTCTTGGACTAAGAATAGAAATTATGAAATTTGCTTTGAAAATATGCAAAGTTTATGGTAGCACTAATAAACAGATGATGACCCGGTAGTTATTGTATTTGTCGAGCCGATTTGGCATTGTAGATTTCTCGTTGAACCAAAAACTTAATTCGCACTAAGGTAGAGATTGATGATGCAACCAATTTAGCTTCATTGTGAATTATCTTGAATTTCGTACGTGTTACATCACTTACTTCAGACTTGAATTTAATTGTACTTTGTAATAAAGATTACTAATTAAATGCTCGCGTACATGGAATCAAGTAAATCTGATGACTGTCGAATTATAACTCGTTCTCTGCTTTTAGATTTCAGTTTCTTTATATATAGTCTCGATTCCTCCCTCTCGGTTGGGTTATTGCAGTAATTTAATGCGTGACTTTAATGTGAACTCATTAATACCAGCGCGTAAGAATACTTCAAATAGACCGCCCATCCAATGATGTATTTATAGCTTTTTATGAGCGGTAAGGTCTCCTATGATACACCGCGGCAAAGAGTTACTCTTCAACCCCCATTAAAGTTAATTTATTACAGAACAAGAATGTCTCCTATGATATTCACCGCGGCAAAGAGTTACTCTTCAACCGTAATAGGTCATTAAATGAACAATCTGAGAGAATTATGTCTTCCTTTAAAAATTACTGGTGCAGGTGTTAGAACTTGATAATGGTTATTTCTTTGTCTAAATGATTATGACTAGGCAGGGTCCCTACAGTCCTCCTTGCCCTCAAGTAAAAATTGTATGATATGTATCATAAATTTTTCTGACCTTGTTCCTTGACATACTGTACAACTAATGTTATTTCTTTTAATAGAAGTTATAAAAACCTTAATTATGTTTATTGTATTCAATAATAGAAAGGTTACAAGAAAACGTATTCATCCTAAAAGCTATGCGAAACAAAGTTTTCTTTTTTTTTTTCTAAAATCAACTTTTAGTAATTCTATAAATATAAAATAGTAGACTTATTCAGTTTAATATTCAATCTTAATAGATAGATAAAATTTATAGAGTAAAACTGAGGACAATCCTACTTAATTACGTCTAAGGATCTAATTCTGATGCCTGTATAATGTAATAAAGTGATACAGAAAACCAATACTCAATTTGCTAATTCTAAATGTCTTATACTAAGTAATTAGTAATTAAAAGGTATAAATCAAAATTTTCTAATTCGTTTAATCTATAAAACTTTAACTCTAAGATAAAATTTACTAAGTTTATATATATATATATGAAACAGTAGAAATTTGAACTAAATTTACTTTGTTAATAAAGTCTTTCCTTCACTTAGGTATACCTTCCAAGCACTTGACCGCGAAAGTGACGGGGTCATCCGGGGATTCGCAGGTACGGTTCCGGGCTGGGAGTCGATTCTTCGGTTGGGGATTCATATCCCGAGTCAGCTGGAGGCTCGATGTTGGCTAATATACGAGGTACTTGGTTCTCGGCGCTGAGGGATGCATTCGGGGCGGCAAACGAAAATCCTCTCGTTCGGCAGTGCAAAAATAGCATTCGCACCTTAAAATGTCGTGAGCTTTTTCCCTGCTCCCGTCGGAGTTTTTGGGGCGAGGGCGGCTGTCCATATTTTCCGAGTTTTCCGTGAGGCAGTGCAGACAATCGCATTGGTGATGTTCTGGTCCGCTAACAATCGCAGGTAGGCCGCATGATGTCTATTGAAATGGAGAATACTATAGGCCTTGTGTACGTGGACGTGTTCCAAGGGTTGAGACGATCCCATTGATTTACGTCATACAGGGGGGTTTGGGTCCACTGAGGGATTTCATGATATATTTCCTGGTTTCAAACTGCGAATTTCACTTAAGACGTCGAGTAACATCTCCATTTCACTTGTACTTATTAGTATTTAATTTTTAACCAACTAATTTCACGTGATGATCAGCTACTAGTTCGCCGAATAATAATATCCAAGTCGAGAGTTCACTGGTATTTATAGGGTTTCAGTTCTTATTTCCAAGGTTCTCACACTAGTTTTAATGTTTATCGGTCGTATTATGTCACTCACGAAAAGTTTTAGGGCAGTTCTCACGTTATCCGAATGTATCGATTTCGTGTTCAGTTGTTAACACTTAGGAAGATTTCAGCGGAGATCACAGATTTAATATTTTACGAGGTGTTAACGATTATTTTTATTAGATCGGCGTGTTACTCATGTTGAGCTTTTAACTTCTTTATAGTTCAGTTATCTCTAGGGAGAGAGAAATTGAGATTTCTAAATTAATTATCTGCATTTTACATCTGCCAGTTCAGACCTTTGAATGGGTAGGTGATGATTTTTCATAGATTGTTCCTACGAGTTTTCGAAGTTGTGGGCATCTCACTTAACGTTGGTTGGCGAAGTGATTTCGTGGGAACGGTTTCCTGGGAATATCTTCTGAGGGGACCCTTGGTAATTTATGATTTATTACAAATATAGTCAGGGTATTCCATAAAGCTGCCAATAAGTGTAGAGAACATCCCGAGATTCGGTGGATTGCAAAAGCATTTAGAGTTGTGTCCATAAGAAATTTGAAAACTTTTAGACATATGTATATTCCTAATAAACTGCTGGTCACATCGCCAATAATCATAAATACACCATAAATTTTCTTCATTGTATTATTGGCTAATTTTTCTAATTCTTCCTGATTGAACAGGTTTAAAGTTGAAAATCCTTGATTCAATACAGTTTTGTTGGCCATTCTATTTATGAGGATGTTAGTTACAGCCTGCCTTTCAGAGGAAAACAGTAAGATTTCCTGAGCATTTCGGATTGCTTCAGCGGTATAAATTCCACCTATCCCAAGGGGTTTTATTTCATCCAGCTGCATTTGAGGGTCTTCCATTATAGATAATTCACTGGGGGGATTGCCGGCGATAGGCAGGGGATCATAAGATATCCACATTCCATCGATAAAGTATTTTGCCGGAATTATTGAAGAACATTCTATCTGTTGTCCTACTTCTTGTATAGTCCGGGTTAAAGGAGCCATAAAGTAAGATTTATTCAAATAAGTCACTGGTAATTCCTGATAACAGTTTTGTTCTCTTCGTATAGTGACCATGACAGGAATGCATTTAAGTAGATAAATTACTTCTCCATTGATTTTTGCTATATAACCTGGTTGCTGATGCAATAGTTGCGCGATGATAGTGGGAGATTGTTGAGCCATATTAATCGATTTTAATATCTCTTTCAACAGACATCTTCGTTGAATTGTTTCTGCCAACATAGCATTCATGGATCTCTTGAATGATTGCTCAATGTAAAAATTTTGAATTAACATATGTAATGAGATCTGCAGTTGGTTCTCCCCAGGTAAAATCAAACTCTCGGTATAAATTAGTAGTATTGTTTGGAAATTCCAATATTAATATTCTAGGATGTTCGGTTATCCACATTACTATATTACAAATAGTTGTTTTCTTAATTAGTTGAACAGCGAATAACTTTGTTCGATCTTCGATGACCATATAGAATTTTATATCATCGTACTCAATCTTCGTATTTGTTATTTTTTCCTTATAAAGTTGCGATATCTTGGCACTCCTGGGTTTGATATATCCCACCTATTCGCCTTAAACATCAATACATACGGTAGAGAATTTGCAGGATAATTGATTCTCCAAACTAATGGTGTTTTCGTCTAAGTGAGCCGTAGCAGAATAATCTTTCAAAGTAATTTTTGCGGTGGCAGTTGCTACAACATTTTTATATAATTTTCCTTGAAAGGAATAGGAGGTACCTTGGCAACTCCCTGTGTCATCTAATTCTCCAGCCAGTAATATTCTTGCAGTCTGAGTAGCGTTGGTTTTGAGTTTTATTATTTCACCCGGGAAACCTCGATATTCCAAATATTGATGGATTTTTAAGCATTCTTCCTTGCCTATGGGTTGTAAGTAAGTCAGAAGACTATCAGCTAAAATACTGGAGTGGGAGAACATACCACACGAGACTAGCAGTTGAGTAATCTCAATAAAGCATGATTTTACTTGAATCTTTTCATACTTTTTCTGTTCCAACGCGTAAATTTTAGTCTCAGACACAGTGTATGCGCTATTCAATTCAGGACATTTTTGTACGTCTCTTAAAGAAATTGCTGTAATATTTGCAGCGGGATTTCTACAATCATATGCTATAAGCCCATCGGTTTTTTTCAACAGGTAAAATGTTCCGACAATGGTCCATATCCAAATCAATATATCACTTATCATCATATTCAACTATTTCTCGTAACTTCTGTAACTGGAAGCTATAATCCACAGAGTATTGTGTTTCATTCACCACTACTTGTAAGGGTTGCACCCTAGGCGGTAATTTATGACTTGGTCGGCGTAATTAAGCGAGCTCTTTCGATAGTATGGTAGACAGTCGGACGGTCGTTGTCTCGTACGCCTGTCAAGCAAACACCCCTCTGATTCTAAAGTTGCAGGTAGATTCCTTGTGGGGCAAAATTTCAGGGTTTTTTACGATCGACTATTTTTACGTAATATTGTCTGTTATCGATCGGCGCGGGTATGCGAGATGGGTAATTTTATTTCACGCACAGAGTGTTTTCTTTTGGGGAGTCAATCTCCGTTAGTGTTCTAGAATAATGATGTTTATTAAACACTATGGGATCGCGGACTTTATAAAAATGTTCTCTTTATTTACAGGGTGAGGAGATTTTCCCGTTCGTAGTACATTAAAATCATGTTTGGATTTTTCTTAATTACTCATTTCAACAATTATTGAAAAGTTACTTATGACTAACTAATACCTTCTATAATCTAGATATATGTATACATACAGTGCATTACTTAATTTACTGATGTTTACCTGACTTAGATAGGACCCAAGGTAACTCTTTAACAGCTCCCCGTGATCTAGTAGAATACCTGTGCGTAATTTCAGGAATACTTTCTCTGTCATCGTCCGACGTTTCACTCTGAATGTCATCATTCGGAATTTCCATAATGGTTTCCGGTAATTCATTTATCATATCAACAGGGTCTTGGACGACGTTATCTTGGGTTTCTTTTATACTTTCCTGGTCTGAGGAAATATTATGAAGGGTCTCTAAGTTTTATAGTTCAGTAATTCTTCTGAGGAAATGGTATAGTTCATGTCTAGGGGTAGGGGTTGTTCTTGCTTTTTCCCATTACCTTTTTCCGTTCTCTTCCTGAGGTTCCTCTTGAATCGACCGTGGAAGGATATTATTCATGTCTATATTTCTATAGGCCTTAAGACGATTTGCATGTATAATCTGACATTTCGTTTTACCTACTAGTTGTATTTCGAAATTAACTGGGGATAGTTTTCGCAGAATTCTCCAAGGTCCAGTATACTTTGGGAGAAGCTTACGAGACAGAGATTTTCTAGCCGTAATACTAGGTGGAGATTTCAAATACACCAGCGATCCAATGGGAAATTCCTTCAATTTAGCCTTTTTATTAAATGTTCGATGGGTTGCTGCAGCAGTGATATCTAAGGCCATCCTAGCGTTTTCGTGAGCGACTTGTAATCGGTGTACCAGTTCAGAGGCATAATTTTCCAACGTGTCGTACCGTATGGGTGCCTGTAGAGTAAGTGATGGGGTAGATGTCTCTTCCAAACATTAAAAAAATGGGCTCTCTTTGGTGGACGAATGAATTTGATTTCTGATAGCGAGAAGAGCATACGGTAATTGCTCGTCCCAATCATTTTTGCTCAGTTACCAGGTGAGATAGAGTATTTTCAGGTGCCCATGAAATCGTTCCAACACTCCATTAGTGGCTGGGTGATATGCCGTAGTATTTAATTTTTTATCCGTAGTCTTTACATATTTCTAAGAATAAAGTGGACAAAAAATTGCGATCCTCGGTCACTCAATAAATGTCTGGGAGCCCCATATCGTAGGATGACATTTTCTACAAACGCTTTGGCAACTGTTTCTACAGTTATATTAGGTATTGGAATGGCTTAGCATATCGAGTCAGATGATCAATAACAGTAAGAATATATTTATTTCCTTGTCTTGTGGTGTTCAGGGACCTACTATATCAATAGCTACGATTTCGAAGACTGTCTCCGGTATAGGCATTCGTTGCATTTCGGTGGGTTTCTGATTCGAGCTTTTGTGAATATTACAAGAATGACACCTTTGCACATATTCGTCAATATCTTTCCTCATGTTAGGGCCCGTAAAATTCCTCTTGATGGTCGATAAAGTTTTCTGTTGTCCTCCATGACCGAAAAATATACTATCGTGATATAAACTAATTATTTGTCTTATAAGGGCATGGGGGGCATATATTTTATCCTGACGTTCGTCGAATTTGCGTTTTACATATAGAATTTCTTCATGTACATAAAAATGTTCATCATTCCCGGATAAGCTAGTTAGGATTTCGAAGATCTTGGGATCCTTTTCTGTAATTTGCGTATGTCATCTCGTTGCCATATAGTGTCAATAATTGGTTCTGCATCTTCAATGATCTTACTGTAGCAAAACACTAGTCGGTCTTTATTTTGTATTTGAGGAACGATTTTTCCGACGTTTCATTCACCTTCAACCTCGTCAATGAATCTGCATTTAGGTTATGTTGGCCCTGACGATATTTAATAGTAAATGAATACCCAGAAGCGTCATAGCCATTTTGCAAGTCTACTACTTGGGTCTTTGATTGATAGTAAATATACCAAAGGTCGATGATCGGTGATGATAGTAAAATGTGTTCCAACTAAATAGCATCGATATTTTTGACAGCCCATATTACAGCTAAGCATTCTCTTTCAATGGTAGAATATCGAGTCTCAGCAGCATTCAAGGTTCTACTAGAATAACATATAGGGTGTTCAAATCCTGAGTATTCTTGACTTAAAATTCCAGAAATAGCGGAAGCGCTAGCGTCGGTCGTTACATAAAAGGTCTGGAAAAATCGGGATATTTCAAAACGGGAGGTGTTATTAGTGCTTGTTTCAAGGTGTCAAATGCTAGCTGCTGTTCCGTTCCCCAAAGGAAATTTTCTTCTTTCTTAGTTAATTTCGTGAGTGGTTGGGATAATTTTGAGAAGTTTTGCACAAATTTCCTATAAAACCCACATAATCCGAGGAAAGCTCTTACTTCCTTCACACATTTTGGTTGAGGGTAATTTTTAACCACTGATGTTTTTTCGGGGTCTGTTTGGCATCCTTTTCCAGAAACAATGTCCCTAAGTACTTGGCTTCGGGTTTCATGAAATGACATTTAGTTGGCTTGAATTTTAAGTTGCTGTCTCTCATTTTATCGAATACATGACGAATCTATCTAGATGCTCATCAACATTGGGACCACTGAATACTATGATGTCATCTAGGTATACTAGGCATTCTTTCCAGTAATATCAGCGAAAGTAAGGTTCATAAACCTCTGAAAGCTGGCAGGGGAGTTCTTCAAACCCTGAGGCAATTTTTAAATTCGTAATGTCCATTTGGAGTAGAGAAAGCACTTTTTCTCGGTCACGCTCATCTAACTCAATTTGGAAATATCCACTGGCTAAATCCATCACACTATATAATTCAGTACCATTTAGTCTCCAAAGTGTCTTGCAAGTGTGGCAACGGATAAAAATGTTTTAGTAATGGCGTTTAATTTCGGTAGTCAATACATAATCTAAACTGGGGTTCTTTCCCGATGCATTTTTTCAATTAAGAGAGCTGGGAAACCCAAGGACTGGCTGATTCTATGATAATCTCATTAGCTAATAAATCCTTGATTTCTTTCTCCATTGCCTTCTGGCGTTGAAAAGGAATTTATATGGTTTTTTAGTAATGGGAATAACATCTTCAGTAATGATTCGATGTTTCACTAAATGGGTACTACCAATTTTTGACTGGGGCTTTAAATATATCTATATATTCTATTATAAGGTTGGATAATTTAATTTGATCTCTCTCCTTAGGATCTTCCAAATGTAATTGTTGCAAAATTGTTCTTTCATCCTGTAGTTCTATTCTTCTAATCCTTTTCCCTTTATCGAATATTTTCCTCTCCGTATCAGTGTCAGCTTCAAATCCTAGTGCAATCACATGTTTGCGTGGTATTACTAAATTCTTCTCTAAAACATTTATTATACGTATAGGTATTTCGTCCTTATTTTTACTTATTGATCTAGCTACTATCAATCCTTTTATAGCTTCCTTATCTTCAATAACTACGTTTTCTGACGTTAACCTATTTAGTAGAAAATGATTCTCCCTTTAAATTTGGCCAAAATTGGGGTTGGGGGTCTTTAGACAAATAAATCCCTGTCGCATAATTATTTTTCGTAGGTATGGTACTTTTTTCGAATTCAGTCTTTTCTAGATCATTAGTCGTCACTAACATCTTAGTAGAAAATGATTCTCCCTCGGGTGAATTTTCTCTATCATTCAGACCATTTTTCGAAAATTTCCTCTCATCCACATTAATAATTTCCGTTGAACTACGAGCCACCTTATTCTCCATAATTTCATTACACTCAGTAGAAACCGCGGAAGCTTTCTCAGAGTTCCTTGATGATTTCTCCTTAATTTTACCATTTTCCTTTTCCTCTACTTTTTCCAACGTAATCTCCGTAGTTTCCATACACTCAGTAGAAAGTGTTTTCTTCAGATTCTTAGTATTTCTCTGTTTTGGCGGAATACTTCTTTCTTGTATACCACTTTCACCTTCTATCAAATTGATATCTTTCAACAATTTATTCTCTGGTAAAAAGTTGATCGCTGCCCCTTGGCATGCTACCGTATTGTTTGGAGGAAGGTTACCGTCCCTAGACGCAACTCCTTCTTGAATAATAGTTCCCAATTCCTGAGAGTTTTCCATTGTACTGGTAGAAGGCATGTCATCCTTAGACGATCCAGCTTCTTCACCTCGAATGTCGTTCAAAATCCTAGCACTATCTTGCAATTTAATTTTTTCCAATATACAGGATGCTCTGGGTTTAGCGTTACTCAACCCTTCAATTCCTAAAATAATTTCCTGCTCTGTTTCTAGCTGTGGAAACTTTTCTTTTCTCTGCTTTTCATTGTTCCTTTTTCTAAGCGCTTTGTTACGAATATTTTTTCTTCTTTTCTCCAGTTCTCTATTTTTCTTGACAGTATTATCATCTTGTAAATGAGCTGATTTTGAATTATCCACTAAATTTCCACTTGAGGTGATCGGTCTCAAGTCCTGGTATGGAAATCCATTTTCGATTACTGGCCATTCATTTTGGGCGTGCACTCCTAGAAAAATTTAGCTTTTCGTCAAAATTTCTTCCCTTCCATTGTTCCATTGTGTTGGTTAATTCGGACAGTCTCTGATTCATACTGTCAATTGTTTCCTTGAAAGTTCTTTCCATATTCGCAATTTTTTCTATCCAAAGCTTATCCATACCATTTTCAGTATGATAAATATGTTTGGGTTCATGATGAAGTTCAATAATCTCCTCCATCAAATACATTCTATTCGCTCGCCAATCTAATTTTACTTGATATTTCTGCAGAAAGTCTAACCCTAATATCAATTCAGTACTCAAATGGTCAGTTTCAATAAGAATAAATTCGTGGTCAATTACTTTTCTGTCATTCAATCTGATGGGTAGAATAACTGTTCCTATATAAGGAATAGAATGTCCCTGTACGTCGCGAAGTTGAAACTTTTCTTCATATTTAATTTTCATACCACGTGTGATACTAATGTGGGCCAACGATACTTCGGCGCCAGTGTCTAAAAGAATGGTGCGAAAAATTCCATTAATTTCTAAACTATAACATTTCTCTGGGCCTCTCCTGTTGTATAGGTAAGTATCGTTTGCGTCGGCCTCCTATATGTTGAATTTTGACTTACTAGTGGCTGTTTGCGGTTCCCAACGGAGGTAAATTGCGAACCGTATTGCCATTTAAATGTCGTCTATCAACATTTCTGGGACTTGTTTTATTTCGACAATTATTAGCCAAGTGTCCTTGTTCATTACAACGATAGCAGATCCGATTTTTCATTTTACAATTTCGAGCTTCATGTCCTCTGTAGCGGCAATACTGACATATAGGTACATTTGTTGCTGGCTCATTCGCAATTATATTCCTGAAATTTCTGTCCGTTGGTTTGGTAAGGTTTTCAATTAATTCTTCTTTATCGGCTAAGTCAATCGCTTCCTTCAACGTTCCTGGACTAGCGGATAAGATACGTTTTCTAATGGGGTCAAGCAATCCCATTGCGAACTGTGTAATGATGTCTTGTTCATGTCGTTGCAACAATATTCTATCTAAATCGGGTACCCCTGTTAATACTAAAATTTTGCTGCGCAAACCATCAAACGTGCTAAATACTGACGACATGTTTCTGACCTACGCTGTCTGCATTCTAATAATTCTCTTTTGTCCTGCCCCGGTATTTTAGTTAAGCCAAATTGTTCCTGCAAGCCTTTCTTCAAGTCATTCCATACTACAGTGGTTCTTAATTGGCTGTCCGCGTCTATTAATTGTTTGGCTATTCCTCGCAATTTCAAACGTACTATCGACACAATTTGTAAATCGTTCCAGTTTGCAAGCGCGGCAGTATCTTCAATAATTCTGATGAAATCGGTGATTTTCGATTGACCATTATAATAAGGAACATTGTCCAAAGTAATAGCTATAGTAGGTTCCTGAATAGGTAAAACCTGCACAATCGGAGGAGCTGTCGAAGTAGATACCGTCGGTGGGGGAGTCATGATAAAAATTGTTTACTTCTTTCAACTTTTTCAACTATTTCCAAGTGAATTCCAAGAGTAAGTCTGCATAAACGCTATATATACTTTATTTTCCACTTCAAAGAGAAAATTTCCTTATTTTTCAAGTTATTTTCACCCCTAACTTTAAATTTTACTTTTTTGTGAAAAACCCTATATAAGAGTTAATTTAGATCAAATTATTACACAAAATGTTGTGGCTGCTTGATCCACACAGTTTCTGATAGTATTTAACAAGAAAAACAATTTTTTTTCTGAATTTTCATTCCTATTTGCATTGGACAATTTTGAGTTTGACATCCTTTGCGAAATTTACATATAGCGTTATATCTGTAAATGAACCTCGACACCTGACATCAATTGTTATAGGCGTACAGGGTGGACTTAAATGAAAATCACACACCTGTCCACCAATTGTTATAGGTTGCTCCACACTCGAGATGTTAATTAATAAATTACCTAACCGCCTACCAAATGGGTAGATGGTCGGTGGTTTTAATAATTACCCCAAGTATGTATTGAAAGGGAGATCTTAATCGCCCAGGAGTTGTTAATCAAAGAGATCTTCGAATAACATAGAAGAAGATCTAAGAGCGGCTTTAGTCTTCCTCTCTGCCCTGAGAGATAGTTGAGCGTGGGTTGTTCATTTATAATTCAGATTTACAGACCTTACTATTATTCGAATTCACAGGAAATAATGCACGGGACAGAGTAAATAAAAATGAATATAATTAATCTAATCTTAAAATACATGCACAATCGTATAACATAACCAATAAAACAAAATATGCTATTTCGCTATTAAACAATTATAGAAGATGATAGTATGTCAAGTTTTGGTCTACAAAAGGGTAGTCTCTAATATCAATATTTCTCTTCATTCCTATCCTTTTTACTTTCGACTAAGGCTTAATGCATAACCCTGTACATGATAATAACCAAAATATTTAGGAATAAGGTACTTGGAGAATTGACTTTCCAAACATGATCTTTCAAACGTACTTACATAATTCTCAGGTAAATCACTTGCACTTATTTTAACAATGGTTAGACGAATAGAAATTATTAATTTTATTCGCGCCTTCATTAATTTGGGTTATTATGGTTTTATTTATTTTACTTTCGTGTTTTGACTTTATTTAGCTACTTTTCTTGGACTAAGAATAGAAATTATGAAATTTGCTTTGAAAATATGCAAAGTTTATGGTAGCACTAATAAACAGATGATGACCCGGTAGTTATTGTATTTGTCGAGCCGATTTGGCATTGTAGATTTCTCGTTGAACCAAAAACTTAATTCGCACTAAGGTAGAGATTGATGATGCAACCAATTTAGCTTCATTGTGAATTATCTTGAATTTCTCGTACGTGTTACATCACTTACTTCAGACTTGAATTTAATTGTACTTGTAATAAAGATTACTAATTAAATGCTCGCGTACATGGAATCAAGTAAATCTGATGACTGTCGAATTATAACTCGTTCTCTGCTTTTAGATTTCAGTTTCTTTATATATAGTCTCGATTCCTCCCTCTCGGTTGGGTTATTGCAGTAATTTAATGCGTGACTTTAATGTGAACTCATTAATACCAGCGCGTAAGAATACTTCAAATAGACCGCCCATCCAATGATGTATTTATAGCTTTTTATGAGCGGTCGGAAAGTTGAAATAACCGGGCCTAGACAGGTCGGTCCCATTATCAAGTTAATTTATTACAGAACAAAAATGTCTCCTATGATATTCACCGCGGCAAAGAGTTACTCTTCAACCGTAATAGGTCATTAAATGAACAATCTGAGAGAATTATGTCTTCCTTTAAAAATTACTGGTGCAGGTGTTAGAACTTGATAATGGTTATTTCTTTGTCTAAATGATTATGACTAGGCAGGGTCCCTACACTTTGGCTGGTTGACTACTCCGTACTGATGAGGGCCAAGAAGCCTGAAACCGGTATGCGGATGTTAGGTGAACACGACATAAATTAAACATAATCGAGCTTATCAGAAAGAAACATTTGCATTCAATGTCCATTGATATTATATGGAAGTATGCATGGATTTTCAGGTGAATATCATTCAACGTTTTGCGTGGTATTTGCCAGGAAAGTAGTTGTTTTTCACCTGAGATCTACCTTTCTCTGGTTCAATTTTATATTGAATCCTTTATGTGAAGAAAACCGTTTAAATTCGTTTTTTCTATCTCGTTTACTGTCAAACTGAACTGCTAACAAATAGTCCGTTGAGCGCCTAAATCCTTTTATGAAAATTGTGATCATGGCTCGTAGTTTAGACGATAAATTTAAAGCAGTTTTGATATTTGGAGAAGCTGGGAGAAATTATCATCTAGCAGTCCGTATGTTTAATGATAGATTTCCCGAGAATCCTATTTCAAACTTTTAAATAAGCTCCAAGCAACTGGTACGCTGGAAGATGCTCCAAGATCAGGAAGACCGCCTCTTTCAGAAGAAAAAAAGGTAGAAATTGTTGCTGAAATGGTAATCAATCCGACTCAATCGACGTCTGCAGTTGCTGAATCCTGTGGAGTAAGTTCAAAAAGTGTCCAAAGAGTCTTAAAAAAATAAAAGTTTCATCCCTATAAAATTAATAACCTGCATGCTCTCACGGAGGATGATCCAGACCAGAGGGTTGAATTTTGAGAGTGGTTAACAAGAACAATTGAAGGAGAACGGGGCTTCCTAAAACATGTATGTTTCGCAGACGAATGCACGATTTTTCTTAATGGAAAAGTCAACAAACAGAATGTACGATACTGGAGCGATACTAATCCGCATATTTTTAGAGAGGGACATACCCAGTTTCCTAAAAAGGTGAATGTTTGTGCGGGGATTTTGGGCAATCGCGTTGTTGGACCGATTTCCATTAGAGGCAATCTTACAGGAGTTCTTTTGAAACTGAAATTTAACCTCGAATAAGACAAATTGTATTAAACAATCAGGAAGAGTTTGAAAATCGTGAAATCATATTTCTGCAGGATGGGGCACCTACCCATTTCAATCGCATGGCTTGAGAGTTCCTCGATACAAATTTTCCTGGGCGATGGATAGGTCGCAGGGGAAGTACAGAATGGCCACCAAGATCTCCGGATCTTACACTTCTAGATTTTTTCCTTTGGGGATATCTGAAGTCAAAAATCTACGCAACTGAATTCCAAACAATAGAAGAGTTGGCACGCAGAATAATAGATACATGTGAAGAAATAGATGAACAGACTTTCATCAACGTGAGAGAAGCTATTTATAATAGGGCACATTACTGTCAAGATTTAGGAGGGGGCTACATTGATGAAATGATTGTTGGGGTTGAATAAAAGTGTTATCCAATAATAAATTGTATTTTTTAAGCTTACTTATTTGTTTTGATTGTGAATTTACAGAACACATTCGTAGGCTTCGAGATTTTCCGGTAAGCGGTACTGTTTATCCTTAATAAACTCTCTTTACGCCTTTTATTAGTCGAATTCATTAAGAGATTTAACTACAAATTAATAACAACGTTTAGTTGGCAAAATGTTTTACCAGAAGTGACCAAACTCCATACTTCATTTTAAACCGCAATGTTACTTTTCAAATGTTAATATTTCGAAAACAATTGAATTTAGGAGTAAAGTGTATTAGAGAAAACTGTTGAGAATTATGAGCAGATTTCAAAAATGGAATAATATACAGGATGTTCTTTTTAAAAAAATTATATTTCAGCCGCCATTTTAAAACATTCAGCTGTGATATTCCTTGAGAAAGTAGGTTTTTATCTCTTATTTAAGCCCTCCAAATTTCTTTGCGATATACCAGGTTGTTAAAAAATTAGTAGGGGGGGAACGGACTTTAGACGAGCACTGTATAATTTTCTGTATTGGTACGGGGTGTGACAGACTTCTGTAAAAACAGTACAACAATTCTTATGTTCGAAATATTTTATGAATTTAACAGAAAAACAATCATCTTTAGTTATAATAGTATTCTGATCATTTATAATTTTTTCTTTTTCCTCTTTTGTTGTTTTGGCATTACCTATAGTTTCAAATTTGGAATTTTGGTTCTGGGATTCAATAATTTTTTCAATTCTGTATTGTACTGATTATATAATTTATCCTGAACTTCTTGTTGAATTTTTTGCATATCTTCTTGACTTTAACAATTAATTGACACGTTTCCGTTCTTTATTTATTTGTTTAATTGGATGTATTCCTATATGCGGTTCATTGATTTTGATATTTTTTTCCAAATCCATTATTGTTTTGACTGACTATAAACCGTTTGGGAAACTAACCTGTATCTTATCACATATTCCGGTAGTGTCCATCCTACTGGCCACATTCACAGCGTTCCCCCAAATATCGTATTGAGGTTTTCTGGCTCCTATCACACCTGCCACCACCGGACCGACGTTGATGCCGATCCGGATACGGAAGTGGTTGAAAGAGTGTTCGTTCACCTCTTCGAGGAGCTCCTTGAGCCTGAGAGCGTAGTCGGCCATAGCTGTCACGTGCTTGTAATCGATCATATCGCACGTATTTTGAGTTAACCCTGAAAAAAAAGTTATTCAATTTAATAGAGTTGGGGTTAGGGAATACTTCATAACTTCGAGAAGTTAAGGGGGGGCGAGCAGGGCCGGAGAGAGCCAGCATTGGGCCTGGGGCAGAGTATGCAGCCGGGCCCCTACCACCCTTTTTTCTATCTATACCATCAGTTTTATTTATATAATCCAACTGGAGGTGTTGGCTTGGTACTGGAATGAATATGAAGTTGAAAATGGTCTAAAATAGAGATACTGCTCTTAAAATTATGTGTGATAGCTCATTGGATCCAGAATAACGCATAGAAAAATGTGCCAAAAGCGTGTATTAGTACATAAAAAATTGCAAAAGTTATAAACAATTGAAGATGAAAAAAATGGCATTTTGTTTTTTGCCAATATTTCATAAACTATTGATATTTAAAAAATTTCAAAAGAAGATTCTGAAAGAAGAGGAAATTTCCAATAAAAAATTTCCAGCTCTTGGAACTCTATCTCCATTATTTATATTAATATAACGTGAAAATGGTCTCCGAGCGACATTTTTAGGTTCCGCGCGCGGCGTCAAAAGCGAGTACGACACATTAATTAATTTATTTAAGGTATTAAATATTTGTTTTTTAAATCGAAAAAAATATGGTGTATTTGGAACACTATAAATAATTCATTCCCATTATAAATTTTACTTAAAGTTGATTTTTCAACAAGTTAAACGATTGTTAACTAACAAAATTTTCTTAATTGTAAATGAAAAAAAAAATTTTTAATAATTGTCGTAAAAATTTTTCGCTCCGTGGAGCCTTTCTTATACATACTCAACAAGATCACGTCATAAAAGTTGAAAAAATATTCATACTTTGTTTATAATAATTTTTGTACTTGAACAAAAACTAAAAAATCCAAGTAATGTTGTTGAAAAAAATAATTGTTTTTTTAATCATCATATTATCGTTTTTTTTCAATACAAGATTGATTTGCAAAAAAAAAAAATTCCCGCTATTTGTTGATCAATTTTTTATAAACAAATTTATTATTTCAATATTTTTGAAATTTTTTTTTCCACAACTTCATTATATTACAAATATCATGATTTTTGAAAAAAAAAATTTCCTTAATAACAATTTTTAATTGTTTATAATAGTTTTTTTATATTTCTATTGTTCAAATAATTAGATAATAATTTTTTTTTTCTAAAAATCATAATTGACAGTCCTCTATGGAGTAACAAAAAACAATTTTTTTTCATCAACAATTCCATTGTTTATTAACTTTGTTAGATTTTTTTTCTGAAACTTCTGAAATTTACAAAAACAACCATATACATTAAAGTATAGAAAAAAAAATTCCCAATTTTTCCCAATTCCAATTTCCAAAGTACAATAAAAAATTAGAATTTATTTTTTCTATACTTTGTTATAGATGGTTGTTTTTGTAAATTTTGGAAGTTTCAGAAAAAAAATCTAACAAATTAAATTATACATATAACAAATTGTATTTAATAAAAAATGGAATTTTGATAAAAAAATTTTTTTTTTTATAAGGTAATTAAAAAAAATAAAAATTAAAAATTGTTATTAAGAAAAAATTTGTTTTTCAAAAATCATAATATTTGTAATATAATAGAGTTGTGGGGAAAATTTTCAAAAATATTGAAATAATCAATTTGTTTATAAAAAATTTATCAACAAATGGCGGGATTTTTTTTTGCAAATCATTTTATATCTTGTATTAAAAAAAAAAATTAAATTCTTGTTGAGTATGTTTATAAGAGAGGCTCTACGAGCGAAAAATTTTTACGACAATTATTTAAACATTTTTTATTCATTTACAATTAACACAGAAGTTAAAATGTTAGTCAACAATCGTTTAACTTGTTGAAAAATTAACGTTAAGTAAAATTTCCAACGGGAATAAATTATTCATAGTGTTCGAATACACATGATTTTTTTAAATTAAAAAAAACATATTTAATACTTTAAATAAATTAATTAATGTGTCGTACTCGCTTTTGACGCCGCGCGGGCAACCTAAAAATGTCGCTCGGAGACCCATTTTCAGCGTTAAATTAAAATTATAAATAATGGAGATAGAGTTATGGGAGCTTAGAATTTTTTATTGCAAATGTCCTCCTCTTTCAGAATCTTCATTTGAAATTTCTAAAATATCAATAGTTCATGAAATATTAGCAAAAAACGAAATGCCATTTTTTTTTCATCTTCAATTGTCGAGTAGACTAATTCATTAAGAATGTGAGATGTTTTTTTTTTCTAAGTACCATAAACCATAATATATGAATCAACCACTGTGTGTTCAGTACTATACACAATTTTCAAAAATTTATTATCTACACTGTTTGAAGTTTGATGCAATTGTTAAAAAAAATTGTGAAATATTCTTTATTTGACACATATTGAATACGAAAACTATTGTAACACTAAAATAAATAAAAGGAACTATACAATTTTCAACAATACAATAAAGTGATTTGTTTGAAAATATGAGGACGTTCATAAAATCAGATGATGATAAACTTTAGTCATTATCTTCCAACGTTCAAGATAACCTCTTGTGCTGGCAAACATTCTCATGTCGAACAGGCAAACATTCTCAATTGAATATTAAATAGAATTTTTGGAACGAAGTTCCTTATCGCGCGTTGCAAAAGGGGGCTAGACGGAATAAATTAAGACCAAAAGTTGTAACGACACATTTTGCTGAAGTTGTAAGCCGTGCGGCGTGCGCGAGTTTCTCTGTCTGTCTCTCTCTCTCCCTCTCTCATAGAAAGCAAGCCAGTTATTGTCGTTTCGTCTTTCTATTTCGCATTGAACAGTGTGGTGTCGCGATGATTATTTTTGTTGAGTGTATACAGGTTTTTTGTACATAATAAATAATAAAAAATAATAACAATAATGAATCCTGACAGTGATATTGCTGATGGAGTTAGGAAAGTGGGGATTTTATACAGACAATAATAAATGCTTATGTATTTTTAGCAAGTACGTATTATAACCTCTCTTTACTATTGTGCTAACCAAGTCATACGCGTTATAATATCTCCATTATTGTGTGTTTAGCAAGTGTACGCGTCATAACTTCAATAAATTTAAAAGCAAATTATATTTTAATATTACAATATCAATGCGTATGTACTAAAATTGAGCCTACTGATTAAGTTTATATTACATTACATTTGTTAATAATAAAAAAAATATTATTATAACTTAAAAAAAATTAAATTTTATTACAATTCCTTTACTAATTAATCGAAAAGAACTTCGTTCCATCCGGGTGACCTTGACACCTCTCAACTTTTTTTATGAATTGGAAAATTCACGATAAAAATCGTTGTTATTTTTATCAATTTAGACATTGATTCTATGAAATTAAAAGATATTCCATCATTATTCGAGGGTATCTTGATGAAATGTCTTAAAGTTTCAAAGAATGAAACAATTTTCCATATCTTCAGCAGAATAATCCACTCTTTCATATGGATTGGGAATTCAGGTCTGAAAAATGAAGAAAAAAGGAATTATCAGTTTTCGATTTTATTGAGAACAAAATACTCGATATAATATTTGAAATTGTTATTTTCATCATTTTAATTGATTCTATGAAAATTAAAGATATTTCATCATTATTAGAGGGTATTTTGATGGAATGCCTTCAAGTTTCTTGAAAATAGTAACGTACACCTTTCGAAAACTCAAAGAATATCTTCAGTAGAATAATCCACTCTTTCATATGGATTGGGGAATTCAGGGCCGTTCATTGGTTATATTTCATATGGATTGGGAAATTCATGGCCGTTAATTGGTTATATTTCATCATTCTCTGCATCAAATCATGATATCTACACCGAACCATCACTTCCGGGTGAAAAATATCTTTTGTATATAATTCCTTCCACTGACATTGTATACGTAGTTGGGGAGTCGGTGAAGGTCATAGTCCTTCGGCAGTCATTTTGAGTTATTAACATAAGAGAAAATGAAGAAAAAATATTTTTCAGAGTTATTCTTGTGGATATCTAACATAAAACAACTACTTCCCGGCTAATGTCATAAAATCAGATGAGGAATCATCTGGACTGAAAGTCACTATCTTCCATCCTTCAAGATAACCTCTTGTGGGGTTTCATGTTTTGATATTAATTTCTTCACTGAGATCGATGATAACGTCCCCCGAATATGTAGAAGCAAAATTACTGCATGCTTCATCTATTTCTTCCTTCGACATTTTGAAATTTCACAAAAATCCAAAATACTGAATGAGTGCCTCATATCGCGAATTTAAATTTAGTAGTAAATTGTCTTCCGGCAGCACCCACTTGATTTTCATTATTTATTTCATAAAAAAAAATTCTGTTTTTGGGCTTTGGTGGAAGCGGTAACTCATAATCAATTTCGATTGTTTCAGCGACTAAATTAACTTCAAAGGCAACGTTTTCCAATTTTAACCGACGAAACCAAAAGGAGGAGGTTCTCTAGTCGACGCGTACATTTAATTTTTTTATTTTTTATGTATGATCACGCATAACCTTTACTGAGACGTCCGATTCCGATAATTTTTTCAGTGGATAGGTGTATTCGAAGTTGGTCCCATTTGAAAGATGAAATCCACCCCTAAGGATAGCAAAATGAAGGATATTGATCACCCTCTGAATTCTGGTCCGTTAACCGATTAACCGATTCTATCAGCTATAACTTTGTACTGGGATCTTCGATTTGGATGATTCTTTTTTTATCAGATAGGGTATACCTCATAGTTGATCATATTTGGATTTCGAATGAAATTATCTACTCTTACGGGTAGAAAAATGGGGGATAATTGATTTTTCACTTGTGAACATTGGCACATCAAATGTAGTTGACAATGACATATCGCTAGAGTCATTATCACAATAAATATATTCTATGAGAGGATGGTATGATATACAAAGTAATGGAATAAACTAACCAGAACAACAAAATAATTCAAATTACAACAAATAGCAAAAGTAGATAATCATATTATTTAACTGGTAATAGTTGAAGTAAGTAAGGTGGGCAAGTAAGTATTTTGGAAGTAATCAAAAAACAAGTAGGTAGTAATTAGTAGATTTCGGCCACAAAAAATTGAAAAATAAGAAATTTTTAACAAAAAATTAAACCGACGAAATACGGAACTGAAAACTAAAAATTAAATAAACCTTATAGTCTCAATAACGAGTTCCTAAATATTAAGTAACTAATTTTGAGTCAGCGCCAAACAAACAATTAACGAAGATCATTAAATTACTTCAAAAAAATTATCAGAATGTCACCGCGCATTTTACGCCTTACCTAATTCATTTTCTTGTTCGTTTGGCGCCGACTCAAAATTAGTTACTTACATTAGTTTGGAAGCTTAGTTATTGAGACTAAGAAGGTTTATTTTATTTTTTACTTTTCAGTTCCGTATTTCGTCGGTTTAATTTTTTGTTAATTAATTTTTACAATGATTTACAATGCTTGGGTTTCCTTAAAAAAATATCTATTCGGGTGTGAACCATGCTGGGAAACTAGAGGTGCTGAATCTATTGACGGAGAGTGTGATGTTCGAGGTTTCCCTATTTAGGATTTTGCCATAAAGGAAAACACTCTTCACACTCAAACTAAATATATTACAATTGAATGTACAAACACCATGAGTACCCGACATGAACTGGCGTTCCACATTTGAATCGCCACTTAAGTCATGCGCACTTATTCTAAACCGTCATCTACCAATTTGGTTACATTTTACAATATACTACAATACCTTCCCCTTTAAAATTTCCAAGAAAAATATATGAATAAATAAATGTATTTTCATATGAACAGAAACAAAAATGAAAATTATTCATAATTCAACCGTTTTACTGGTTTTATTATTCTCTTAGGGCGGCTTGAAAAGTGTCACTATCACTTAAAATAGTCTTATTATCACTGAGCACTCCCGTACTAGTATTACCCACTAAACCGCTACTTATATCACTGATTTCGCTAGGACTATTATTTTTTAGGGGACATGTAATGTCATTTGGACATTACCTGTTTCCTCATTTTCTGAAAATTGTTCCAGCAACCTTTCTGACAATAGAAAGGGGCCCTCATTTGATTGATATGAGTTTCCAAATAACATTATCTAAATCAGGAATTCTAACAAGATATATGGATTTTCCTATTCTTTTATGAATTATTGCTCTTACCCAACTAGGTTTACGAATATTCCTATAATCTTCATAGTTACTACATCATAGCAAATTCCACAAATCGTTCATCCCTATGGTATTTTCTTTGTATTTGTGCTTATTGAGGACACGATCTTTCAAGCTTTCATTTGTATGTTCCTTTTCCGGAAGCAATATAATCGAATCTAGTTCGTAATTTCCCACCGAACATTAAGAATATGCGGACTTACCCTGTAGTACAATAACTCGTGTTTCTAAAGTCAAAAAGAAAATTGTTTATAGCTTTGTTAAGATCCAAAGTGCTATTTTACCGGGCGTTTTTCAATGAGTTTTAACCGTTTTCAGGGGTTTCCGCTGCTCCGTTCGAAGAAGGTTGATACGGCGGGAGATGTGATATGCTTGACATTATTTTTAGTAAGAACGTTTGAAATTCATTCGACGTGAATGTGGTTGCATTATCTGTTACAATCTGTCCGGTAAACCAAAACGCGCAAAGGTAGAACGAAGAATATCAATTGACAATTTTGATGTAAATAGAGTTCATTGGATAAATCTCTATCCATTCAGAGTGTGAGTCAATAACAATCAAAAAATATTTATTTAAAATGGCCCCATCAAATCCAAGTGAATTCGAGAACAAACCTCTGGTGACCAAGGCCAATGATTATCCGGATTTTTTTATGTAGCGAGCAATTTTACAAGTGTTGCATATTTTTTCAATACTTTTGTCAAGTCCAGGCCACCAGAAGTAGGATCTTGCCAAACTCTTCATCTCAACCACCCTCATATGAGAGAAATGGAGATCATCCAACATATGTCTCCTCAAACTTGTGGGTATAACCAATCTGTTATTCCATCAAACATTCCTGTTCAATACTCAGGTCGTTTTTAATTTGACAAAAGGTCTTATTTCTTCTAGTACCTCATTCTGTGGCCAACCAGTACGAACAAAATCAACTATTTTCGAAAGGCATGGGTCCTTTAAAGTTTCCTTCTGCACGTCGAAAATTGAATTGGAAAATTATTGTTTTCAGAGAAATAATTCAAAATTAACATCAACATCTTCCCATATCACATCCTGAGATTTCTCCGGTAACCGGATAAACTATCCGCATAGTTTTTTGTGAGGGTACAAATTCAATATCATAATTATAATTTGATAAAATTACTGTTTTGCTCCTGACTACGGGGTGTTGTGAACTAACCCACCACACCTGTAATACCAGACATTATTCGTTAGGTTGGAAAAACAGTATTAAGAGCAATCGACTGTCTGAAGAGGTCGATACTGAAAATAGGTCTGGGAGCGGTCAGATCTGAGTTCATTTCTTTAAATACTGGAACATGGCGTTTATTCCGAAATACACCGTTCAGAAAGATTCAACCAAAACAATGATTTTTATGAAATAAAATGCCTCATAAAAGTTAAGAATGTATATATATATTTAAAAAACTGACACAATTCTATCAATCGTCTATGGACGTATGATAGGCAACAATATTCGTACAATGAAAACGAAGTAGGTATTGGCAGATAACTCCCGCCGTTGGCTACAAATAGAACTAATTTTACTAGAAAACAATCTTGAAATCAATTGCTACAAACAGCTAACAATAATTTCTTTTTGAGATCTTTGTAATCTTGAAACTATTGAGATATTTTATGTCACATACACATTTGGAAAGGTTGAGTTTTTTCCATAAACATAAATACAGAAAACAAACATGAGACTCACCCTGTTTAACACTTATTCACTGGAGTAGTTTTAAACGGAATTAGAATCGATCAGCGGTTATTATTTGACTTTTGTTTCGTCCACTGGTTGGATTTCAAAATTAACGTGCGATGTCTTTTTTAAAATTTGATTTTCCTTTCTGTCTCAAAAGTTCTAATCTTTTTCCTTCGGGGTTTATTTCTTTCTTCACTTTCGTATCCATATTAAAATCTTCACTATACTTCGTTTTTCGCCTTAAAAATCCATTTTCTTGCAAATAATTTCGTATCTTCGGAGTTCACTATACTTTTGCTTGAACTTTAATACATTCAAAAATCTGGGGGTAGAATTTTTTCCTTAGGCGTTTTCATCCTTCTGATTTACATGTAAAAAAAACATTTTACTGTCTTCCTGGTATTTTGGGGTTAATTCCCGGGGGGGTGAGCACCCCCCCGGGGGGTACTATCCCAAACTATCTTCCCAAAGTTTATTTTTCATCGATCACTTTCCCCTTTTCCGATGCTTTTGGTTTTAATTTCCTTCTTTTTCCGAAATGTCTGGTCTTTCGGGGAAAATTTTACTTTAAAACTTTATACCAACTTTTTTTCCTTTTTACTAAAATTTTTCATCCTCGTAGTGCTGTGGGCTGTTCCGTTACATTCCTTTTTTAGGAAAATGCCCCACCTTACGAATTCCCCTTGCGGCTGTCACGTGTGCTTCGGCCTAATGCGGGTGCGTGGTTTTCCTTTTCCATATGTGGCCCTTTTTTTTCACCCCTTTTCTTTCTTGGGATAAATCCCAAAACCTCATCTCGTTGTCGCGTTTCCCCTTTTTTGCTTTTTTCCCGAGATTTTCCATATTCTTCAAAATGTTTTTTTCCCCGGGTCCAAAATTTAAAACCGGCCCATATTCTATTTGATTGAAATTTTACGTCCGTTTCATGGCATGAAATCTGTTTAAATTTTCGGATTGTTTTAAAAGGGGTCCTCTTCAATTTAGTTTTTACAGAACTCATCCCCCGTTCACATGTTTGACATTTCAATCGTTTTTTTTTTAAATTTTTTGCAACTTCCCCCCGTTCGTCATCCCCATTTTTGGCAAAGTGTTGGGTTTTTTCTTCAACTCGATTTTCCCCGATAAATACATTTGATTTTTCTCCAATCAATTTGTTTGTTTTTGTAAAAATCTAATCCCAGTGTTATTTCAGTACTACGATGATCTTTTTTTAACTAAAGAATTCATTTTTCAGTATTTTTCCTTCCCTTTTTTTTGATTCAAAAAAGGGCCAAATACTGAGTGAAATTTCTTTCCTTTTTGGGGGTGGGAAATATAATTTATTTTATACCTCTAAAATATTAAAAAACCACTGATACTTGGTCTTATATCTAGGGTATATGCCCAAAATTTCTCTACTTAAAATTTAATTACATTTTTTTTTTCATCGTCGATTAGTATATTTTCCTTTTGCCTTCACTATTTAAAAATAGTTTTTTAGCCTTATCTGAGGCTTTTACAGCTCCATTCCCTTTAAAATTCTGTTATATTTTACCTTTTTTCCTCTTTTTTCCCTTTTTTTCATTTTAACTATTTCCTGTTTGCTTTTTTTAAATTTTTTTCCTAAAATTTCGATAACCATTTCCGTATGTCCACGTTCATTCCTCTTCCCCGAGATCGAAACTTTTTTTTGAATTGTTAGAAAATTTTTTTTTATATTTATTCATTTTTTCCCTATTTTTTAAACGTTTTTCCTTTGGGGTTGGAAAACCTTTTTCCCCCAATCATTTAATTTTATTTTGAAAACTATTTCTATTTGGCAAGATATGAAATGTCCCAATTCTTACATGTTAGATCGCAATTTTTTTTATAAAATCCCCGTTGTGACCTTTTTTGTTACAATGTGGACAATATTATATTTTTTATTGAAAATTCGGAAATTAATTCGGTGTATTCTAAGCCAAAAATTTTCTTTTTTCAAGGATGGGTTCTTCAAATGGGGACTTTCGATAAAACTTTTTTTTTTAAAAGGACAAAACCAATGGAAAAAATTAACCCAAAAAATCCCGCCTTTTTTTCTTAATACATTTCAATTCTTTATTTCCGTGAGGTACCTTATATTCGCTGACATATCTTTAACAGAAAAAAAATTCCCCAACTGTTCATTGTTTTCTATAAAATTCAAAAAATTTTTTTTGGGTTCCGGTAATTTCAATTTTAAAC